>VWZL01003479.1:0-139059 GCA_013396915.1 Stercorarius parasiticus | reverse complement strand
CCAGCGGCAGGGCAGAAGTCCCAGCACTGTGTCCCCGGTAAGGGCCGTGCCTCACCGGGTACTTACGTGGAGTTAGACTCCAGGGCGCTGCGCGGCTCATCAGGGTTGCGGCCGCGCCGTTCTGGCCCTCCGGGCAGTGCGGGATGCTCGGCAGAATGGAACCTGTGCGTCAAAGACGCAACAAGGTGGACGTGGCGAGTAGACGTGGCGAGTGGCCGTGCTGCGGGGGCACGGAGAGGGCCCGCACGGAGGCGGCTCCGCCACAGCAAGCCAGACTGGGGGCCAGCCGGCCGGGGCTGGAGGGGCACCGTGTTTCTTGGCTGTGAGTTTTCTAGGGAAACTCACACCACCTTCCTGCCCAACAACATTAATCTCATCAGGCAAAAACTGCAAAATCTTCAAAGCACAGAGCCCTCACAGGTGCACCGGGGTTTCTGTTTCTTGCTTCTTTCCAGCTGAGCAGCCATTGACATCTGTCGTGCTTTGGGTCCTGTGCTCGCACCCCGGTGCTGTGCCTGGGCCCTGACAGTTCTACTCGAGGCACAGTGTTCCCCAGGTTTGGGCGATGCCTGCAGAAAACGTGTGCTGCCAGCACTGACCCACACCCAGGGGGGGCACCCTTTCACCCACCTCGACTTCAAGAAGGGAACACATTTTAGGCACGGAGTAGGGAAAACCGTGTGGTACCCCTGAAGGTGACATCCACGAGAAGCACTCCACGTCGGGAGCCATTTGCTGTATAGGATGCAACCTGCAGTTTGCAAACATGCAGGTGAATCCAAATGTGCGCCTGGACAGCTCGGGAACATTTTCCATCCCTCTCCAGTCCCCAAATCCTGAAACCTCAGCATCTCCAAGCACCAGCTGAGCTTGTTTGAAGGCAGGTGGAAGAAATGCAACACAACGGACAAGTGAACACACTATCCAAAATGCACCCATTGCTGCAGCCCCAGCTCCAACAAAGGCACACAATGAACAACTCACCCCAAGCATCCCCATCACCCACCTGCACCTGCCATGGTGTGCCTGCAGCCCGCCCCTCTCTCTCCAGCACGGGCACTAAGGGAGGAGACAGCATAAAGACAGCATAATCTTTCTGCAACCTATAGAAAACTAATGCAGAGGAGGTGGGGAGAAAGCAGGGAGCACAGGCAGCACCCTGAGGGATGCTCCTCCACCCGCCTCCTGCCCCACCGCAGCCATGGCCAGCACCCCGCTGTCCGTACCCGCACCATCGCAGAGATCCCAGCCCCTGGTCCACTGACACCTGGCCTGAACTACCTGGCTGGGGCAGCCCCAAGCACCCTCCTGGCCCTGCTGTGCCTTGGGTGTGCATCCTCCCCACACCTCCCAGCTCTCAGCTGCCAATAGCTCCATACTTACCTGAGTGCTGGGAGCTCCCTGGACAAGCTGCACACACAGTTTGGGTTTCTCCCTTGTGAGGCTGCCCACCGTCTTTTTTCTCTTGGCACCTGCTAGTGGTCTTCTCTTTATTTTGGGCACCTGTCGGAATAACAGTGACAGATCTATATACATCTTGATGGATCTATGTACATCTGTCTGGAAATCTGACCTCACAAATGCAGAAGCAGCATGTAGCAGCTGGGGAGAAGGGCAAACACTTAGAAGGGGGGTAAAGCTTCCAAACTTGGCCTTGTGGCTGTGAAAGACTTGGTTGGGATGTTAGAAACACTATGGATCCAACCTGATGTTCTTTCTCTGGCTCATTACATTCTCACCCCTGAATTTGCTACACAGTGTGTTGGGGGAACAGATGTGCCTCTGACGTTTTGGGGGCCTAGGGGCTGTGTTGTGCACTGGGTAGGTACATCTTAAAATGACCAGACTTTTGCCTCCTCTGCTGCATATGTCACTGGGTTCTCTGTTCCTCAGTCCAGTGGTACATAGATCTGAAGAAAGCCTGTTGGAAATTTCTTACCCACAGCCTGCAGTGGTCATTCAGTCACAGATCACTGTGTGGGGCAATGCGAGCCTAGAGCTTCTGAAACTTCCTTCCCCTTTCTGACAGTGGAAGGTAGGCTCTCCTTCTTAAGAATATTTCAAACAGCTCCATCTATAGCCCACAGAAACATGGAATATTAATTTATACAATTGCTTTGGAGCTTGAAAATCCACTGTTGCAGTCAGGAACGTTGCAGCTTTGATTAAAAATCCTAAAGGCAAGACTCATGTTGTTTCTTACCCTCCTTTTATAAGCAGAAAGGAGACTGGGTGCATAAAATAACGAGTGAGAGTTCAAAGCAATCACAGAAAGCTGGCTTTAGAGGTTGTTTTCTGATGCAGTTCCAGCTCTTTACCATTCTTCTTTGTTGAGTAAGTGCCAAGACAACAAACATGATTTAGCAAGGCAAAGCCCTTTTCTTTCAATAAACACTAGTCAATGTGTCTTAGAAGTCAGCTTGTCCAATCCTAAAGAAATGCATTAATTAAATAAACACTTTGAATAGGGTCTGAAACAGGCCTTTCCTCTGTTATCAAGGCAAGGGGCCTGGTAAGGGAAACATCTCCTCACCTCTGACTTTTGTCAGATTCCTGAGCTGTTTGACACCAAGAAGCATTATTATTTCCAAAGCAGTTTTTTCAAGTGCTGAAGAACTGGGGTGGGAAGAAGGCGGGGGGGGGGGGGAAGCAGCGGGGCAAAAAAAAAAAAAAAGAATACAGAGCTCTTGTCTTTCATCACGTTTCAGAGATGAGCTGTCTTGTATCATCTACCTAACAATCTGGTATCTCTGTTCTATAGTGATGCTCATTACTAGCAGATTGAGAAGTACCTCTGATCATCACTCTGATTTTAGCAGGAATGATGCTTCCACATCTATATGACAGATATTAAAGTGCTTTCCAAGCAGGAATTGAAGTTTGGAATATCCCCCTGAGACGTGTCCCCTACACATTTTTTCTGTACAGAAGCACTGTCATGCCAACACTGTTCCAACATACAGAAGATGATCCTTTTCCTCTTTTTTAGAAGGCAAAAATGGAGGAGGAAGGCAAAAGAGAGAGATCAAATACTAGAGTGAGAAAAAAAGAACTGTTAAGTTTCTGTTAAGTCATGGAATCACAGAATGGTTAGAGTTGGAAGGGACATTAAAGATCACCCTGTTCCAACTCCCTGCCATGGGTAGGGACACCTCCCACTAGACCAGGTTGCTCAAAGCCCCATCCAGCTTGGCCTTGAACACTTCCAGGGATGGGGCATCCACAGCTTCCCTGGGCAACCTGTTCCAGTGTCTCACCACCCTCACAGTAAAGAATTTCTTCCTAATATCTAATCTAAATCTACCTTCTTTCAGTTTAAAACCATTACTCCTCATCCTATCACTACACTCCCTGATAAAAAGCCTCTCCCCATCTTTCCTGTAGGCCCCTTTTTGAGTACTGGAAGGCTGCTATGAGGTCTCCCTGAAGCCTTCTCTTCTCCACACTGAATCTCTCAGCCTGTCCTCATAGAAGGGGTGCTCCAGCCCCCTGATTATCTTCGTGTCCCTCCTCTGGACTCGCTCCAACAGGTCTGTGTCCTTCTTATGTTGGGGGCCCCAGAGCTGGACACAGCACTCCAGGGGGAGTCTCATGAGAGCAGAGTAGAGGGGCAGAATTAACTCCCTTGACCTGCTGGCCAGACTTCTTTTGATGCAGCCCAGGATGCGGTTGGCTTTCTGGGCTGCAAGCACACATTGCTGGGTCATGTTGAATTTCTTATCATCCAACACAGCCGCCGCCCCCCCAAGTCCTTTTTCTTAGGTCTGCTCTCAATCCATTCTCCACTCAGCCTGTATTTGTACTTGGGATTGCCCTGACCCAGGTGCAGGACCTTGCACTTGGCTTTGTTGAACTTTATGAGGTTCAGGTGGGCCTGTTCAGGTCTCTCTGGATGGCATCTCTTCTCTCCAGCATGGCAACCACACCACGCAGCTTGATGTCATTGGCAAACTTGCTGTGGGTGCACTCAGTCCCACTGTCCGTGTCACCAACAAAGATATTAAACAGTACAGTGGATGGGAAAAGACTGAGTGACTTTCAGTAGGATGATTAGTGGCAGAAAAGGATAACCAGATGGAGTTTGTCAGAAAAAAATCCAAAGCCAAGAGGTTTTTTAAAAAGCCAGTAGGCCAAAATGATAGATATCTGTGAGACTCCAAGACAGAAATAATGTCCTGACTTCTAAATTGTTTTCTATAGGCAGTATGTAAATATTTAGATTTATCTAATAGAATCCCTTCCGAAATGGAATAAAATTATCTGAATGGCAGAAAAATGTTATTTCTGTAGAGCTGGCATAACAGATATGAAGAAAACTAGGTTAAAAATAGTCTCTTTATCTTCAGATACTGGCTCTGGTAGCAAAGGAGCAAATCCTGGAATATGAATTTCTGAGACCATCAGCTCCAGTGTTAATATGATCAGTATCAGAGGCACTTTAGGAGACAAGTCTAATCATGACTTTGCAGTGTTCTGTGAATCTCAATTCTCTGAGACCTGATGAGAGATGACTTCTCAGATCAGCACCCAGAGCCTTCTTAGAGCATGAGGATGAATTATTGTAAGAGATAAACTGAAAGGATAAATTCTGTGGCCAAAAGCTCTCTGCGGTAGGAAGGATGATTGTGATTCCACAATTCATTGTAATAATTTTGGTGTTCATAAAGCAAAGAGCAAGTTCTTGAGTCAATGGTGGGGTCGTGATGAAAACTTTCCAACCAACACAGGGCTTCTGCAGGCAAATCTGGAAACTCCACAGTCTAAGTGCTCTGTTTGTCCTAGTTGCAAATTTTTTGAATGGGAGGGCTGGGGGCAAAGTGCTCCTTTTCACAGTTGACTAATGCCTTTCCAGCAGTTTAGCAACAAATGAACATCATGGGGAATTATCAGAGGCTTGTCTAAACTGTGGTTACTTTGCACATTGATTTTAGTCAGCCCTGCATGCAGTGTGAAAGCAGTCTAGCAAATGATGTATATGATATGTCATGGAAGTGCTGGCAACCATGTGTCTGAATACACTTGCGCAAATCCTACAGTACGTGTTTGTAGCATTCAAACAATGTAGAGTGATGAAGTTGGACATAATTTTGAACAAGTGCTCTGGTAACTTGATTGATGTAGATAAATCCGAGACAAGTCTAACCTGTACAAATTTCAGACTTTCTAGTTTTGTTAATTCTTGTTTTATAAGCACTATAGAGCTGCTTGTTATCAATCTAGTGAAAGGAGCCAAGACTATATTAGGAAATTTCTTATTAAAAATATGACTGAAAATAAGAGATGTATGACAGAAGTGTGGAGGAGAAACAGGCTTTGTTATTTGCAAAAAAGTGTAGGAAGCTATTTGAGACTTTAAGTTGTTTGCTTTTCAGCTGTTAGTCCAGGAAAGGGTCTTTGGGGTCAAAACCACAACATGTGCCTTTTTAATTGTACATTATTAGTGTGCTTTGGCATGTAGCTACACTGTTATACACTTTTGAAGTACATCTGTTTTTCGAAGAACTGCCAGCAAAAATGGAATATAGTAAGAAGGTGATTGGAAGTTATCCCTCAATTTGCTTTGGATTATGACAATGCCAGATCTTCATTCCCTTAATTTTTTGCAAGCGTCTCTAAGGAGATGCTGTGTGGTGAAGTAAATGGTAGGAAAACTTTCCTTAATGACAGGTAAACATGAAAAAGCATATTTTTCTCTTGAGCAGTTGCATTCAAGATCCTTCCTGTCCTGAAGCGCACAGGACACACAGTCTTTCAAACCAAATATTAAGGAGGAGCCTGTTGACTTGAGAGCTAGCAGTCTATTTCTGCATGATAGTATATGTAAGTGAAAATAGTGCTGGGCCCGGAAGAGTTACATTTCAAGATATGGCAGAGGGTGTGTGATTTTTTTCTTTTTTTTTTTGCCCTGAGGGGAACTTGCATTTCATGCAGCTGAAGCTACCTTACCCTAATTTTATGCTTGCAGTTAGATGGGAAGCATACACTTGATTCCTGGGTGAGTCCTGGGCCTGGTAGGCATGTGGGAAAACTGCCATTGCGATTAAATGGGCGAACAACTAAATGACCCTTTGTGTAGCAGCAACTGAGTCTGTGGAAACTGTGCCTGAAGACTGGACTGGATGCAAGCCTGAGAACATTGGAGGTAGCAGATGCTGCAGCTGTCTGGCTGTGGGTGAGAAAAGAAGCCAGAGAGCAACAAGAAAACCAGAAGAAAGCAAGAGAACAACTAGTGTGTCCCTGATAGAAAGCCAAACGAAAGTGAGCTGTCAGGAGGCCTCTGAACTGGCAAGACAGCTTTCAGATTCTCCTCTTGTTTGAGCCTACTATGGTTACAGAAGCAGGCATTGAGTACGTTCCTTGTACCTTGTAGATAAACAGAACTGCATAAAAGAAGTAACTGACCCCCATCCCCTCTTCAGAGAAACAACCTGTGAGTGCCCAGATATTGGCTAACCTTTCAGGCAAAAATGAGCAACAATGTTTTAGGTCATTGTCTCAGGGAGGAGAAATGTCTAAGGTGGGCCAGAAGGAGACAGAAATCACACAGCTGCATTCAAAACACTTTGAGTGCTGCTGCTACTGCTGCTGTTTCTTGTCTTTCTGATCCTGTTTGGACAAATGAGGTATTTTCAGTAAAGATTGAAATTATTTTCTACTGTAGCTGACGTCGATCTTGTGCTGCAAGCTACTATATGACCAATAACCTAAAAAGATGAATGATGTATTGTGCAACCCCCATTTAGAATTTTCCATGTTTAGTTTCTCTCTTCTCTATATATTGCAGGTACTATTTCTAATCCAGTCACCTGGACAGGTTCATAGTAAACTTCAGAAGATTGTCTTTCTCTGTGAACATCAAATAGGCAATGAATATTAACGCTTTCTATGCAACAAAGTAAATAAGTCATTCACTCTGTTGAAATAGCACATAAAATCCTTGTAAGGAGCAGACCTGGAGTGGTCAGCTTTAATTGTTCTTAAACCTTTTTTAGTTGATGAGTATCATGGATAACCTTGAATATATGCAGAGACAGGAATTTTGCAGCCTCCATTAGCAACTTGCTCCATTGCATAACTCATATTTTCACAGTCTTATCCATATCTAACCTAAATCCCATTACTTCTCATTGAGAGATGCCATCCCAGTCCCAGATTCCATGCTAGCATCTTTATATGGCCATAGAAGAGATTAATGTATTTCCATTCCATCTTCTTGGTTTTGGATAACTTGGATTCTGTTCCCTAGAATAACTTCGCTTTATAATTTTCCAAAGCTTTGGTCCTTTTTGTTATTTTCTAAAATGTCTGCAGTTTGCTGTTGTCTTTAAAAGAAAGCTATTAAAAAAAAAAAAAAAAGAGGCATTACCAAAGAAGTGCACAAACCACTTGTTAAATATAATATTGAATTCTGTTGCTCTCTTTTATGAGTGTTTTCAGTGTTAACTCAAAGTCATTTGATCCCAATATCCAGATTGTTCTTCCATACTCTGCAGACAGCTTGCTTATCATTTTATGTGTTTCTACCTAGACACTTTGGGTGATAGCGTGATGATGGTTCTGGAGTCATTCCCAGAACTCCAGATCGAGTTCCAAGCGACCACTGGGACTGGGACTCTCCTCTTCATTTTACTTACTATAATACACAGCCAAAATCGATATGCTCATAACTTTTCTTACTATTAAAATGTAGCAGGGACAAGCAATGGATCACATTTAAGCAGAAAGCAGTAATGGTAGTACAAATAGAAAATCTCATTCAATTAAATACAAAATAGGCTTCACAAATAGGTTTGAGACAGACCAGGCATTGAGATTCTCTATGCTGTCATGTCAGTTTTATCCTAAAATGGTTGAAGTATCTTTGCTGGAGATACACCTCGTCGAGGAGGTAAACACAATCTATATGTGTTTATCATTGCAATTCACTGGGATTATCGAAACAATTACACTATTACAAGCTTTTCTTGCTTGTATTGCTTTGTCTCCAAAAGTTCCTGTTACAGGCACAGCCCTGTTATGCTCAAAGGCTACTAAAACAAATCAGGAAGAAAGGGGAAAAAGAGAGTAAACTGGACTGGAGAAAGTCATGCAAGTAGGGAAAAAAGAGAGCAAAAGTTGAATATGACTGTCTAGGAAAAAATTATATGTATGATCTGTGGTAGCTGAAATTTATTAGTTAAGATCTGGTATATGGTAGAACTTCCCGTCAGGAAAACCAGTTATGCAAGCCTTCTTCTTGCTTTGAACTCAGACAGCCCACATCCAGGGCAGGGACTTCTGCATCTGACTGTTCAGCTTCCTGGAGTAAATTCTCTTTTCATTTCATCATAGCTTCCTCTCTACCTTCCTCTATCTCTTTTTATTGCAATTTTCTTGCTAAATCAAAGGACCTGTTGCAGGGCAAATCCAAGCAGAACTACAGGTTCTTCCATGCATCACACATGTCTTACAGTTATGTAATTGCAGATCTGCCGCTGCCACTTGTATTTCCCTTAAACCTGTATCCTTACAATTGTTTCCACATGATCATATCTGCCTGGGCTTCAAAAGGGTTTTGCCTAGGCACAAGAGCTTGCCTGGATAGATCAATTTACAGGCTGGGCACAAGCTAGAGATAAGCTCAAGGAACAGCATGGAAAGCAAAGCACTGTGGTGAGCAGAAGAATTGGAAATCTTCCCTTTGACCCCCCTAAGCCATTACTGAGCCTCCGCCATCCCTATGCCTGTAAACCCATCTCATGCTATTGAGTAGGACACTCCTGTAGAAAGTCTTCTCTTCTTGAAGCACAAGAAGGGAGCGAGCTCATTAGATCAATTAATCAGAAACAGTGATTTAACCAAGTTGCAATTAGTGGTCTGCACTCAGGCTCAGATGGAAAGTTAAACATTGTAGTTCCTGCCACTGTCCTGCCTACTGACAAATCATCAATCAGTAAATATGCACTTGATTAAACATTTCATATGTGTGTTTGGCTGCAAAAACAGAGGCTAAACTTTCAAATTGAATTCCAAACAGGAACATCACAGGAGTATGTAGCATATGAAAAAGGGCGCCTGAGGTATATTTTTTAGTAGCCGTTGTTTTGATGGCACTGAACAGTAATTACTACAATGTTAATTATTTTAGCACATTAAAGATTTAAAACTGATTTACTATTGCATTTCTTTGGGGGTAATTTATTGTATAAACAGATTTAATTTGAGTAAAAGAAAGCTAAATTTGTTTTATTGCTTTGATGCATTAATGGCTGTGGGTTGGGTCATGGTAACTATATAGGTCTGTTGCCTGTTCTTGCATTTTTGGGCAGCTTGCAAAACAATTTTTCACCTGCTATGACATCTGGAAATCATACTCTCCCTAATGGTCACATGGTTAAGTGGAGGAGCAAACTGCTGTTGAGGAGGTGAGATAATGAAGCATACCAAACAAATGACTGGTTTAGACTTCAAAATATGTCTCTTTTACCCTTCACCTTTGGCTGCAGTTGCTGGATCCCAGTCTGCACACAGTTGCTAATGTGCCAGGATCTTCCCATGTCAGACGTAGAGGTCGCGCACCAATGCCCTGTCCCACATGCAGCTTCTAATTTTGATCCTTTTTTCCTAACATTGGTAAAGGATTTTTCATGCTGTTGTGGTTGACCTGTATAGTACCTGCTAACTACAGAAGAGTAAGCATCCTGCAGAGTCTGAAGTCTTGATTTCACAGGGATACATGATATTGGTTGGGTTTCAGGCTAGGAGACCTCAGTTTTATCCCTTGTCTTTCATTAATTGATGCATCTCTGGTGTTGCCAAGCCTTGTTGACAGTTTAGGGATCTGGAAAGGACATTTTTCCCCATTGCAAATTAGCTTATTCCCCATCCATCTGGGAAAGGATAGATCATTTTGAGGATTAAGCTACACTTGTCACAATATTGGCAGGTGCCACAGTGTTTGGAAAACACAGAAAGGTACCAGGTGAAGGTCTTTGTGTCCTTTCAGAGTACAAGAGATTAACACTAGGTTGATTAAAGAAAAAGCAATGAGGCAAGATTTGTGCAGTGTTCCTTTTGCTCCTGTTTTCAGTCTAAAAGGACTGGTTGTGACTTCCCTTTGCGGTTACTGGGGAAATCCTGGAATTGCAGAAGGGCCGTAGCCTCCACAGCTCTGGGTTTTTGCTCACAGTGCAATTGAGAACCATCCTGCAGCATGCTTTCGGGACCATTGGGGATTACTGGTGTTTGTTGATACACTTGTAGCCTGTGTGCAATATTCTTACTGTCTCATTGTTGCTATATTCCTATCTTCCTTTTGGTGAGGCTTATCAGAGAAGTTACAGGGATGGTACAGTTCTTATATACAATAAGGTTATAAGGAACTAAAACTTTTTCTATTTTTCTCTTTTCTTTTTTCTCTTTCCTTTTTCCTTTTGTTTTTGTAGGAAAATAGTAAACTTGTTTTGAGGATTTTTTTTATCTTATTCAAAGCAAAAGATGTTGAAATACTGATTTTTAACCAACTATTTCTGTAAATCATTTCCAGATTCTTCTGTTCCCCTTTCTATCCACATTCGGCTTTGCATTTCTGTCTTAGTTTTCTCTCTGTTCCCTTAATTCCCTCTCATTCCTCTTGTTTCCATTTTCTGTTACTTTCTGCTCTTGCAGGCTTTTTTTTTTTCTCCCCAGTTCCTTGTTTTTGAACCTCAGTTGATTTCTCTGTGAAATTCCTATTCCCTTCCCACAGTTCTTGCCTTATATATTTTTTTTTTCAGGCCTGATTCTTGGTGTATTTAGTTTCCCTTTCCCAGTTGTGCCATCCCATACCTAACCCAGATGAACCCAATCACAGTTCAATGATTGAAGTGGCTGCAAACTTCAGGGGCTCAGTGGCGTGATTTTTGAGCAGCCCTGGTTTATTGCAGGTGTATCTGTTTCAAATTGCTACAGCTGTGGTGCAGCAGGGCATGGGGAGGGGGCGGGGGAGATGAATGGCGGTGAATGCCAGGTGCAGCACATGAAACACACACAGCTGTCATACAATGCCCTGCATCCCATTTGGCCTGCTCTCAGGCATCCTAATATTACCCAAGGGGATGAAGTTAGTGCCTTGGTGTGCTGCAGAATAAGATTTTCCCTTACTCTGCCATCTAGGATGCTATAAACCATCAGTCCTTTGTTAGGCTTCAAAATTGCTGACTGTTCTAAAATATCTGTGTTTTAGCATGGTTGCCAAAGGAAAATGTTAATGTGATTATCTCTGTATGCATATTTTTTTACCTGCTCCTCCCACTTGATTTCTAAACTTACTCCACTGTTTCAATCTACTTAGCAGAAGGGGACAGGCTGCAAAGAAGCAAGCTCCTGTATCTTTAACTTAAGATATGTTGAAAGGAACAAAAGAAGAAAGCAGGCCCTTCCCTGGGAAGGAAGGCGATACTGTTAGTTTTGCTATTATTACATGCTGCAGAATCTTTACAGAGGGGATAAGGGAAGAAGAGAGGAAGACCTGCTTCTAACAGTGGGAAAAGCTTCATTTAGTACTTGTACATTATTAGACAAGCGTGACTTAAGGACTGCAAGAGGGAGACTCAAATCTATGAGAACTAGTCTGTGATCATTTTACCGCTTCTAAAGCTGCTTGTTCAAAGAGTGGACTGTTCCTTGCATTTCCTCACATATACACACAGTTCTTCTCACTCTACAGTGTTTAATGACACAGAATAACCTTAGATAGTGAAAGGATTTAAGGATTATTGTTGTCATTACGAAGCTGTGTTACATTCAAAACTGTGGGACTCCAGTTATAATGCTAAACCGGGCTGTACGCTGTAGAAGCCCAAAACAGATGCAATGAAGACTGGCGAGAGTTGGAAATAACAGCTGAGGCATGGGAAGCTAACCAAATGTGTATGTCAAACCTGTACTTAATCCTCCTTGTGCATCCACTGCATTTACAATTAAGTATAAATCCTTGCACGATTTGCATAATTCATGTGAGAGCCTTGTACTTTTGCTATTGTGATTCTCTCAGAAAATACTTTGTATGGATATCTGCCCCAGGAAACTCAGGAGGAGAAGTAGAAGTTCTGCCTTTGGAATAGCTCACTTTCCCTGTTGGCCTCAGACCTGGGTCTTTATAAGAACTTCAGTAATAGTGCTCACAGCGAGATTCCTCCAGACCCTTCTTGCTGCAGCTGCAGTCCCAGAGTGTCAACCCACCATGGCTCTGATACCTGCCAGTGTCTGTGCTCCACAGGCATGGGATGCGTCTGTGAAACCTCTTGATCTTTCTTAGCTATTACACCAGTAATTATTTCCATAGAAAGCACATGTTCAGCTGAATTTTTCATATTCAATGTACTTTTGTCTTCTTACATCCACTTCATGTCTGTGTGTGTGATTATGTGTACACCTATTTTCTCTCTACCTGAGCCCTCAGACTTGAGGAGAGAACGTTCTTTTTTTTGGTCATTGTTAGACTTATGGAAGGAACAAAGTCCAAGAGCAGGCAGTGACCCTGGCTTCCCTTGCTAAATTGCTGGACCATCTCCTGATTTGAAGGTATCCTTTCCCCTTGCTCCTCCCACCTCCAGTCCTTGACCTTATTCTAATAAATGTAGACTTGCTAATACCCTGGCCCTGCATAAACCTTCTTCTTCAAAACACGGCATACAGGAATAGGATGGTGATATTGGAATTGCTGCTTCACAGCTTTCTTTAGTTCAGATTAGGATCTGAATTGATCCTAATCCAGGCTCACTATAAATTTCCTGATCTAGGTTACAGTTTGATAGAAAAATGTAATTCATGTTCAGTTATCTCTTTCTGTCTTTGCTTCTTAGTCCCATCATTGTAGGACAAACACTCACAATTTAACTCTTCTATTTAGCTTTGTAAAACTTTGTGAAGAGGGAAATAATATCTTAATTTTACTGATAGCTGTTTTAGAAACAGTAGAATTCATCTCAGCTGACTGTTGCTACCTGGAAGTAAGATGTCTAACATAATTTAGGAGCCTAAACTCCTTCTATGGCCAGGTCAAACAGAGATATTGGGGGATGATTTTTTCTTTCCGTGTCAGAAAGCTATTTCAGAAGGGTTATGCCATCCTGTGGAAAGACCGTTGGGGTTGAAAAGAGTACTTGGATTAAACAGCTATCTTTTTGATGCACGAAGTGAGGTGAATCCAGCCAAAAAGAGTGAACTAGGCTGAGACTAGAGAACAGAGATTGAGAAGCAGAGATACTAAGGTCTTCAATACCTTGGGTTTACTGGAATTAACAAGATTCTCTGTAAAAAGGAGAAAATGGGGTATCTGAGAATCGTCTTCACAAAACGGTGTGCTAAGCCCAGGAGCCACCAATCTTTGCAAACTGAGAGTACCTGGAGGAGAACACAGCATAAGCAATCTTCCTCAAAAAACATTAATCTTCCATAATCTTCCCCTGCTGGAAACAAGGTAGGTCTAGCCTGTTGTGTCATTACAACGCTGAGCTGAAATTAATATAACTTGACTCTCAGCATGGGTGTCTGCATGGGCACAGCACTGTTTCAACATGGCTGCAATCATCTGAGTAGAGCTGGCTTACGTTTGTCTGGCTTGTAGTGTAGGTGAAGTGAGAAGGTGTTATCTGTACCTGTCTATATAGCCAGCTTTGGATATCCAAGTATGAAAATTTCTAGCATTCCATGGGTTATGTTATAGTAACTTTTATTATTCTCTTGCAGTTTTTCAGGTCTCAAAAATGCATCAGTGATTCTAAGGTTAATCTGTCGTGGATAGGTATAGAGCACAGCACAGGATCTGTTTTCATTATGAAAGGGATTCAGAATGTCTTTAAGTTTTTTTAATGTATGACAAGAGTTATTCCTGGATGTTGAAACTTCCTAGATGTATGCAACGTGAAAATACAATATGCAACTGAGGAAAACCAATTTTGATTTTAAAAAACTGTTAATTAGTTTTGTAAAGTACATTTATATCCAAATTCCTCTTTCTGGTCCTCTTGGATTGAACATGTTGAGATCCGTGTTCTTTGTTAATCTGATCAATTAACATTACCAGTCCATGTAACAGTGTGGTGAAGGTTATACAGAAATTTTAAATGCTTTGCTTTTAATAAGTTGTTTATACATTTGAAGCTCTGTTTTGCGCTTTGTGGAATGCACTTGATGAAAAATATCCTTTTTTATATCCCCACTTGTACACCCCAAATTCCCTGTGGCAAAAACTTTCAACTGATTCTTTGAAGATCTTCCACTTTGAATAGTTTAATGGTGTTTTAGAGCCCATGGATATTGTGTGATCTGGAAAAAAATCTGAACAAAGACTATGTGTAGTTTATCCCTGGGGGAAAGGAATTAGGAGGAGTATCTGCAAAAGAAAATCAGTTCCATCATGTCAGGATCTTTCTTGAGCATCCAAAGGTAAACTTCCCCTTGAATTTGTCTGTCATTAGGAAGCTAACAGAAGGAATATATGGCCCATCTCAGACGTAAGTAAAAATACTGCTTTCAGGCTATTTCTTTTTCCAATTTATTTCTGCTATCTAGCAAACATATTTCATATTGCTAAGATCAGTCAAGATTCTGCCAGACATCGTAAATATTTGTGGTAGTTCTTGATTTTGTGAAAAAAGAGAATTTTTTTTACACCACAAAAGTGAATGTTAAAAACGAAATAGAACTTCTAGAAAAGCATAAGCTTTCTCTATTTAATGGATTTATTAGTGTCACATGCTCCCTTTAAAAAGAGAGATCAACATTTCTCATCAACATCACACTGTTCTCTGATGATACTCCTGATGAATTTCGTCCTTCATTGCTAATTTCACCTCCAAGACTTGAGTAACATCCCGTCCATTATGAAATGCTTGGGAAGAGGGTGTAAGTGTGTGAGGAAGGTGATTACCCCTTGATATGGGAAATGCAGAAAGAATGAATATGGTGAGACAATTTCATGCTAGGAAAGTCTATTAGTGTGCTTGCCTTGCATTCTGGCATGGGCTGTTAAACTAGGACTAAAGTTTACTTTATTATCAGTTATCAGCCCTATGCAAAGGCAGAATTCTGTTTGTCTGTGTGCATGTGTGTGTGAAAAAGAATTTGACAGAGGAGAAGAAAGACTCTGAGAACTGCTGTGGCAAGCCTTAATGAAGGGTAAAAATAACTTTGTTTGATATAGGCATGTTGTGCTTTGATGGGTCTTCCCAGGAGACAAAGCACTACAAAATATACTTTATGTTATTGGGTTCAGATAGGATTCTGTTAGACAGTTCAGATACATGAGCGTTATCTTTACCGCCTTTGGTTGTATCAACTTAGCAATTTCCTGACCCATAGCAAATTAAAGGGCAAGAAGGAAATGCAAAGGCAGTGGAAGCAGGAACAGGTATCCTAGCAAGAGTATAGAGACGCTGCCTGGTTGTGTAGGGATGGGGTCAGGAAGACCAAGGTGCAGATGGAGCTGAACTTGGTAAGGCATGCAAAGAATAATAAGAAGGGCTTCCACAGGTATCTCAGTCAGAAAAGGAAGGTCAAAGAAAGCGTACCCCCACAATAAGCAAAAGTGGCAAACTGGTAATAACAGACAAGGACTTTTTCCACTGGAGTAAAAAGTACAAAGCAAACAAGATACCTGAACAGTGTGATGTAGGAAATTGTGCTCCCTTGACTAATGCTGAGTAAGAATTCATTCTATAAGCAGGGACATTTATTTCTAGAACCAGATTATGTCATCCTTTCTCATGCAGGCTGATGTAAATCAAGGGTAAAACTGAGCAGTTTCAGCTATAGCAGTATCTTTTCCTCATCTCCTCTAATACTACCCTATTATCATTTTTTTCAAGCATTCAAACACCAACGCTGTTACAGGAGAAGTTCCCTGAGAGTATGAGGATGGAGAGCTTGTGAGAGGTGTTGATAGATGAAGCAATTCTCTATTTTACAAGTCTGAAAGTATCTGTGAAGTGCTCAGGGCTGTATTTTGAAATTTATTTCTCAGAGTGTACACATATATACAAATAGTTTGTGTGGTTAGTAATTGACAAAATTTAAAAAATAAGTTTGTGTGTGAGACATGAAGCCTTCTAGATAATGGGAAGGAGCAGATATCACAGCTAGCAAGGAGTAGTCCCCTGGAGAAGGGGGGTCTGCTTCTTCTTTAGGGGATTGCTGAAACAACATACTGAAGAAACTTGTTCTACTCAGACAGTCTCACAGATAACTGAACAAGTTAATGGCTATTTCACTTGTATATTTCCTCCATAATATCATGGATTACATCCTTCTACCATGAAATATTTCTAGTATTCTTATTTTGGCATAAATGTAGAGCTGTCATAACTCATGTATGGTTATGTCAGTGAGTGAGCACTTATGCCTAAGAGACCTGGCTGATCCCTATGGAGACGTGATGTGTCATAGAGAGCTTTTGTCATCTGTGTTGGATTAAAAAACCTACCAAAGGAGCTATTTTATAAGATTAGATGGTGATTTCCAAGGTTAGATATAAGTATTGACATATTGCACTGATGTTTTGATATTGCTTTTCAGTGCAAAGCATGAAGAGATTATTAGTGCAATGTGACAACAGCAAATGTTGCTAGGAATACGCATAAATTTCAGGTTTTGGTGCTGCATGGCTTTATCTACTGTAGTGGTCTCAAAAATAGTTGAAATTTAGTTTTCTGAAGCATTAGAGTAGTTGCAGAGAGACAGAATCTAAGAATCTCCTGGATGGAGATTTCCACTGACAACACAGCTTTCCCTTAAGCTTGTCAGAGAAAATTAATAACATCAAACAGATTATATTACCTGAGTGGGTTTTTTTGTTGCATCTTTGAGTAAAATAGAATGTGAAGTGAAAGTTTAGATTTCATATGTAATGGTCAATTGATAGAGGAAGAATTTGATAGCTATGCTGCTAGTTATTAAGACTGTTCCTCTGTGTGCATGTTGTTAAAAATATGCATTTCAAGTGGCTAGCAGAAACTGTGTTAAAAATTTTCTCTTAATGGAATGGGCCTTTCTACTGAATTTTTCTTGCCGAAGAACTTCTTACCAAAATACACCCTCAGTAGCTAATCATTATTAGAGGCAGCACATGATTTTGTATTGCAAATTAATGCAATTAATTGCAATAACAAATGGTTAGACTAATTCCTGAATCCAGTCATACTAATGTGATGATTAGCAGTGCTAGTAAAAAAGCATTATCTTACTCTGTCAATGTAATTACTGTACTATTTATTCATATGTACCCTGCAATGCAGTTAATGTATTGTAAGTAGGAGTCTGACCTACGTTTTATGGACAATGCATACAGTATGTCATTTGCCATACAGACCACATTCCTGCAAAACTAGAAAGATATGAACAAGGTTTTCAAGCACAGACAGAGAAAGGTAAAATTCACGCATGTGCATGTGTGATATATATATATTTATACACAGTTTGACTTTTGTTTGTTTACAAGAAATATTATACATGAAGTTCCAACATCTTTTCTTGAAGATGTGGGTGTGTATGTTCTAGTTGTATGTACGGAAAAGAAGATCAGTTGCAATTATTCTATCAAACTTGAGACTTGAAAAAGCCTTAGGATTTGAATCAGGATTTGCAACAACGCATTATGCAATTGAGCCATTGGATCTGATCCTAGAAACAGTTAACACTTGACAATTCAGAGGAAGGTGAGTACATCCTTCTCCAGAAAGTGCATCTCAAATTAGATGATGCTCTGGGGCATAAGGAAGTACTTCAATTTATTTAAATTAAAGCTTGGTCACAAATTCATTGACATAAATGGAAGGAGTCCAACTGAGTTCTTGGTGTTTTGAATTAGGATTTTAGTGGTTAGAAAACTTAAAAGCACAGTTGCTGTTTGACCTTTTAGAAATATGCTTTGAATTGAATTTGTAGAGACCTGTATATTCTGTTTATCCTAGTGCATTCGAACTTTACAGAGAAGGTGACTCTCCCAAGGTATAGAAGAGGAAGTGAAGAGAAAAATAACTTCTCTTAATATCTCCTACATCTTATGACTTAAGTTACCACAGTGCCTGAAAACTAAAACTTGTTTCAAAACTGTGTTTGCAAAGACATCTTTTTCTTTCCCATGGAGCTATCATTAAGAGTAACTTGGTAGGTATTCACAACCCAAACAGGAGCTTGCTAGGTATTCACAACCCAAACAGGAATCCTCTTCATTGCACTGCATATTTCCTTAAATAAAGTGTAACATCTCTTGTGACAGACTGGCTCATACTGTGTTTCTGTCCTCCTTGTGACTTCTAATTTTTCCAGCACCTTGAAAATTCATCTCTGTTCTTTGATAACTGTCCCTTCAAGCACTAGGTTGAACCATCATAGAATCACAGAATGGTTAGGGTTGGGAGAGACCTTAAAGATCACCTAGCCCCAACATCCCTGCCTTGGCGAGGGACACTTCCCATTAGACCAGGTTGCTCAAAGTCCCAACCAACCTGGCCTTGAACGCTTCCAGGGAATGGGTCTCCACAGCTTCTCTGGGCAACCTGTTCCAGTGCCTCACCACCCTCACAGTAAAGAATTTCTTACTAGTATCTAATCTAAATCTCCCCTCTTTCAATTTAAAACCATTACTCCTCATCCTATCGCTACACTCCCTGATAAACAGTACCTCCCCATCTTTCCTGTAGGCCCCCTTTGGGTACTGGAAGGCTGCTATAAGGTCTCCCTGGAGCCTTCTTTTCTCCAGGCTGAACAACCCCAATTCTCGCAGCCTGTCCCCACAGGAGAGGTGCTACAACCCTCTGATAATTTTGTGGCCCTCCTCTAGACTTGCTCCAACAGGTCCATGTCTTCCCTGCATTCAGGGCTCCAGGGCTCTGGTGGGGTCTCACCAGAGCAGAGTAGAGGGGTAGAATCACCTCCCTCGGCCTGCTGGCCACACTTCTTTTGATGCATCCCAAGATACAGTTGGCTTTCTGGTGCTGCAGGTGCACATTGCCACCTCATGTTGAGCTTCTCATCAGCCAACACGCCCAAGTCCTTCTCCTCAGGGCTGCTCTCAAGCCATTCTCTGCCCAGCCTGTGTTTGTGCTTGGGATTGCCCTGACCAACATGCAGCACCTTGCACTTGGCCTTGTTGAATTTCATGAGGTTCACATGGGCCCACCTCTTGAGCTTGTCCAGGTCCCTCTGGATGGTATCCCTTCCTTCCAGCATGTCAATGTGTTATGTTTTCCCTATTCTGGTCAGCAGGAACTTCACTGGACTGACATGACTTATCAAACATAATGGATAGTGGCTTGGCAACTTCATCCACCAGTTCCCTCAAGACCCACAGATGTATCTCCTCATGGACTTGTGTATGTTCAGGTTTCTTAGATGTTATGTTAACAATGTTATGGTATTAAACCACTGAACCTGCACCTAACACACACACAGACAAAAAAGACAGAAACCTAAGACATTCATAGATAACATCTTATACTGAAAATTGTCCTCTGAAAATGTTCAGAAAAATCTAATCAATCTCAGCTGTAAGTAGAAGAAGTCCTTTTGAATAGGCAGATGCTCCCTGCCCCTGTGATGGAAGTATTCATACAGACTTCTTGGAAGACCTCCTGAAACCACAGCTTAAGCAACTGAATTTTACAAAGTCTCATTCATCATCAGAAGATTAGAAACCTCAGTGTGAAATTCTTGCAGTTGTTTGATTAATACAGGAAACATTCACCCACTCATTCACACAAATGACAAATCTGCCACTGCTTTTTGCTCTTTCCTGGACTCCCTGGGGCTGGCACAACAGTAATTGCTTCTTACCCAGGGCTGTTGGACCAATCTGTTCAGTCCAAACTGTGAAAGTGTACAGACTTTTTTTAGTATTCAGGAAGGAAAACACTTAGGAAGAATTTCTAAGGCATTCAAAGAGAAGGTCAATTCAGCAAAGCTATCCTAAGGAGCACAGAGATATCATACTACTAATAGCAGCTAAGGAAAGCAACACATTTCAGCTGTCACTAGTTACTAGCCATGAAGTTGTCATGTTTGGAATCCTAGACATGGGATTGGTCTTGTAATCAAAAGTCCCAGTTTAGGCAAAGGAGGTGCAATGCAGTAGGTGGAAAAGCTGACAGAAACCAAGAAAGTAATGCATCTGTACAAAATACAGATTTCTAGTGACTTTTTCACTTTGTTTTCTCAAATAAATATTCCAGGATCTCACTGCAAGAGTTAATTGGTTCCTCTGATGACTCTATAAACAAATTTTATGGACAGGGGAGAAGAGTCATGGAAGTATGAAGTAGCCTGATCAAGGTGGAAAAGGAAGTCTGAAATAGCTGGAGAGGTTAAACCCAGATAGTGAGTACTACATTGTTGTTTTGCCTTCGAGGACATCTTTCCTCTGCTAAATAAGCAAAGTAATCAGAATGCAGGCTGGTAGAAAATGACAGCAAGGGATTGGGAAGGGTAATGAGAAGAACTAGGTCAAGGTGAGAGAAACTAGCAGGAGAGAGAGTAGTGACTCAGAAAGAAATGGTCAGGATGCCAATGGGAAGGCATTAAAACAGAACAAAAGAAATCTCAGGTTTGAATATGAAGTAACGGGATCCATCTATACAACATGTTCTAGGCAGATGTATTTTTGCTTTTCTTGTTCTCCTAGCTAAAAAATGACCATGTGACAGCATTAGCATCATGCTAATAAACTCTGTTCAGAGCAGGTGGAAGACAGGATACATTAACTTGAGTTCAGCACTGTGATAAGTGTGGTCATATGGCTTTTTTCCAGCTCCAAACAAGGACAGAGTTAGTTCTCATTTGCCTGCAGCATCACGTGTAAACATATCCTAATGTCAAGTTAGATGTCAAAAAGTTTTGAAAGTATCTGTCTGGGAAGAACTAGCCTAAATCTTAGCTTTAGTTTAGGAATGGGTTGGCAACATTGAGTATTTTAATATTGTAAAGGTGTATTGGAAGAAGAAACTGTTCCTTAAGCTGTGAATCTGATTTTTGCAACCTGCAGTACCAAGTCTGAAGGCCATGAAGGTCAGACAGCTTCACTGTTCAAAGGAAACCATCAGGTTTTGATAGTAAAATATTTGTCTAGATCAATCACAGAGGAAATCTGCAAGCCATGTATACAACAGTCTAATAGGAATGTTTGTCCAATGCACACACACAGTTGGAGTGTGTAGTATCAGTGATATTGCGGGGAGGGAGGGGGGTGTATATCCTTTTACTTTGGATTCTTTTTGTAATTCCAGAAATCAAATACAAGATTGTACCAGATTCATTTAGAGGTTTATTTGCTAATGGCTGTGCTTTGCCATAACGTGCCATTGAGGCAAGAGTGGGAGAGAGAAGTAACTCATTGTACTATATTTCTATTCTTTCAGCTTTTCTGTGTTGGAAACAGAAAAGCATCAGCCAGGGACTCAGTACCACATCCTCAAGACTGAAAATACTTCTTTGTTTTTAAGGAAGAATTAATGCTGCATGCAAAGACTGCCCCCAGTTAGCATCTGTATTTTTTCAGTGATGAATGTGCATGACACTATTATTTGCTTGTACAGGTAATTCCTCTGGTCTTACCCAACAGCCCTGGGTAAGAATTCACACTATTCCTCTCTTTTTAAACTGAAAAGCAGTAAAAACTGGAATTAATTTTTTTTGTCATCCCAGTGCTTTTGCTGGAGAAGGTAGCTACTATCTTCACTTTGTATTCAAATAGAAACAACTAAATGGTGTACTTGTGGACTAGATGCTTTCAGACAGAGAACCAAGGGATGATTCCTTTGACACCATAATTAACAACAGAAGATAAGAAGTAAACCAGATCTACAAAGGAACATTTCACAGTAGTCAGCATGAGCACAGCAGCTGCTGACCAAGTACCAAGTTCTGTAGGCATCACAGGAGAAGGGAGTTTTTAAAAGCATTTAGAGAAAGATGCTAAAGCATATTTGTAGAAGGCAAATTCAGGTTAGTTGTGACAATGGCTTTATTGTCCTCAAATAAGGCTGACAATTTAACCCAGCATGTTCAACCCAAGAGCTGGGGAGCTTCAGACAAAGCTGTAATGAAGCCTCTGATCTCTACAAGTGGTGACTCAAGACAGTGATTAAAAAACAGGAGAGAAAGTCAGACCATATTCTTCATGCTGTGTCAGTTCTGTGGAATAAAAAAACCCGCAACTTTCCAAGGAAATCAAAACAGTCACGTTAACAAAAACTAAAATCACTTAAAGCAAACAGATTCTTTCTATTTTGTGGAGCTGCTGAATACACAATTCTGTAATGAATTTGAAGATGATGATGTTTGCAAGACAATGACTGGATACATGAGTTGTCCTCTGTATTATTTAGTAACAAGTAAACATATTACTAAGGAAGAAAGACACATTGATTTTTCCATCAAAAAATAGTTTTATCTTTGTTTGGCAGGAATGACTAAATCCTGGTATTGACACTCTGTTACTTACTGTCATTCTAATTATGAAGAGATCACACTTGAAATGGGAACCATTAATGCATAGAATGGTATTAATCATTAATCATTTTTACATAACCAAATATATAATTTAGCCTTTCTGTGAACATTACAAAAATAATCTTGAAGCATCTAGATAAGCGGACAGAAACTAGAAACATCCAGTTACCTGTGACATTCCTGTGACTATCCCCAAAGATGTGTACAGGCCAATGCCCTAAGAACATCTTTCTTTCCCTCTCAAAATAACAAAGCCTTAATTCTTATTTCTTCTCCCAAGACATTGGTGGTTTTCTCTATAACACTAAAAGTGTTATACTTTCAAAAGACAATCCTAATTAAAAAATATTTTAATCACATTCCATAAGATATCAAATTAGTTAAGCATTTTCACTTCTTCACATACCCATGGTCAAATACAGTTAGGGTTCTTTGTTCAATTTAAGAACTCCAAATAAGCACGCATGAGAGAGATTCTGTGACACCTGAGCAGTCCTGGTCCTGTATAAACATCAATACAAAAATGTACACAGAAAATATTTAGCATATTTTTCTGGTAATATTGTCTCATGGCCTCATAAAACTGAAAAAACCCCAAGATGTTAAAAATATGAATAAAAAATGTTGCTGTGATGTTTAGTAATAAGGTACTTTGAAGCTTAAAACATGGCCAAGAAATGCTCTGTTCTATATTTCATACTTTATTACTTATTCCTTTTGAAAGAAAAAGAGATGATACATGAAATTGCCTTTCCCCCGTCCTTTTCTTTTCTCTATAAACATGTTCTGTCAGGACAGATGCAACAGCTGGCTGCAAGCATATGGCTTAAATATATGCTCGCATTCTATTTTTCCTCTTTCCTCTTTTCTGAGACAGCCTTAGGATTCACTGTAGTCATATGATGCTACCTCTCACTTTTTGAATATATATTTTATGATGTAATTTATCATAAGATTATTCCTTCGGTCACATATGTCTGGGATAGCAAGCTGCAGAATGTTTTTGTATGGTGTTCTTGCAAGTTACTGATAATGAGGATAATTCATGTTAAAACTGCCTGTTGCTTTCTTCCCAAGAACATTCCATGATTAAGGGCAAATAAATGAATAATAAATCATTATCATCAATGATGCTGTAAAAGCCTGATGGCAAGAACAGACACATTCTGCCTCAACGAGGTTATTCAATGAGGTCTTGCCCCTACTCACGTAAGCTTAAAATCATTGTTTCAGTTACAACGAAATCATGTTCAAAAAAGGCAGAAATACAGGCAGCAGTACATCCATCTAAACAAAGGTCATTGTATTTTTGAACCATACAGATAAGCATCAAGCGGGATCCAAGCCAGCCCCGGTCTGCAGCCTGTCAGCAAGGCTTTTTGCTTGGTTTTAACTTGGTTGTAAACCTGTGCTAACCACAGCTTGTGGGTCAGAGTGGGCTTGAGCCGGGCTTGAGTATGGGCAAACGGTTCATATCTCTGTCCATTTCTACTAATGCGGTGTGAGAGAAATAGTAGGCAAACTGGATTTATAACTTAAAGGTGTGGGGGTTTTACTGCCATTAAAAAAATAATAAAACTTCAGCTAGGAAAAGATGTCTATCACTAAAATTGGTTGATACACGGTGTTCTCTCTTGGACTAAGGTGAACTGCTGGACCTGATAAAATCAACAATAAAACTTCCTCTATATTACGATATGCATAATATCTCTTGCTGTCCCTTTCTTTTCTTTCCTGAGCCGTTGCAGATGGTCTCCAAATGGGGAAATGTGCCTGCTGTGAAAGTGAGGAAGAAGTGTGAGGAATGGTGAGGCTTTATGAAACTGCTGTCCTCTGAGACACAAGCTACAAATTCAGATAAAGCCATTTCATACCTTGTCATGCAGCTCCTTACATAAACCCAATTATTATGTTACTTGTCAAGCCCTTTGATGAGCACTGCTTGTGCAATGGCACCATCTTAGCAACGCTCTTTCAAAGAACTGTCACAGAAAGCAGGTCGATGATGTACAAGAATAAAAATATTTATGTTTAAATATTTAATACATATTATACAGAAATATCTATGTATAAAAATATGTGCTGTTACAAATAAAAAAATGCAGTAGTCTCACAAATTCGAAGAAATGCCCCTATGAAGACTGCAAAAGCAAATACTTTGTTCTTACGTAAAAATCTGGATACAAAACTTCACACTTTTTAAACTTTTAAATGAGTCTCATGACAATAACTGAGCCAGTTAATTCTGATCATCATGATCTCATAGTAAAGTAGTGGCAAGGTCTGAGTCCTCTTTGGTTAGGAGACTTACTTTCCAGAGGTGAATAGCACAGTCTGAATTGAGAATGGACCTATACAAACATCACAAGTGTTCATTCAAGAAAAAAAACTGTTTATGTTTATAATGACCTCTTAGTGCAAGGCAATACTCTGAACCACATGACTGGGACACTATAGGTTGAGTGCTGGGTGATTCTGCATTACCAGATATCCTTTTCTGTGCCACAATAGCAGAAAAACCTCAATACTAAAGTTAAACCAGGGAAAACTGAGATCTTGCTGTCTGCTATACCTTGAATACATTATTTGCTTGGTTAGAAAAGAAAGAGGCATTGTACTGCAAAAATCTAAGTTTCAGACAAAGTGCACAGGTATCCATCCAAGTGCACAGGTATAGATCTTCCCAAAGGGCCTAAATTGGATGCTGAATCACCTTGGTAAACATTCTTGTCTTCACCATACAGTTCACCATGATACAGTATGACAAATTGACACAATAAGGTTTGAAAAACATCCCTGCAAATTGGCCTACATATAAACACATACAGCTATATTAAAATGGTATATGCTGTAAAGCTAGCAATGCTCTGTTGACTGTCCACATTAGTACTGGTGAACTGGATATGTGAATGTGGCAGGAAATAGGACATTAGTGCTAAGAAATTCGTCATCCTTGGACAGGCACTTTTATGTTCCCAAAACACGGCAAGCACAATGTACTTTAATGCCATTTTGTCACTTTACCTAATTTATTCATGTTTCAAGTTCAAGGAAAGACTATCTAAGAATCAAAAGTCCATTTTCTACCAGCAGGATTCTGCCTGAACTTTACCTTAAGCAATCACTATAGTGTGACTGAAATCTTTGGCTGACGTGTGGGTGGGATGCTGAACAGTCAGGTCAAGCGGTCTTGACATAACTCCCAAAGTATCTCAGTTATTTTGATCTTCTGAGATTACAATTTATATGAAATGTAGATCACATTGATACTGCCCTGGTAGAATATTTCTGTATTTGCGTATTGTGTATACAAATACATACACAGATATACTCACACATATACATTTGGTGTGAGTTTTTTCCTAGAAAAACAGAAAGCAGTACTCCTGGTCTTCCAGGGCACAATGTTATGAAAACTTCACACCTGGTGTATGAATATTTAGTTTCAGACAGTACTCTGTATTTCCCACTGTTTCTTATGAACATTTCAAGTCAGACAGCAAAAGGAACAAAAATGGGAACAGAAATCAGGCTCTCTGCACTTTAGTCTAGTCACTTATCTCTAGACCACACTTTGCTAAGCTAATAACTGACCTCCATATAATAAAAAAACCAAAATCTTGAACTGAGACAGGACAACAGTTTTGTTAAAGAAAAGAAATAAGACGCAACACAAATTCCAACTGTTAGTTTGAGTTCCGAGGCCAAGAAGTCGAGAATAAGCTGTTCCAGATACTCAGTTTAGCTCTCAGTCCCTCTGACCATCAGTTTGATGGGAGAGGACAAACCCGTAGCAGAGAAAACTGAAGTGGCCACAGCATCACTGCTAGCCAGTGTGCAGCAAACTTTCCCAAATTTGGGAACACTAACAGCAAGTCATGACTTGCACTCTTTGCTGAAAAGGTCTTCTAACAATGATTTTGTTCTGCTGCTTTGTTTTCCTATGAGCATGTGCTATAAGCATTCTTCTGCCCAGCTGCATCCTACGCATCTCCAGGTCTGCCTAGATTCAGGGTCCCTAATCCTGAAGGGACCATTTGCCTTTGTAATTCTCAACAGGTCTACTATAACAGCAAGGTTCATTTGAAAAGGCATTTCTCAAAATAATTCGCAGTACCGGGACCTGCCTCAAACAAGACTCAGGAGATTTGAGCTTTTATTTCAATGTATTGGGTTTGCATGGCAAGGTTTTGGGGGGTGTGTGGGGGGGTGTGGCTACAGGGGTGGCTTCTGTGAGAGGCTGCTAGAGGGTTCCCCCATGTCCGATAGAGCCAATGCAGGTGGATGCCCGAAGGAGGCTGTAACCCTGTGGAAAACCTGCGCTGGAGCAGGTTTGGTGGCAGAACTCGTGACTCCATGGGGACGAACTCCTTCAGGAGGACTGCACCCCTTGGAAGGGTCCCACGCTGGAGCAGTTCATGAAGAACTGTCTCCCTGAGAAGGACTCACGTTGGAGAAATTTGTGGAGAACTGTCTCCCATAGGAGGGACACCACACTGGAGCAGGGGAAGAGTGTGAGGAGTCCTCTGCCTGAGGAGGAAGGAGAGGCAGAGACGTGTGCAGTCGTGTGATGAACTGACTGCAACCCCCTTTCCCTGTCCTCCTGTGCCACTGGGGGAGAAGGGGCAGTTCAGGAGAGAAGCTGAGCCTGGGAAGAAGGCCAGGGGGGTGGGGGAGTGTTTTAAGATTTGGCTTTATTTCTTATTACCCCACTCTGACTTCTAATTGGCAATAAATTAAATTAATTTCCCCAAGTTGAGTCTGTTTTGCCTGTGACATTAGTTAGTGAATTATCTCCCTGTCCTTGTCTTGACCCGCGAGCTTTCCATCATATTTTCTACCCCCCTGTCCAGCTGAGGAGAGTGGCTTTGATGGACTCCTGGCATCTAGCCAGGGTCAACCCACCACACTCAACATTAAGAGTTCCCTTCATTACAAGTCATCTTCTATAAAACACATCTGTCTCCTGCCTCTGTATGGTTAAGAGAAGTGACATCACTTCTTTTACAGTATAGAAATATTTCAATTCCAACAGCCAATAGCAGATTCACTTATATATGAAATAGTGCAATTATTTACAAAAATATTGCAGAATGAGGTGGTTCTATTTTTAAATGCTATGCTCATTTAAAGTTAGTATCAATATTTGCTATTTCACAGCTGGAGTGAACCAATAAAATGTCTTATTTATTTATTTATTCATGGAGTTACATCTTTTCTGGCTTGGCAGAAAAATGCACACTTTTTAAAATTCTGTTGTGAAAAGAAGGCAGTGAACTATTTCAAAATTATTCATTCTAAGGCTGGACTTAAGTGGATGCTATGGAGGTTTTAGGTCTGTGATTGTCCTTACTTAACAGCTGTTTTTCTTGGGAGATAAAACTTCAGTGTAAGTTTTCTTTTAATTAACTTTTAAGTACAAATAAATTCTGTTTAAAAAAGAACAAGAAAGTGACTTTATCTAGTACTTAATATAAATGCAGCTGAGCAGTACTAGACTTTACTGTTAGAACTTGTTCACATTTTTGTTTATTTAGGACCTAGAAAAAGTCTCTCTTTAAAGTTCTTCACCACTTGAAGGAATGATTATGACAAGAAAACCTTCAGATCTCTTCTAGAAATAGGTGAATCAATCCCAGCTCATGAGATTGTGTGTAAAAACCTGTTTTGCAAATGAGATCTTTTACTGCCTCTTAACAGATATTAAGTAGATTACAGGAACGCTGGATGTGACGCTACTGTGCCAGATCAGAAGTGTGGAATGGAGGGCTTTGATAGTCCCCAGTGAACAGCTGTGTGGTTTTAAGGTTATGTTTTAAAACCAAAACTGTAGGACAAGTTTTCAATGAATATGCACGCGTACAGCTTTCAAGCAGACTTTCTTCTTTCAGATCCCTTTCTCTTTTGAGTTGTTTGACTTTGCTGTAGTTCAGGTTTGTGTGATATTTTAAAAGTATGTGGTGCTACAGAGGTGTAGGTTCTTCTTATTTTTAACCAAAATTATGCACTAAAAAGGAAAGAATATTGAATTCTAAAGATTCTATATTCATTGTTACAGATTTGAGTTTTCAAATATCAGACTGAACTCACTTGGTTGGGTACTGGAAATTATAGTCTTCACTCATGATATTGATACTGGTACAGTTTCTTCCACCCAGTCATCTAAAAATTATGCACATAAGCCTTACCATGACAGGCAGTTCAGTATTAGCCAGTTACGCAGCTGATGCTGCTGTGAGCTCTCGTACAGTATCTTTCCATATTGAATGCAGAAGACTAAAAGGAGATGCAAGGGATGGACAGGACCATGAAACAACACATGCTGCCCTGTAATATCCTTTATATTAATGTGAATCTTTTCTTCTGTGAGTGAAGTTGCTCCTTTGGCCCATCATTGGCTTAATTTCTTCCTCTGTGTTCAGTTCCTTTTTCAAGATCTGTTCAGAACAAGAAATTCTTTACAAGTACGAAGAAAGATGAGCATGTAGAAATAATGGTCTCATAGATCGAAGAAAATATGCATCCTTTAGTTGCACTTTTTAGTATTCTAAATGGATGATGCAACATCTAGATGATAAATTTTATCCACTGTTTCCTCCCCCAAATTCCTCATATTTCCCTGAATTCTCAACATGACATGGAAAAGTCTTCCATCTTTGCATTCATCCCTTTAAAACCAAAACCACAGCAGCTCTGATAGATTGACAACCCTTTCCGACTGGGGAGGATACATTTAAGTTTATAAATTAGTTGCTATTTAATAACACCGTAGATTAAAAACATGAAACTTGGAAACAAGCCTTAAAAGTACAATCAGTCCCATCCATTCAGAATAGAACGCATACTGACTATTTTGGTGTTAGTAGCCTTGGTAGCAAAATCCGGCCAGTTGGGCAATTGCATTGCTGTACTGCTGACATCCTCTTAATACCCACAGTACGGGACTGTATGCATACACACAGAGCAGTGATGTCAGATTAAATTTCCAGAAAATTGAACTCACGAAGAATCTCAGATCATATGGCAGGTGATCTTCATCTCCCATACAAAAAAAACCGCAAACCAAACTGTGCTTACTATCCTTAAGGCAAATGTACTTTCTTCACAGTCTTTTGATGGTTGTCCTGACAAACTGTCACACAGTCTTGTCAAACTCAGTACAATCTAAAAAGAAAATACACAGGGAAAAAGAGCAGGAACTGCAGCAGTGTAGCAAGATCTTACTACTGTTCTCTCTACTAAAACCCAACAGCTTATCTTTGGTGCCTTATGGTGCTTTGCATGTGTAAAGTAAGGGAATCACAGGATCACAGAATCACAGAATGATAGGGGTTGGAGATCATCTAGTCCAACCCCCCTGCCAGAGCAGGGTCACCTACAGCAGGAGTGTGTCCAGGCGGGTTTTGTATGTCTCCAGAGAAAGAAGTTACAGGATGTTTTTTTTTTTTTCTCAAGCATTGTATAAAATTACTTTCTGTGCTATGGCCAGTGTAGTTTATTGCTTGGGAGATAGTCACAGATATTACTGGAGAGGAGCTCAGTGGGTTTTCTCTGCCTCCACAGCGTTCTGATAAAGTAAGTGGTAGTTTAAAGGGACCTTGCCATTTTTTTCTCAGTGAGGATGACCTGAATCCCATGGCTTTTTGTTGTTTGTTTTCAGCTTTGTAAATGATTATCCACAAAGATTTCATATTGCTGCGACAGTAATTGGACTAAAGAGAGCTGCTATAAAGCTAAACAGAAAAAAGAAATCCAAGGGAAGAGCAACATCTGAGTGTCTTTTCTTTCCATTTGTCTACTTCTACACTATTAATCCTTGGACAACACAGTAATCAAAGAGGCAATTTCACAAACATTGCTCACTAGTAACCAGCCATGTTTCCCCACATCATGCAAATCAGCACAGCAGAAACCTCTCTGCACTCTTTTCTTACCTTGCCTTGGGATTAGTTGCTCCAGAATATTGCTTTGCCAGGCAAAAAGGCTTTCCTGGCCCATTACTGAAATTAATTCCTCCATCCTTCTCAAACCTCCTCTCTAGTTGCCTCACTCAGTGCAGACAAAAGAAGAATCCTGGCATTTCAAGTGGCAAGATAGGCTGAATTCCAGATGTTTCTGGGAGTTTTATCTGAATTCCAGGTATTTCTGGGAGTTTCATGGTTCTTTGGAATTATATGTAAATTTTCAAAAAAAGCACTAAGTGTGCCTTTACCACAGGGTTCTAAGGCTCTAATAATGGAACTAATCACTTGGTTCAGGTCTGAGATGTGACACAATGATGATGACGGCACTAATAACTTATTGGCTGGCTTTGGCTGAGTGGCACATACACCAAAGAATAGCAATTCAGGCTACCCAGAGCAACGTTAACAGCCGATCCAGGGCCAGAAATCTTTTTCTCACAAAAGATCACAAACTGTAGTAAACTATTGGAATTACTGCATTGTGGTGCATTACAAAACAAACCCACAAAGTTCATATGATAAAATTTACAATATATTTTTTTCATAAGGGTTGACAAAAAGCTGCCAACACAATGTGTTAGGCATGACAGATGGAAGAGAAATTCTCACTTGCTGTGATTTCAACAGTGTCTTAAGAAGTGAGAAAGAATACACTTGAAAGTAGTCAATGTAGTAAAGTGGGAAAACTACACTGGTTTTGTGCATGACTACTGGCACAGGGACTTACTGAATGTCACCAACATACTCAGCAACATGCCATCCACCTATCTATATTCAGTCTGACCTGAGTCTTCAGGCAAACCCACACGGTACTAACTCCCAAAATACAGCTCTTTTACCTTCATCCACACACTCCTCCCTAGATTAGTGCTTCCAAAATTAAAATGCTAAATTCATTGCTTGGTAGATTAGACAAATACTACTGATTATTAAGTATAAGGAGATTTTCCTTTAAATATTCAGATTAAAATGCAAAAAAAATCAGCTGTAGTTTGCGTCTTAATAATGGTACCTTGTAAATAATAAGTCAAAATTCTACCCTCTTCAGTTTGCGGCGTCCTGAGCAGTCACCGCTGGAAATCATTCTAACTCTTGCCAGTCACCATGTTAAAAAAAAAAATAAATTACAACATAATAACCCTCTCCTTCAGTTTTACTATTGTATAATGAATTAAACCTGCTTAAATAGGCTAAATTTTTCAGGTCACTAAAGAGGCTATTGATCATTCATTTAGAACACAAATAGCTTCATATCATGGTTTGCTCATGGGAGACATCTTTTTTGAGGCATTTATATAGTGACCAACCCAGTATGGTTTTATCTTCCAGAAAGTTACACAATGCAAATAAGCAGTGATGTCTAGGGTACCGACTAAGTCAACCTCAGTGGTTTTATATGTCACCTTCAAAACTTAAAGGATAGCATTAAAGATTGAGATACTTGTTTGATAGAAGCTGCTGTAGCAATGTCAGTCAAGCTTTGCTGATTTACTGCATCCAGACAAACATGCAGGACTAACCGATACGTCTTTTAAAATCTGAATAAATTTAACAGTCAGATCAAGGTACCAATCTGAATTAAATATATTCTTCCATACAGAGAACTTTGGAAAATAAGTGTCCTAGAGCAAAGAACCTAATGTTTTTCTCGTATGGAAACTGGGGTATTCATAATGGAGTGGCTGACACAATGGTAACTAGTGATGGTGAGTGGTGGCATTGGAATAATTGGCGGATTGCAGTGGCTAAAGCCATTTGCCTGAATTATTTATGGGAAAAAAATGATAGGAATTTCATAAGAGCAAATAAGGCATGTCTAGGGAGTGTTGTTCACATGATGCAATCACATCTGATTGACTTGGAGACTTATCTGCTGATGATGCCTTTAAAGCCCCTGGGAAGGGTTCATTTCGTGACAGACACACATTCTTTGTAGTACCTCATCATGGCTTAATTATTCATTCATCATCTGGTTGTCACACAACACCAGAAGTGTCCTGACATAAAAAGTACTACTCAGGGAATACTTCCCCCCCGCAGATAATTCAGCATGTGTATGTGTGTGTGAGCATATCGTGCCACATTAGAATAGGAAATTATGGGCCTTTCTTTTGGACAAAAGACTTTTCTTATCTCATCCACAGTTTCTCACTCAAGGAAAGCTCCTTTTTTGTTGTTCCTAAACACAGGCCATAGCACAAAAAGTAGACTGGTTATTTCATGTCAACAACCTCACACTTACCGGGAAAGTCACAAGACAAGAGAAGGAAATAAATATGCACAGAATCTGTAGTTGCAACTCTTTGCTGTCCATTGACTATTTGCGGTCTTGGAACTAGAGTGGTATAGTTTTTTGTCACAACTCTCTGGGTATTGGTCTGAATTGCCGAGCCACCCTTGGCACTGGCAGTTTTGTGCCTTTGCAAGGAACCTATAAGGGATGGAGTCAAAACTGCTTTCTCAGCTCTATGGGTATTTTCCTCCTTAGGCTCAAGACACACTGACAAAACTGTGGGAAAACTCGCAACACTGCTGCCCAGGCTCTGACCGCTCTATGGGTTCAAAAAGATTCATGATGTTTATACAGCACTAATGCTTTTGAAGTTGACCAATAAATATTTAATTTATAATGAAAAGCTTCCTTGCTAATTAAATTTTTTAGAAAAAAAAATTAAATATTCTTCAATTAAGCTATTGAGACAGTTTTGCACCTTTCCATTTCTCTGTTTTGTCACAATCTCTGCATTGTGATAATCACCAAGTGATTGCTATAATGAGCTATAGACACATGGTTCAAGTTGTATATCAGTATATTAGTCACATGACAGTAGTTCTTCTGTCACTGAAATCATACTACCCAGCCACATATACTGCTTGACTTTGGTTTTATCAGTTCTCTTACAGAAATTACAGCTAGCTCTGCTTCACTGCCAAAGCAAAGGGGAGCATGTCCCAAGATCTCAAGCTTCTCTGGTGTTACTGGGAAACCTCTGGTTGCGTTCTGGAAAACCTGGTGGCACAGACATCCATGAAGGTTTGGCAAATCCATATAAACTGTACTCGAGGTCTGCAAAAACATGAGAAGGACATCTGTACAAGGTTACGAGTTTATGACCGCACTGAAAGGGGGTTAATTACCCTGGTTACTAAGCAGGCTCTCAGTGGTGCACAGACACAAATCCTCCTGGCAGCAAGCTGCATCTGCAGCCGTTTACAAATGGTATAAGTACTGTAACTCCCAGAGAGCTTAAAAAAGCTCTGTTCTGCTCCCTCTGAAATCAGCAGGAATGTGACCGTTGTCTTTTAGGGAAGCTGATCTAAGCCAGCAATAATGAGACAGTGTAAGCTGAGTTAAAATCTGTCCTGTCAGTTTCCTGTCAAATTTGGGCTCTAATGAAATTCGGTCTGTAGGTACTGTTAATCTTCAGTGGTTTTATGTATCATTGGGCTGCTTGGTCAGATATTAGTAGTGGTACAAAAATGTGGTCATTTAGGTAACAAGGTGTTGGCTTTCTTATTTACTTGCCTTTGCTTTCTTTATCTTTATGCCTTATACTGCACAGAAATACAGTTATACACATGCCCCATACACAGTATGGGTCAGTTGGACGGTTGCTACTTGTTGAAGATTTTATCAATGTCTTTCCTACCTTTTCATTAAAATAACTGCTCTTTAAGCATTTATTCCACCTTGACGTAATACTTTTGGTAGATTGGGTTTTTTGTGGTTTGTGTTTGTTTTTGTTTTAATGTTTGTACTGGTTTTGGCTGGGGTGGAGTTAATTTTCTTCATAGTAGCTCGTATGGTGCTATGCTTTGGATTTGTGACCAAAACAGTGTTGACAACACATGGATGTTTTGGCTGTTGCTGAGCAGTGCTTACACAGCATCAAAGCCTTCTCTGCTTCTCATGCTGTTCCCACAGTACCTGGGAGGGGGATGCAACCGGGAGACCTGACACCAACCAAAGGAATATACCATATGGCATTGTGCTTCGCAATAAAAGCTGGAGAAAAGAAGGAGGCTGGGAGGGGGGCATTTGGAGTTATGGCATTTGTCCTGCTAAGTAACGATTATGTGTGATAAAGCCCTGCTTTCCTGGAGATGGCTGAACACCTGCCTGCCGATGGGAAACAGCAAATGAATTCCTTATTTTGCTTGCTTGCAAACACAGCTTTTCTTTCCCTATTAAACTCCCTTTATTTCAACCCATGGGTTTTTACATTATTACCCTTTTGATTCTCTTACCCTTCCCACTGGGTGGGAGTGAGCAAGCTGCTTGCCTACCAGGCCTAACTCACCACAAGCTTTTAGATAGTTTTAGGGCAAAGCAGTGTTTAGAGTGTACAGTGAACACTATTTAAGAAAGATAATGATGGTCTGTACAGATTAATGAACTGAATATTTTATTTTTGAGAGCTTCATGAACAGATTTTTCACTATCCCCATCTTTGTCCTCTATCTAGAAACCATTTGTCCACTTCTTTATAGCTTCTTAGTTTGTAAGGTCACACAGATCATACAGCCTTCTTACTCCATTGACAGGAGGCTCTCATCCTGCTGGGGGATTTCAACCACCCTGACATCTGTTGAAAATAGCATGGTGAGCTGTAGGGAATCCAGGGGACTTGAATACAACTTCTGAAGATGGGTAATAGACAGCCCCACCAGAGGGAATGCAATACTGGGCCTGATATTCGCCAATGCAAGTGAGCTAATTGGCGATATCAAGATTGGAGGCAGCCTGAGCTGCAGTGATCATGCACTGGTGGAGTTTGCAGTCATGAGGCATATGGGTCAGGTGAAGAGTAAAGTCAAAACCCTGAATTTTAGGAAAGCAAACTTCCAGCTGTTCAAGGAGTTAGTAAATAGGATGCCCTGGGAAACTGCTCTCAGGACAAGGGAACAGAACAGAGCTGTCAGATCTTTAAGGACACTTTCCATTAAGCACAAGAGCTCTCGATCCCCAGGTGTAAGAAATCAGGAAAGGAAGGCAAGAGACCAGCATCATTGAGTTGAGACCTGCTGGTCAAACTAAAGGGCAACAAAATAATGTACAGGCAGTGGAAGCAGCAACAGGTGTCCTGGGAAGAGTATAGGGATGCTAGGGATGCTACCTGGTTGTGTAGGGATGGGGTCAGGAAGGCCAAGGCATGGATGGAGCTGAATGTGGCAAGGGATGGGATGCTAAGAATAATAAGGGCTTCTACAGGTACGTCAGCCAGAAAAGGAAGGTCAAAGAAAGCGTACCCCCGCAATGAGCAAGAGTGGCAAACTGGGAACAACAGATGAGGAGAAGGCTGGGGTACTCAACAACTTTTTTGCCTCGGTCTTCACCAGCAACCTCTCTCCCCACACCTCTCGACTGGATGGACTGCAAGATAGGGACTGGGGGAGCGAAGTCCCTCCCACTGTAAGAGAAGATCGTGTTCATGACCACCTGAGGAACCTGAACATACACAAGTCTATGGGATCTGACAAGATGCATCCCAGAGTCCTGAGCAAATTGGCTGATGTAGTTGCCAAGCCACACTCCATGATATTTGAAAAGTCATGGCAAGTAAGGTGAAGTCCCCGGTGACTGGAAAAAGGGAATCATTGCACCATTTTTAAAAAGGGTAGAAAGGAGGACCCTGGGAACTATCGACCTGTCAGCCTCACCTCTCTGTCTCGAAGATCATGGAATTGATCCTCCTAGAAGCTGTGCTAAGGCACATGGAGGACAGGGAGGTGATTTGAGATGGCCAGCATGGCTTCACCAGAGGCAAGTCCTGCCTGGGCTTCTATGATGCAATAACTACATCAGTGGACAAGGGAAGAACTACAGATGTCATCTGTCTGGACTTCTGTAAAGCCGTTGACACAGTCCCCCACAACATCCTTCTCTCTAAATTGGAGAGATCTGGATTTGATGGGTGGACTGTTTGGTGGATGAAGAATTGGTTGGATGGTTGCATGCAGAGAGTAGTGGTCAATGCCTCAATGTCCAGATGGAGATCAGTGACAACTGATTTCCGTCAGGGGTCCTCACTGGGACCAGCACTGCTCAATATCTTCATCAATGACATAGAGAGTGGGATCAAGTGCACCCTCAGCAAGTTTGCAGATAACACCAAGCTGAGTGGTGCAGTTGACATGCCTGAGGGATGGGATGCCATCCAGAGTGACCTGGACAAAGTTGAGAGGTGCGCCTGTGTGAACCTCATGAAATTCAACAAGGCCAAGTGCAGGGTCCTGCGCCTGGGTCAGGGCAACCCCCAGTATCAATACAGGCTGGGGGATGAAGGGATTTAGAGTAGCCCTGTGGAGGAGGACTTGGGGGTACTGGTGGATGAAAAACTGTACATGAGCTAGCAATGCGCACTTGCAGCCCAGAAAGCCAACTGTATCCTGGGCTGCATCAAAAGAAGCGTGGCCAGCAGGTCAAGGGGGGTGATTCTACCCCTTTACTCCACTCTCATGGGATCACACCTGGAGTACTGCGTCCAGCTCTGGGATCCTCAGCACAAGAAGGACACGGACCTGTTGCAGTGGGTCCAGAGGAGGGCCACAAAAGTGATCAGAGGGCTGGAGCACCTCTCCTATGAGGACAGGCTGAGAGAGTTGGGGTTGTTCAGCCTGGAGAAGAGGCTCCAGGGAGACCTAATTGTGGCCTTTCAGTACCTAAAGGGGGCCAACAGGAAAGATGGGGAGAAACATTTTTAGCAGGGCCTATTGCAATAGGGCATGGGTAATGGATTTAAACTAAAAGAGGGAAGATTTAGAGTAGATATAAGGGAAAAATTTCTTCCAGTCAGGGTGGTGAAACAGTGGAACAGGTTGCCCAGAGAAGTGGCAGTTGCCCAGTCCCTGGAAACATTCAAGGTCAGGTTGGATGGGACTTTTGGCAACCTGATCTAGTTGAAGATGTCCCTGCTTAGTGCAGGGGAGGTTAGATTAGGTGGCCTTTAAAGGTCCCTTCCAGTCCAAAGTATTCTATGGTAGTACAGACCTAACACTTGCTTAATAACGTGCAGATCTTTACAGCATTAACTGTAGATTGAAATTCAGCTGTAGCAGCTGAAAAAGCACCTTTTTTTCAGAAAAGCAATCAACCTTGATTAAACATTTTACAGTAAGGAGAAATCAATAATACTCCTTTTTAAGATATTCATCAATGACCTGGATGAGGGGATAGAGTGCACCCTCAGCAAGTCTGCTGATGGCACAAAGCTGGCGGGAGTGGCTGACACACTGGAAGACTGTGCCGCCATACAGAGAGACCTGGACAGGCTGGAGAGTTGGGCGGAGAGAAACCTTATGAAATTCAATAAGGGCAAGTGTGGGGTGCTGCACCTGGGGAGGAATAACCCCATGCACCAGTACAGGTTGGGGGCTGACCTGCTGGAGAGCAGCTCTGTGGAAAGAGACCTGGGAGTCCTGGTGGACAACAGGATGACCATGAGGCAGCAATGCGCCCTCGTGGCCAAGAAGGCCAATGGCATCCTGGGGTGCACCAAGAAGAGTGAGACAAGAAGGTCGAGGGAGGTCATCTTTCCCCTCTACTCTGCCTTGGTGAGGCTGCACCTGGAGTACTGTGTCCGGTTCTGGGCTCCCTGGTTCAAGAAGGAGAGGGAACTGCTGGAAAGAGTGCAGCAAAGGGCTACAAAGATGATTAGGGGTCTGGAGCACCTCTCTTATGAAGAAAGGCTGAGGGATTTGGGTCTCTTCAGTCTGGAAAAAAGACGGCTGAGGGGGGATCTTATCAATGCTTACAAATACTTAAAGAGTGGGTGTCAGGAGGATGGGGTCAGGCTCTTTTCAGTGGTGCCCAGTGACAGGACAGGGGGCAACAGGCACAAACTTGAGCATAGGAAATTCCACCTAAACATGAGGCAGAACTTCTTTACTTTGAGGGAGGCAGAACACTGGAACAGGCTGCCCAGAGAGGTGGTGGAGTCTCCATCTCTGGAGACATTCAAAACCCACCTGGACGCATTCCTGTGCAACCTGCAGTAGGTGACCCTGCTCTGGGAGGGGGGCTGGACCTGATGATTTCCAGAGGTCCCTTCCAACCCTATGATTCTATGATTATCATGGTTAGTTACAGGTAAAGATGATACCTTACCCTTCTTAGGTATACTGCATATTTTTTGAGAATACCTTGGGTATTTTTTTTTTCTTAACTTGACTATAGACAGCCTGAGAGTATGTTCAGATTCTACTGATTTTTGAAGGGAAAGTACACACAAGAAACATTGCGTTGTGAAATCTACATAGAAGAGATAGGAAAATTAATTTATTTTTTTAATGCTACCAACATCTGAACTTAGTTTGCTGGTTAATATTCTCATTGGGTCTATGCAAAATATTGGCTTATGTCACCTCATTATCACCATGCAGACATCCTGATCTAAGCCTCTCCCAAGAATTCCAATTAATGTTGAAAGATCCATTCATCAGCACTATTGCCAGACAAGCGTCAACTGTTCCAGTCACTACTAAGACTTTTGAACAAGATTAGTGGATCTTCTGGAACACAGGAGCAATTGTCTCTGCCAACTCAAGAAATTGATTTGTTCTAGTAATCTTAGGTGATTTATCCCATTCCATCCTGTATGAGATGGTTTGTGTTCTGGAATTGCCTCTCAGCCTCGACAGTAAAGATTGTTTAGGTGACTACATTACATAAATAACTCCTAACTAGGCAAAATTAAGAGATGTAAATCTCACCCATTGAATTATTGCGGTTGGATACATTCTGAGGTCTCATACAAAAAAAAAAGGCAGTCTTGAGCAGTATGTAGATAATGTATCTACATCTAATAGGGTTACTTAGATTGTATTAACAGACTGAGTTACTGATTTGATACAGACAACAAAACCTATACAGAAATGTTCTTAAAACAATAATACATTAATTCTTGAAACACTGGTCAAAAGAGAAAAATCCACACAACTGAAGGAGAACATTACTATACAGAGAGGGCATCACACAAGTCATTCTGACATAGGCTTTTATTATGTGTGCCTTTCTCCCTGTCTGTGCTCCTGGCTGAGGACTCCACTTTGGTTGTGAAATACTGTTGTGACAGCTTGGAATTCCTGCTGGAGTTAAAGAAATACAGTCATCAGTATTTCCATTCTAGTTGTTAATCATAGTAGTAAAACCCAAAACAATCTTGCAGTAATTATGTATATAAGACACCAGTCTTCAATTGACATTTTTAAATTACATTATTGCAACATTCAGACTAACACCGATAAAACAATTTGTATTTGGGAAATGAGCATACAGCAAGTAGTACATAGGACGTGTGAAATACAAACCATTGGTACAAGCAAGTGTTTTTCATTCCAGTGGCCTCTGTTCGTCGGTTGACTAAAAGCTCCTTTGCGGTATCATGCATTTGGCAGTCTATAGCTTTTCCTTTGCATTGTTTGTGTTCCACTTGTGTTTAGAAGGTATAAATAAAATTAGGGTCCTACTGCAGTGGGCACTGGGTATACAAACTGTAAGGGACATCCTCAAAGGGAATGCAGCCTGAATGAAGAAGAAAAAGCAGTCAGCCAATCTAAAAAGACAGGCAGCATGATTTATCCAAGGTTGCACAGTGTATCATGGTAGACTCAGGAATAAAAGCACATCGTCTAGGCCAGGCTGTCATCTTCATGTCTAATATTTTCACAGCAGATTCATGAAAATTCTTTGTACGGTTTCCCTGGGAGAAATCACACTTACCCTTTCAACTTGTAGAGTCATGTTGTGCTAAAAAGTAACATAAAACCTTCAGAGTCCATAAAAAGAGCTGTTCAGCAAGAATCTAGGAGCCCAAATTTATTCAGCTTAGGGATAGCCAGATTCATCCCATTTTCTGACAGAAAAAAGTCTATGTTCTGCCAAACACGCTTCTTTGGCTGGATTTAAGTAAGCACTAAAATTCCATACATATTTCTGGGTGGGGGGGTTTGTTGTTTGGGGTTTTTTTGTTTTTTGTTTTTTTTTTGTTGTTGTTGCTGTTGTTAGGAAGTCATGCACTTGATAAAGAAGGAAGTGTAAATTATATCCAAGACAAAAATTTAATTTCAAATGAATTTTATATGTTTCAGAAATTCAGATTTCTGGAATCTAAATGGTCTCAAGGTCATAGTCTAAACCACTGAAAGTGACTGTACTGGAACATGCTTCGTCTGTCTGGGATGCAACTAATTTTCCTCACAGGAGTTCATATGGCGCTATGTTTTGGATTTGTGACTAAAACAGTGTTGACAACGCACCAGTGTTTTGGCAATTGCTGGTCAGTGCTTGTACAACATTGAGTTTTTCTCTTTTTCCAACTCTTCCCTCACCCACCAAATAGGCTGGGAGTGCACAAGAAGCTGGGAGGTGACACAGCTGGCACAGCTGACTCAAATGGACCAAAGGGATATTCCATGCTATTCATGTGCTGAGGGCCTGCTTTCCAGGGAGTGGCTAAACATTTACCTACCAACATGAAGTAATGAATAAATTCTTTATTTTAGTTTGCTTGCATGTGCAGCTTTGCTTCATTTATAAAACTGTCTTTATGTTGACCCATAAGTTTTTTTCCATTTTGCTCTCCTGAGCAATGCCCCTTAAAAACCAGGCACTGAACCCTTGCCATGCAAGTCCCTGCTACAAGTACATCTGGATTAAAGTCTATTGCTGCTTATTGTGCACATACACTGACTCCATATTCAATATTCCATTTGAAATGTGCTGTCACACTCAGAAAATGCAGTTCTCAAAGAAACTTAAAAATTGGGGTTGAGTCGGAGCAAAAAAAAAAGTCAGTGTTTCTCTTTATATTAAAGTTTTATTCCAAATAGAAAATAGGTTGGTTCCAACAGTATCATAGCAAGAGATTTTCCCCCTGTAGTTTGTGTGAAGCTTATCACTTTCCCTGGGTAATATACATCCAGGTTTTTTTTCACCTATCTACAACCTTAGTCAATATTAGAGGCAGCGAAACAGGTTAGAATGAAATTAAAGCTTTCAGATCCTTCATAATGAATTTGAGCAGAGTTTTGAAAAAATGTCAGGTTTTTCTATCATGTTTAAATTTTCTGAATAAATATTTCCTCATTTGAGCCAACGCTGAAGACAAAGTATTTCTGAGAGAGATCGTAATATATAATAAGGTCTATGGATGTACAAAACCTGCTCTGTACTTTTGAGCTTGATCACCTGACTTATGCTTATTTAGACATTCAAACAACATTGGATTTGTATTTGTCAAAAGTACCACTGTGAAGAAACAATGTAATATTGTACAACAGTGAGAATGGATTCTTCAATGTTGAGCTCCACCATTTTAAGCAAGATGAAATATTGTATGAATCTATCTCCAAGTTCAGCCCATTGCAAACATTACTAACTACAAGAAAGTTCCACAAGGATCGAACAGGAATTCAGGTCTCAAGATGATCCAGAGCATAGTAAGTGTGATGCGAGATAGATACAAAATTTGTTTTAGAGTGATCTCAATCAGTATCAATCAAGTATAGCATTCCTTTAGGTCTCGTCCTCCTCTATGAACATAGCAGCACTGAAAAGGTAATAGAAATTAATAAATAGAGATGACTACAGAAATTGGCTGTGCCAAAATAGCATTCTTTTCAGATTTAGTGTTTTAATCTGTACATTCAGGAATATAACTTTGTGAGCCAAAAGTAAAATTAAAGCTGTATTTTTTATTGCTGTGCTCTTTTGAGGCATGTGCAAGTTTGGGTTTTGATAAAAAAAGCATTCCCTGTGCTCATAAAAGACAATACACAAATACAAAATGTTATGCTTTGTCTAAAATAATTTTAAAACAAACTTGAAGATCAGACCAGAAACCAACTCGAGAAGTTATGTTGATTTTCCTGGAAAAACTGTAGTAGAGCAGTCCTTTCCCAGTCTTTGGCCCCCTGGGAGTGAAATGTGCTCAGTTATTGAAATTAGGGCTTTCTCTAAAAGCTGCGAACGGGTAATAACACCAGTGGTGTCTTTTGCTACTTGCCAGCTGGGATGAGTGTGACACATTAGCTCATCAGGTATTGGCTATAGTACAACTAAAAAGTGGCATTTACTCTTGTTCCCCATCATTCCATGGTTCCGAATGTTGACCCAGAGGTGGAAATTTGCTGGTGCCATCATGACATTCTGAATTACCTAGAAGGGCTTTATATAAAAATACATCTTACACAACTGACTGCAAAATGGCAAGCAATTGATAACTTTTATCAAGTTTTTCTGTGTACAAGTTCTGGTCACATGCTTAAAATTTGGTAGAATCTATTTCCACCCCCTTATCCAAGAAGCTAAACTGCAAAAACAGTCTGAAAGATAAACAAATAACTCTCTCTTTTGCATCTAATAGTCCAGGAGAGAAAGGGGAAAAAAAACCTAGACCATGAATTGGTCTCAGTTCATAACCCACAACACCTTAGCCTTCTCCAGGTCTCAGGCCTTTGATCTTGTCCTGGTCATTCTGAAATGCTACACCAGGCTATGTGCAAAAACCAGCTACTCTTTCTCACAGAGCAACCATGCAACACTCAGGGTAAATATCTTCAAATGTACAATTTGATTTAGGTGTGAGTCTTGATTCAGGCACTGAAGTTGGCAACTTGGCTGCTGTCTCTGAAAATCAAAGATATCAAAGCTGGGCACTCAAGAAAGTGTCACATGCTGTTTTTGAAAACATTCTGTTTCAGAGAAAGAACTGATGCACTTATTCAGTGCCTTGGTTGCTGGAAACTCATTTCTCTCTGGTCTTGCCAGTAACCTCAATTACCACATTACCCTCAATGTGGCTCAATGATCTAGAACGGGAATTCTTTCTACTTTATTCTGCCTTTTTTTTTTTCTTTTTTTTTAATCTCACTGATAGTTCTCCACAGGTCAGGCTTTTTATTTCTACCAAATCTTCAGCTTTACTGCATAGCTGACTTCTGTCAGGGCAAGTATTGGCAGTCTTGATAAGACATAGCTGTCCTTACCTATAAGACAACTTCCCTGTCCTGAGCGGGAAAGAACGAGTCTTGAATATGTAAAACCATCCTTTATGATCCGCACTACCACCACCCCCCGTGATTTTTCATCAGGCATGCAATAAAGTACAACTTGAAAATTAGTCTCCTGGCTGGCTCCTGGCAGCAATCCAGCTTTCTGTTTGCCTTGTCCACATATTACATTGGCTTAGCAACTGGAAATTCTTTGGGGTAAGGTTTTTCACCTCCATGTCTTTGTGGAAAGTTTAATAAAAGGGCTGTCAAACCAGCTTTCCCTTGAGAGGTTTTCACGGTGTGCCTGTTAAATAATAACAGCAACGGTTATTGTGATAGCTGTTGTGGCAGGTGACAATTCTTTGGAGGATTCTGGCAGCTATTGTTTTACTGCCTCCTCTCCAGAAGAGTGTTAATAAGATAAACAACACCTGGAGAATAACTGCCAGAAGAACACATTTTGAAAACTATTTATTTTCAGAACTGAAACAGCAAGTATTTTCTTTTAGGGTGTTTGACTGCTAAAAGAAATTCTTCCACTTCCAGTTCTCTGCGACTTCACAGAGGGGTCACCAGAACTGGAAAATGGTAGCAATTCTCATTAGGAAAAAGCATAGAAATGAATAACCAACAAAATATACATATAAAAATATTTTGGCTACTGTTGAATGCCTCCAGTTGAATCGATAGAAATTGTCTTTGGAAGAGTCTTGACAGGGAGGCAGATGGATAAGTTAACCTTGTCTGACTTGGCCTGAGTTCCAGTGGGGTACAAGAATACACTGATGTTATGATAATGGAAATATCAAAAGGAACCTGCATAGAATAACAGCAAAAAGTGAACACGGCGCGTAAGGCATGAAGCCTTCTAGATCACATATAATCACAGAATCACAGGGTGGGTGTCAGGAGGATGGGGCCAGGCTCGTTTCAGTGGTGCCCAGTGACAGGACAAGGGGCAACAGGCACAAACTTGAACATAGGAAGTTCCATCTCAACGTGAGGAGGAGCTTCTTTACTTTGAGGGTGGCAGAGCACTGGAACAGGCTGGAGTCTCCATCTCTGGAGACATTCAAAACCCACCTGGACGCGTTCCTGTGCAGCCTGCTCTAGGTGACCCTGCTCTGGCAGGGGGGTTGGACTAGGTGATCTCCAGAGGTCCCTTCCAACCCCTACCATTCTGTGATTCTGATTCTATGTTCCTACAAAGTGCTATGACTTTTCCTCTGTATCTGTATCTTCTGTATCCAGTATCTGTATCAAGCTCTTGAATGCCTTAAAACCTTGCATGTACATGTGCTGGGGAAATCCTACCATTTTGTGTTGCCAGTCAGCAGCAGTATAAACTGCTCAAAGCCATCTCAGAACAGCTTAGAATGAGTATGTATTTACAAAGGCATTGCTCAAGTTCCATGTTCATCTGTAGCTGCAATTTTGCCTTCAACTTTTGAATACTTAAACTCATTTATCATTGCAACGTATCTTTTTATGGAAAATAGTAAGTGTTGGCTCAACGTAACTTTCTGTTCTCCAAAGCCTTTGTAAGGTAATTGTCTGCTATGTGAAAGTGATTTATTATCATATCCAACCCCTTTTTTCATTATCACTACATGGTTTTTAAAAGTTAATAGGGAATATTACTTGGGAATTTGGGATAGCAAGTGAATTCTGAAAATAATTCCTTGCTACCCTTTACTTTTCAGGAAGATGAATTTTGATTAATACTACAAAGTGTTTCCACAATATTCGCTTGAATTTAGTTTATGTTGGTTTTGTAATTCATGAGGAAATTTGCTTTAGTTCTTTTTGGATATTCCAAGGCTTGAGAATGAAAGTGTGCAGGGTTGAGTATTTTCCTCTGAAAACGGGTTGAGCCAGACTTTGGCTTTATGCTAGGATTAGGCCTCCTTTAAATCCTGGCATGGACCAGATAAGGATAAGGTAACGCTATATGCAAGCAGAACTTGCATATACACACCTTGACTGTGTATATGAGAAAAAGTTTCACTGAAGTTACATAACCGACAATAAATTTTATAAGGGCCCCATTGTTACTACAGTGATGTTGTCAAGGGCCCTGGCTAGTGATTTAGTCATGTTTCATGCAGCCAACTTGGAAAGGAAGTTTCCCTGCTTCTACTTACTAAATATCAGAAAAGGAGTTATAGGACTTAAATAACACAGAATGGGACCAAGCACACACAATTATAAGAAGGAAACATAGAGAATTTATTTTTAACACTTTTTAATTATTGTATTAATTAACTGTTAATTTATTTTACTTTTACATTTACATTTATAATATGATTTAAAAGGTTAATTTTATTTATTATAATTATTTTTGTATTTTAAAATACAAATTATAAATGTGCATCTATTTGTATTGTCTATAAATAATCATTACATTTTTTAAAATATTATGGTACTAAAATAATGTATTATTGTGAATAAACAATCTCATTTCACTGTGGTTTATGGAGTATAGATGCAGGTGGCTTAATGTGAAATAATGTAGCTGTTCAACCTAAGCAGTCTTAATTCTTTCACATGCTTTGCATGACCACTTTTTAAAGTCCCATGAACAAATATTTAAGAACTTAGAATAGATTATTTTATATAAATAGCAGAACTGTGGACCTTATTCTTTGTATTCCACAATGTGCAGTGTTTGTTCTCTATTTCTGCTGATTTCTGGAAAAAGCTCTGCTAGTGGAATTGAGGATTCAGAAAGGGGGAAAATATTAACTCTATGACAGTGGATGGCAGAAATATTTGAACCTCCCTGCCCTACTGGCATTTGTCTATTTTGTTTTGGTCTATTCGTTGTCAAACAGCTAATAAGCAGGCACAATGGGCAGTCAAATGACATATCCATCCTTCCTGCAAACTACCTGTTTATCTAGGACTTTCCCGCTTCTAAATGTGATAAAAGAACCTTACAATAACAACCATAACACCATTCATAAACTCAGTTAGTAAATGTGTCAAACCTGCAGCAAATCATCACCCGTTTTACTTATCACTTTCTCAAAAAAAAAAAAAAAGAGGTTTTTATCTAAGGAGCAGATATAAAAACTGCAACAGCTGTAAGAAGCAGTTCACACCTACAAAAAGTTGCCCTGACTACATAATGAAAAGAATTAAAATTATATCCCTCCAACAGCACCAAATTATGCTTTCTTTGATTTCTGTTGCCATTAATGTATAGATTTTATTAAGTAACTGATGTCATTTAGACACAGTGTCTCATTAATTTAACAAATGAGCAAATGAGCGTGGTGCTCTGCATGTTAGTTTCTTTGGTTCTCTCTCCCTCCTCATCTCTCTCAAACCTATATTTCTGAGATACTAACACTAATTTTTAATTAGCGCTCAAATTTTAGAATAAGTGATCGATAACTAGAGAGATAGACTGAGAGATGCAACAGCACAATACACAATTGTATTGACAGGTACTGTCTTCACTGTTGAAAACACTTTTGAAACAGCAATATGTATAGCCAAGAGGTATTTGTGATACTGCTGAGTCCTCGTGTGGACTAGAACACTTTTTGAGGACAAAGAGAGAACCCAGTCCGGACAGAAACAGCACCTAAAGGAAGAGCTCAGCATCAGGACTCACCCCTTGTCAATATTTCCCTCATCCTGAGTTGTTGTGGCTCCCACCCAAATGCAATCAACCTAAGGGAAGCCACAAATGATATAATAACTATAACTCTTGCCTCACTGAAATTCTCTGTGCATACAAATACCATCTCATTAACTGCAGCCATTTTCAGCTACAGTAGTCTCCCTGCCAAAGAAAAAGTTTTGTTACAGATTTGTGGGAAGATTTTCCTCAAATTTTTTAGCTGCTTTGTGGAAGGTTTAAACTGATACGGCAGTTGATGGGCAAACTTTTGTTGCTGCACCCCTTTTTTATTGTCCTGTGGTGGCCTCAAACATAGAATCCCATTTAAGGGCACTCCTGGTTCCCAACAACTGCTTTCTTGTGGGTGGAGAGACTGCTTTCCTTTAGGTCTCATGCCCTCTCTTTAAGCCATATTCAGACCATAATAGATGTTAAAATTGTAATAGTTTTTTCCCTTTTGTGTGTCAGTGTGAACAGAATTTAAACCCCTTAAAATCAGCTTGCTAGTCAGGTCAAAAAAAGGCCTTTCTAAATATACGAAGCAGGTCATCAATAAGGAAGGCCACTATAACCTCACCAGTAATTAATACCCTGGTGTCGGGAACATTTTCGTATGTTGCATGTGATTGTTTGCCTTCCTTCACACTCTGCTAAGCAGCCACACAGAGCAAAGAAGCCTTTGGGCAAAGCAACAATGAGGATATCCATAACTGACAAAATAGCTGTAGATTTGTCTTGTTTCTGATGGGCATGCGTTCTTTCCCTGCTTAGCTCAGTGGTCTGCCTTAGAGCAAAGATGATCTGGGTGATCTCTGTGTATAGACTAAATAATAGTAAATAGTAAATAGTAATAGTAAGCGGAGCCAGTGACCACTGCCCTTGTTCAAGCATTTGAATTAACTTTTAACTGATGAAAATATCGATGAAACTGATTCATGGTACTCTTAAAAAGAAATATTTCATGCAGGTGGGTAATATCCTTATGCATCGAACCTTGATCTTAACACAGAGTTTTTCTCACAGATAGTCCAAAAAATGTCAATGGATTACTGCCGAGAAGAACATTAATTTATGTTATTAAGATGTTGAAAGATTGGATCACTTACACCCACAGTGAATTATTCTATACTAAAGGGTGACAAGACATAGAAAGCTGACTTGAGGAAGCCAAGAGTTTTGACTCAGTCCAAAAGTCAAAAAAGCAAATGCAAGACACAATGGTTCCATCTGATGGAATAAATTGCCAAAGCTTCTCCACCAATGCTTACTTTACAGAGATTACTGCTTGTGAATTGTTATAGCTAACATTCAGACAAAGCTTTAATGACTGGGATCAGTGCATCTACCTAAAATTCCAGGCAAAGTGTCACAGCTGGTTATGCTATGCAAAAATATTTTTTTAATGGGCAGAAATAGCTGCTTTTTTGAAGAGTGAACATATCAGAGTTATCACCACATGGTTAACATATAAGAGCTGTACATTTATTTAGAGCTGCGAAGCAGGTGTCACACACAGGATGGGTTTACAACGCATAGTTCTAGATGAGCTATACACACACAGCCGATAGCGTCTCACAACTGACATTATATTGCACGTCTAAGCATGCTTATTGAGACATTACTGTAAAAACATGCCAAACAGTTATAAGTTTAAAGAATATTTACCTCCCAAGCTACATACGATAAATTTAAGGCCTGGAAATTACAGTGTTATCATCAAATTAAGCAGTTCCAAAAGGCTGCAGATTTGCAATTCAAGGGGCCATTTTCAGAAAGCTCGGATTATTATGCATCCTCTAGTATCAGCTGCCTAACCCTGAAAAAGAAATTCTATATATTATTCTTCACGTCACCTTTTCCAAATCTCTCATCCAAAGGGAACATTTCCCCTCTTCCAAAAAAATTGTATGTAGTTTTTTCAAAGCTGCAAATGCCACCACAGCATTTGACTTCCACATTTTCTGAGGTGTCCTGTTAGCCTCTTCTTTTGTGGGGATCTTTTGTTGTTTTTTTTCCTGTTCTTTATTTACTTCTAAATCTGGAGGAATTTGCTAAACACATTTTGTGACACCAAAATAGCAGAAACGTTTGAGAACTGCAGGGGTTATTGCTTGGTTGTTGGGGTTTTTTTTTACTTTTTTTTTTTTTTTACTGATTACTTTGTACTTCTGTACAAAAAGGCCAAGCTGGCATTTGTAGACTATGGTGATATGACAGCTGAGCTGCACACAACTACTGATTTAAAAAACTGAATGTCACATATACTCATTACTATCACTGTTGGTTGTAATCAGGTGCACAGATGGGTAAGGCAGAAAGTTACTCATTAACCTGCAGGGACGGGAAAAGCAAGACACACAGACCAGCTGTACTGCTTTTATCACTCAGAGAAACCTGGGAAATATTGTTACATGTGTTCAAAGACCTTAATAATCATTGCTGTTATTCTAGTGAAACAATGAAGCCTGCTTTAGCCAATAAGCAGCATATTGCCGCATATATTCTTGGGATGTGCATGTTCTCAACGATTCAGAAGTCAGAACCTGAAGATAAATAATATACATGTGTATGTTTAACAGAGAAAAATCCTTCTCACTGGACAGGAAGCTGAGGCAGCGCTGAGCAGGGCTCTACATGTAAAAGCAAGGTAGTGTCAATAAACAAGGCAACAAAAAGAGTCTGTGGAGTCCTGCTTTGCAGTGACCAAGTTACACCCAGTACCCAGTGAAGCAAAGCTGCTCATTTCTTTAAATGAAGTAAATTAGTTTGATTCCTTCTCACTTTACTTTTCATGTTTCAAGTGCTGCAGCAGGCATGCCCAGCCCATGCTGCCCAGGCATGTGCAGTTTGCATGCAATGTGAGGCATTACTTTCCACTCACTATGGAGTACAGGAGTCATGCACCTTCACTCATAGCAGCTCAAGAGCCACCTCATGTCAAGGAAAGTCTCAGTATGAGAAGGACAGTTTATCTCTCTCCCTTGTGGGAGTCTACATGGACATACATACTTTGAGCCACATACAGAGAAGAATGACAGCGGTCCTCATTCAGGTGCAGATATAGAATCTTCATCTGCGTTTCTCTCAAAGAAATAAATGTGTATATAGCTATTAGTTGAGTCTCATATATCCCTCTAAACCTCTGTCTCTCAAGGGACTCAGACTGTGGCTGAATTCACTGCTATGATACCTGGGACAGCATTCCAATCACTCAGATCTCCTTCCTAGCTGTTCAGAAGGCAGTTATTTTGAAGCACAACACCACAGAAGCTACATTAATTTTTTTTAAAAAAAGAAGAGACTATTCCTGCGACAACGAGCTGTACAAAACAGACACTACTAAGGAAAAGCAAAAACCAGAGAATGAGTGAAAACAGTAAGGAGATGAACAAAAGCTAAAGGGTTGATCCATCAGTCTTGATAAGGTAAGAGGGGCACTTTGAGATGTTTCAGAGAGTTAAAGTTCAAATGGGAACAGAATAGAAATAACTCACCTTAATATTTCAGTCTCCTAAGACCTTCACACAATTACTTTCTTCTTAATTTTATGGACTGAATTTCTGTAGCCCACTAAAATTTTGTTCTGACAGGCAAAGAGAAGGAGAGAGTTAAAGCACTAGCAGTAACAAGAGCTCTTGCAAAGACTGACAGACCTATGGTCAAGTTAGATATACTCAGTTGGTCTTAACATGCTCTGCACTACAGGAAAAAAGATAGAGAAAAAACCAAAACAAACTCACTCATTCCTTGAGTTTTTCATGAGAAAAACCAAAACAAACAAAAATCCCTACTGGTCTGACCTGTGGGAAATGCCTTTCACAACTATGTCTTTGTTGCAAGTGTAGGAAGTGAACAATTAGGAGTCTGTGTCAGAGTTCACAAATGAAATGAATCTTTAATATCACATCAGGTTAACTAAGAAACACAAAAAAGCTAGTAGTGAGAGAGAGAAGCATGTCTTTCACTTAGGTTGCTGGTGCATACCTCACCTATTGGAAAAACTCACTCAGGCTATCCTCAGCTCCACCCAGGATATAACGGGCCACTCATCCTTACAGTCTAGCAGTGAACACACCCATTATGAAGTGAACAAGATGTACTAAAAAAAATTATCTTTTAACCATCTCAGAGCACTGCCTCACTGACCTGACAATCACTCCTCAACTACTGTAAATCTCTGACGTGCTAGAAGTCCTATGCCAGTCAAAAATCTTTCATGATGGTTGTAGGTAACTGGCAAAACCCGAGTACATAACTCTTGCTAATTATAACATATTCAGTACAGATATGCAGGTGTTATGATTGGGCTATTAGGACACAGGCAATCATCTTTTCACAGTTCAAGAAGTGGGAAGATGTACAGAGGATTCTTAGTCTCAGATTTAGGATGGAAAGAAGAGACAACTATAGCTACCCAGTTCGAAGTCAATGTAAACATAAAAAGATCTTATTTAAAGTTTGTAAATAATGCCACTCAAATGAGACCACCAGTGCATCAGATTTCAAGGTTGATTTTTTTTGTTCAGAAAGATACTAAAAATACAAGGTTAGATAAATAGAACTTGCTAATTTTTTCACTGGACAATATACATGTTAAATCAAACTACTTGGTACTCCATCTGAGTCATCACCTAGTATTCTTCACCATTACATAAATGGTTGCTAGACTTTCAATGACCATGACCTAACTAAAATCAGTCATACTTAACTGGGTTATAATTACCCAGTTAATCTGTCACAAACTGTTGTGTCTTTTCATCATTTCTTTCACGGGGAAAAATGAAAATGATAAAGAAACAGAATGGATAATGGTATATTAAAAGAAATAGAATTTCTGCTGAAAGATACACAGCTTATCATGTGTCATGGTGAACTAGCAAAGTCATGAAGTGTGAAATTAAATTCCTAATTATGCTTTTTTAAACCTTCAGACCTCAGTATAACTTAGGACAGAATTAGATCCAGAGGCAAAACTGGGAAACAAAGGGTACCACAACAATTTGAATTGAGATCACGTCAATCAGGAGCAGAATCTCAGTGAGTGACACAAAATGCAGCATGACCAGTGAACTGAATATTGATTAAAGAAAGACAAAAAGCAGGAAAATAGACTTTTCTGGATGATCGTTTGAGCACATTTGGGAGTGCACCCCGGATTTATCCATTGGGCAGTAGATTAAAATCAAATAGAAATACAAGCCACGTGATTCCTGCAGAGTAGTTCCCTAAATGTTGTCCCAAAACCAATCAAAATTATTAGGAAACTATAAAATCAAGAAGAAAATAATGCATATAAACAAGGCAATTTAATAGACCACTAAGACTCTAATTTGTAGTTTACGCCTGGCCAAGTTCTTGAATATATTTTTTTTGTCATAAAGGAGAACTTTCTGCATGTGTCATATTGGAAGTCGATACCTGTTAACCAACATCCTTTTTGGTACATAGATCTTGAATATTTCAAAGCAGCAGAAACTGAATATATTGCAGGCAGAATACTAATGCTCACTAAGCGATTGCAGCTTGCTGTTTTCCCTTCTGTAAAAATTGTCCATGATCTATAGTCTAAAATAGAGTAGGAAAATAAGTTATGTCCTTTGAGAGCCTTAGAGTTCAGCTGTCACATCTTAAGGATGTATCCAAAATTTAGCAGAGATTAAATGAATGATAAGACATGTAGTGTTCTTGCTGCTTAGTTCCAATTACTGCATTAAAGCAAGTCAGTAAAATAGATAAAGTATGTCAAATATATACCCTCCAGAATATTCAATCTTCTGAAATAGCACTTACGTTTTACTCATGGTCATGGCTTACTAGGAAAAGCTGATTTAATGAATGAGTTTGTCTCTTGTTATTGATGGTCCAGGCGCATTTTGTCCACTAAGCACAAGCTGTGATGCAGGTAGACTCTATACTGCTGCAGTTGTGGGGAGGCAGTTCAAGCATCACACACAATTTAGACCTTCTGCATATGACTTTTGAACATGAAGGGAACTAATGCATACAATTAATAACACTATTTTTGTGCTGTGGATGCCAGTTCATGAAAAGGACACGATGGATTTTGCTTAGCCAGCCTGGTTGCAGTTTGCTATTCATAAATACTCCGCTATTGCGGAGTTTATAGAATGTTTTACAGGCTTTGTTCTGCTCCCATTGATATCACCTGGAGTTTCACATATGACCCAATGAGACCACAAGCAAAAGGCTTCTGAAACACCAGTAATTTCATGTGTCTCGCATTACTGTGGAGGAGCACAGAGAAACAAATACATATAAGCTCAGTTTACACAGTTAAAGAGATAGAACATAATGATTGTGAAAATGAACAATAGGTTAAACTTGGTTTCAGTCACTAAAAAAACATGTAGATTCTGTTGTTAAGAAAATAACATGTTTTTAGAGTAATTTCTGCTGTTTCAAGGTTAAGTTTGATCGCTTGACTTCAGTGAGAGTAGCATGATGAGCTTCGGCTAAAAGCAAAAAACATGCACTATCTCCAGAAGAGGTTAGACATACTAAGTAAATTGACACCAGCAAATGGTTGGACAAAAGCATTCAGTTCATGTATTTATTAAATGTCAGCCAAGGTATCTGTGTATAATCTCTGTTATCATTTATTTTCCCGATCATCATGAATGTACTCCAACTGTTACCTGCTGATTAATCCTAACACATTCCCAATATTAATTAAAAAAAAAAAAAAATCTAACAATGTTAATTATGAAAGAACTTTCACAAAAAAGTGATCTTTGGTGAATCCTTGACTTGGAACAAATCAACAGAGATCACACTCACAGCTCTGATAAACCTATTTGTGTAGCTGGCAATCTACTGGTTTGCTACCAGTGAGCTCATGCTCTTGTCTTTAAATAAGGGTTCTTCACCTGGTGTGCAAGAGCCAATCAACGCTTCGAGTTGAGATACTTGGTTTTATTTCAGTTCTGCAGAATTGAATATGAAAAGAAATATGGAGAGACTTCAATGAGCAGGCCATTATGCATGCAAGCCACTACCTTCTGTTGGATAGAACGGGAAGTTTTCAGCTACATCCCTGGCCCTGTACTGAAAAGAGTTCCTGCAGGTGTTCTTTTGCTCAAAGCATAGGCAGATGCATTTTCCATATTTCCCAATTCTATCCCTGTCACTCAGTGAAGATGCCCTTGGCCCTGACGTACAGTGCAGAAGTAGGTGGGGTTTCTTGGCAGACATAGAGCTGTCGTTTAAAAGCTAACTATGGCACTCTCATCTTAGGAACCAGAAGTACTGGTGTTCAACAAGTACCCAGTTCAACAGAGCAAGGGATCAAACCTGTGTCTTCACTCAGAAGTCCGGAAGTTAGAGTATTTGTTAGCACTAAAGTCCTGAACCTTGAGGAGCATAGTTGTCACATCTGTGCAGGTACTGAAAGCTGTCATGTCTCTGTATTTAGAAATCTTTTCTAGATTTCCTGATGGTCCTATAGCTCTAACATGGTCAAGCTGCATAGCAGTCTAGGGGAATATTTTCTTTTTCTATTGATCCAGCTAAAGTTAATTAACAAAAGACACCTCAATCTCCCTTTTCAAATCAAATTTGCAGTAGGAAATCTCTGTGCACTTAATCATTAGAATCCAGTTGCCAGGTAACACAACCTTTAAATTTTTTTCAGCAATTGATGTAAAAATTAAATGCTTGTTTGAAATTTAATCTACTTTTCATTGGAAGCATGCCATATGTGGTGACTCAGTTTCTTGATGTAAATCTAAATGTAAATTCCGCTGTCAGCACTCATGTTTTTCAATTTAAAATGTACTTTCCAGGACTATCCTCTAGTATTTCTTTCAATTCCCTTTTCCAGAAACACTCTAGGTAGTAAGTTCAAGCAAGCAATAATTAATTGAAGTTGTATTTAAAAAAAAAAGTGTAGCAGTCAAAATAGACTCATTAAACAAAATGGAATAAATATTTATAAGGAGACCGTATTTATCCATCTCTACTCTAAACGAGAGCATTGCTGTTACTTGGAGGCACACGGTTGGCACTTCTGCATTTATCTTTACATTCATTTAGTTCTAGCTCCTACAAACATGATTAGGGGACTGGAGCACCTCTGTTATGAAGAAAGGCTGAGGGATTTAGGTCTCTGGAAAAAAGACAGCTGAGGGGGAACCTTATCAACACTTATAAATACTTAAAGGGTGGGTGTCAGGAGATTGGGGCCAGGCTCTTTTCAGTGGTGCCCAGTGACAGAACAAGAGGTAACAGGCACAAACTTGAACACAGGAAGCTTCACCTAAACATGAGGAGGAACTTCTTTACCCTGAGGGTGTCAGAGCACTGGAACAGGCTGCCCAGAGAGATGGTGGAGTCTCCATCTCTGGAGACATTCAAAACCTGCCTGGACGCGTTCCTTTGCAACCTGCTCTAGGTGACCCTGCTCTGGCAGGGGGGTTGGACTAGATGGTCTCCAGACGTCCCTTCCAACCCTACCATTCCGTGATTCTGAGATTCTATGATTCTTCCAAATGTTCTATCAAGTTATGCAAATCTTAAATTGATATGTATTTATTCATGCATATATTTTGTATAAATGTAAGTAAATTATCTGTAGATGAAATTATATTTTAATTGTTTTCAGTAAGAGTCTTTATCACAAGCCGACTTTCCTTTGCTTCAGAACTAGATTTGGTGTCAAAGAGAAGGGAGTTAAAGAAATGTAGTGCATTTCCTATTTGAAACTGTACTGCTTCTTACTGAGGTACAATTATCAGCATGAGTGTATTGGGTGTCCGTGCCTAGGTGCTGACAGTGGGTGGCTACAGAGGTGGCCCCTATGAGGAGAGGTCAGGACTGCCCCATGCTGGACACAGCTGGTTCCTGACGGCTCCAACCGACCCACCACAGGGCATGGCTGACCCCATCAGTCAAGTCATTTCCACCTCTGGGAAAGTGTGTTTAAGAAAGGGGAAAAGATGCTGCACAACACAAATGAGAAAAATGTCAGATAAACAGCCGTGCAGACACCAAGGTGAAAGAAGGAGAAGGGGAAGGAGGTCCTCCAGGTGCTGGAGCAGAGATTCCCCTGCAGCCCAAGATGACCTAGGTGGAGCAGATATCCACACTGTACCCTGTGGAGGAATCCACAGCCCAGCAGGCGGACATGCCATGAAGGACACTGCAGCCCATGGAGCTTTCACACAGGTCCTGGAAGGAGTTGCAGCCATTGGAGAGGAACCCACACAGGAGCAGGTTTTCTGACAGAAACTGTACTCTACAGAAAGGATCCAAGTGGATCAGTCTTTTCCTGAAGGAATATACCCCATAGAAAGCAGCCATGCTGGAGCAGTTCTTGAAGAACTGAAGCCCATGGGAAGGGCCCATGCTGAAGCAGTTTGTGAAGGACTGTACCCTGTGGGTTCAGTTAGATGTTAAAAGATCTGAAAGATGCCTTCAGGAGGACTACTTTTTTGAATTACCTACAGATTTCATACTTGCCAAAACAAGCGAAAAAAAAAAAGCATCTCTCTTTCCTATTCATCACTCATGAAAAGAGTTTGCAGTAGTTATAGTGGATAGTGTTCTTCAACTAATTTTGTGGGATAAGCTACCAGATGTAAAGCACCAGAAAGACTTCACAAGCTACAGCTACAACTGAGGTATTCAGAGACACAGTGTTTCTGAAAAGTGGCTAAGTGACACATGAAAGGTCCCAAGATTTTCAAGATATCATCATCCTATTATATCCTACAATAAGGATTTGGTACATTTATAATGCCCAGACAGAACTTTCAGGCAAACACAGCAGCTGTTAACAATGTATTCCTCCAGTGCCTTTATAGTGTTTTGACAGAGTTCTGTTTGGTTGAAGACTTAATATTACAATTGGAGTCAAGGTCTCCTAATCTTAATTACGCTTTTTCTCAAGTTCCTTAACATACTAGATGATCGACTTTGAAGAGAGTCTAGAACAAAAAAAAATAATTAATTGATAAGTTGTCAGAAAACAAGATAAGATTTACACAACTAAGATCCACTGTCAAATCCTAGGTAAAATATGGCTGCTAAACAGTAGCAAAGTTCTACATAGTCAAAACTGCTATGTAGTTAAACTATGGTTTTATTCCTGCTCTACATTTCACTGTCAAAGCTATGGCTCAATGATCTTTCTTTTCTTCTCTTTTTTTTTTTTTGTTTTCTTTCTTTCTTCTTTTTTTGGCTGAAAGATGGACTTCTCTTTGTCACTCATTTCATAAACATTGTGGCATGTTTATACGGTTTGCCAACAAATGTTTCAGCTTTTTCAGTGCTGCGTTTGACATCAGGAGATGTCTTTCCTTTCAGGAGAGAAATACTTTTCCATATGTTTTTTTGAAGGTTATTAGTATGAAATCATGTAGAAACCATATAGGAATTAACTATATAGAATTCTCTGTGTGTCCCATCCACAATTATCTGTAGAGACGTGGATACAAACTGTGACAACGACTTCAGGTTTTTCATTATCCTTAAAAATGCCCTGTTTATCAACCTACACAATGGCATGCTGTCCTGGTAGCAGAAAAAAAAGTCTGTAAGGTAAACGATAGCAGCATAAGATGCTTCTTCACCGTGAGGGTGGTGAGACACCAGAACAGGTTGCCCAGAGAGGTGGTGGAAGCCCCACCCCTGGATGTTTTTAAGGCCAGGCTGGATGGGACTCTGAGCAACATGATCTAGTAGGAGATGTCCCTGCCCATGGCAGGGGGGTTGGAACTAGATGATCTTTAAGGTCCCTTCCAACCCTAACAATTCTATGATAAATGACTTAATCCGTTAGTAGAGAGACTTTTGGTAATCAGTTCTACTGTGTCTGGTTGGAATGGAGTTAACTTTCCTCATAGCAGCATGTACATTGCTGTGTTTTGGATTTGTGCCTAAAACAGTGTTGACAACACAACAGCGTTTAAGCTATTGCTGAACTGTTCTTGCTACAGCATCTAGGCTTTCTCTCTTTCTCACTCAGGTAGTAGGGTAAGGCTGGGCAAGATGGAAAGAAATGACACAGCTGGGACAGCTGACCCAACTTGGCCAAAGGGAAATGATATGCTGTGTAATGTCATGCTCAGTAATAAAAACTGGGAGGTAGTCTTTCCAAGGCAGCTGTTCCTTGGAGAATGACTGGGCATTGGTCTGCTCATGGGAAGTGGTGAGTGATTGTATTTGCAACACTTATGTCTGTTGGAGTTTATTTTTCCCTGCTCCTTTCTTCACTTATTAAACTGTCTTTATCTTGATCCACAAGTTCTTCTTGCTTTTCTTCTTCCAGTTCTCTCTCCTATCCCTCTGGGAGCAAGGTTAGGGGCAGGCAGTGAGCAAGCAGCTGGGTGGCTATTTAGTTGCTGGTCTGGGTGAACCCACCACACCAGTGATCTTTAGAAATTGCTGTAACACCATGGGAAATGATGTTCCCAGTAATGATGAACGTGGCTTGGTTTTCTGTACAATTCATAGAATTTATGAGGTCTGTAATGCCCATTAAGTCCAACACTAACTTCCCGACTTTGGATCAATCTCAATAAACACTAAGTGTTATTTGCAATCATTATTTCAAAATAATGGCTATTCCAAGGAATTAAGTGGAGATCAAGACTTCTAGCATAACTGCCTTAACTGAAGACTTTTTGAACTTTATTAGTAGGTGGAAAAGAGGGGAGAAGGAAATGAAGCTTAACTGCAACACAGTTTAAAGCAAGCAGTGTGTTAGAAGACAATTTGTGAACTATCACAGAGACTTTAAAATTTCCTACTGTTTTATCCCTGGTACAATAAAATTATGATAGGAAGTAGTCAATATTTGATTTTAGGTTGATTTATTATTATTTATTTTTGACCTCCTCTGTTTGTGTTTATTATTTTAGCCTCAAAACCAGCTTTCTCCAGGCACTCATTCTTTGCATATTTCTCCAAGTAAATAACAGTTTTATTTTACAAAACAGACAATTGAGTGATCGGCACTCTTGGAAGAAACCAACCATCAGCATCCCCTCCTCTGACACAGAATGATAGACAGCAAGGGTGGCAAACAGATTCATAATAGAGACCGTTTGATTTAGATGGCATTCATAAGATATTCTATATTTAAAAGATATTCAAGATTCTTTTGCATAGTAATCCAGACCACATATCTTAGTATCCCGAAAGAAGTAGTTCATGCCCTCCCGCCCCGATTTTAATACCCTAAAACAACAGATTGCACTTTAAGGCAGACTTAATCTCAGATTCAAGACCAGTTTTAGAAGAAAGTAAGTGGATGTTCCCTTTCTCTTTACCACCAATAGATTAAGGATCTGGACCCATTAGCTGTATTGTGGAGGTGAAAGTTCTGTCTTTCAACTCTAAATGTAAATTGACTCTCTTCTTAATGCATACTTCCTTTAGTATGGCTATGTAAATGGTAATTATATTTTTCTTTTTTTCTTCCTTAGACTAGACTACCTTTATAATGCAAATGATCATGAGACAACAGAAACTCCTTAACAGCCAGAGGCATCAGTTATTTAATTACTGCTGTATGTGAGCCTGAACTGCTGATAGAGTAATTTTTGTGTGCTAAAATTCAAAAAACTAGATCACAATTTTAGCTGTTGAAGATTTCAACATGTTCTGTGCTTCCATTTGCTATGATTTGTTTGAAACCTTGTAGTTGCTTTGAACATGAGTTCAAATAACATCAGATCTCTAAATAAGTTTGGTCAAAAATGCCAAATTCTGAATCAAAACAATTTGTAAGACAGCAAATTCCTTGAAAACCATTAGAAGTTAATTCAGATATTTCTTGGTAGCACTGATGATAAGCAGCCCGGTCTAACTATTTAGTCCACTTAAAAGACTGCACAAACGTTTTCTATGCTCAAAATGACATGAAAGTATTTTAAAATAAGGTAAAATGCATGTGTTGAATCTCCAATTAGATCTCTCTCTATGTATAAATAAATTAATCCTTCTTTGGAAAGACTTACAGCCTACACATTCCTCTTCTGAACTCAGTGCTTTGCATACCGGTTTCTTAGACAGAGTTCAAGTTTACCAGAAATCACAGAATGACAGAATGGCAGAGGTTGGAAGGGACCTTTGGAGATCATCTAGTCTAAGCCCCCTGCCAAAGCAGGTTCACCTAGAGCAGATTGGACAGGAACACATCCAGGTGGGTTTTGAATATCTCCAGGGGAGACTCCACAGTTTCCCTGGGCAGCCCGTTCCAGTGCTCTGTTATCCTCAAAGTAGTTTTTCCTTATATTCAGACTGAATTTCCTGTGTTCTTGTTTGTGCACATAAAATTTACGGGCACATAATCTGTAATTTATGTTGCTCCATTGAAACAGCAACAATGTCACCAAGAATCAATAGTAAAATATCAGTCTGCACAGCTTTTATTTGATTAATCACTACATTTTTATTGGACTTTTTATCAAATATGCTGCATTACAATACCTGGGGAACACAGAAGAAGAATCACAGGATAAAACAGACATTGTGAATGTCAGTAAGAATAATTCTGTTTTGAAGATTATAAAACCAATTGAGTCATATCACCTGCCGTGGATAAATTTTGCTCTACTGAGTTTATATTTTGCCAGCATAAAACTTTGTCATACAAGAATTTTCTGTGTTCTGATGAACTGATGTTCTGATGTATCTGATGTTCTGATATTTTCTTTGAGGGCCCAGTCCTATAACCGGTGAAACTGCTCTTTACTTCAGGGCTACATATATGGCCTAGGATGAAGGAATAATGGATACTGCATGTATCCTGGTATTCTAGCCAAGCAGGGAATTTTTAAAATCTAGCAGAAAACCACTTTTTTTTTGAAGCAGACTGTATGAAAGCACAGATGTGGAAAGCAGGAGAGAGTAAGTAAAGTTATGGCTCCTTATTAAACCAAAAGTGTGATATGGTCTCCTCCCCTATTGAAAAAATGGAGATACGTACAGACTGTTCTGCATCAAACAAATAGAAAACAGCCTCTCAGGTAGAGTCATGACAGCCTGCCTGGATCTGACTTCAGGCTCAGTGAGAGAAATCACACTTTGATAATTGGGTGTTTAAACAACACGAAAACATCTGCTTCACCTTAGATTTGCGTCCTCCTGCTCTATTTTCTTTAATGGCAGTCTCTCAGGAGTCTACACTTGTCAATTTCTCAGGAGTGTACACTTGTGCAGAATTTACATCACTATTCTTCATTTATATTTTTTTATATGCAAAACACTCTTTTGCCTAAGGAAGACAGATTTTCTCTCATGGTGTTCATGATCCTTAATTTAATGTCCAGCTGCTGCGAAAACTACATGAAAGATCTGCCTCAAGCGAGGAAGACTTTTTTTTCCTTCAAAGAAACTTGAATAGAATTTACAGCTGTCTGCCCTTAGACCATGGTTTTAAAATTTCTTTTACTCGAATTTATCATGCATACTTTTTCCTTTAGTTTTAGCTACTTCGAAACTACATCATGTCTGTGACTTCTTTCTTATTGTCCGTACTGAACAAGACAAGTTAAATCCTTCACATGGAAATCAATCTTGAATCTTTCCTTCTCTGGTCAGCTGCAGACATAATGCTTCGCATGAACTGATTTCATAAACTGAAAGAGGAAAAATGAAAAATAAAAAGAGATTTTAAAAAGACAACTGTAAAAATTAAGTTTTCCTGTCCAGAAGGAGAAAGATTCTTTTGTTTGTTTGTTTAATATTGTTGCTAAATTTGGAGAGTTTGCAAGCCTCAGTGACTGATTTTTTTTAAAGTTCAACAGCCTGTAATTAGAGGATTTCATATGATCCCAATTTAGTATTTTCTACATCATAAAGTCACCTGCAGTGCTTCTGCATGTTCACATGCAGCATGTTTCTTTCAGTGCGGTAGTTTCGGAATTACACCTCATTTGCACAGCTGGACTGAGGGGATCAGTGAACGCCAGCTCTCTTCTTTAATACATAGATATTAGTACTGAGATGCAATACCGAGACTTGGCTGGTCTTAAAATATCAGACACTGTGCTTAAAAGGATTGTATGCAAGTTTTTTTACATTTATAAAGGAAAAGTAGGTTTAGGTGGATGTATTAAGTGCTCTGGAACTAGCATACACTCAGGAAATTTCCAGGAAATTTTGGGAAAAAGGAATGATCAGAAGTCCACTGCAGAAACTAAGGCCAAATGTCCATATAGAGTTCAGACAGCAGATTTACACCTTCCGCCCACCCCCTACATGCTAGTAAACAATTGATTTCAAAGCTGGATTGTGTTATTAGATGCTTTGTTTCACGGTATTTTTTCTATAGCTCATACTCCTACTATTTCCAGTGCACTTGAAAAACACACACAGTTAAGACAGAAAGAACAGAGCTTGTATGACATAGCAGCAAAAAAAGGCATTTATAGCATTATTCAGAAGACATTGAATGTATTACATTTAAAAATAAAAAATAATTTAAAGAACGCATTAAGTCCATCAAGGTATTAAAAATTAATAAAACCCATGGCAATAGTGACTTATTTTATATTTCTAAAACCATGTAATTGTGAAGCTGTAAGAACAGAACTGGATCTAAAACATGGCACCAATCAGCAGGAGAGTCTTCATTAGAATTTCAGGGTTGTCACTTAGTTTTATAGTTGATTCACAACAGAAGATCTAGAGTTTGTGATGCCAACTACAAAGACCCTCAATTTTGTTCTTTACTTGTGCTTTAAGACCTCCTTAAGAACTGAAGTCTATGTGACCCTGACTCTGTGTGTACCTGAGCACCTGAGTACCTAAATGTGATCATTTTATCAGCCTCAGAAGCTGAGCACAGATATCACTCATGACAGTCTTCAGCTTTTTGAGAACACCTACTGAAGTCTGAAGAATCTCAGGCCTCCACTCAGTATCTGCCTTACTTCAAAAATATTCTCATGTTATAAAAGACCATTTTGAGTTTTATATTTAGGATCAAAGACAAAAGAAGAATGATTTTTTTTTATTTACAAACGTAAGACATATGCAAGGGACATAGCAGAACACTACACTCATGAGAGAGAATAACTACTTCATTATCTGCTCCTGTCATAACACATTCAGCTGCCAGAGAAGTCAATCATTATTTGAAGTTTCTTAATAAGCATCCAGTTCCCACCTCTTGCAAAACAACCTCATAGAGTTCAGTGAGATTGTGGTAACATGATAAAAACTGTTCAGAAGTAATACCAGTGGGAGACACTGATCCAGTGGAAAACAAACAAACAAAAAGTGGTTTTCCTCTCTGATTTACATCATAACCACACAAACAGTTCTGCTGGGACAGTTGAGGACAAAATGCTATGGTCTGGAGGGATACATGAGTAGCAGAAAAAAAGCAGTTTGGATCAAAGCATTTCAGCTGCAATTTAGCAATAGTTAGTTCTCAGTAGATTACTCAGTCAGATGTTAATACAATTTATTAGATTATACCAAGGAAACACATTTTTTTCTTCAAGTTCCTTTCTCTTCTTTGTTGCTGAGACACAGGTTCTTGCCTCCATACCGAACTCACTTCTCATTTTTGGTCGGTTCTCTGCAGTGTTCTGTAAAAATCCACTTTATTTCAACAAAGTTGTCTTTGAATCACCCCCGAGAAGAACCTCTGCAGTGAACACTAAAAGCAATTAAAACTCACATGGAAGCTTCCCATCAAAACAACTATGCTATGGTTAATCTTACCCTAGTTCATATTTTAGAGGTCTGAAAGAGGTTTAGTTAGACTGGAGGAACAGGTGAGAAGAGCTGCCATTTCAGAGGTGTAATATCATCACTCTCAATGTTAAAAACAAGAGAAAGTTCATTGATTTTTTCTTTTTTTTTGGTACAACATTCCCTCCTTTTTACCCAGTGCAATTTAGGAACTCTAGCCAGCTGCAATAACCTTGGCACAATTAAGACTGCACATGGTATCCTTGATCTTAAGACTAGCACAAATCTAATATATTGCCCAGCTACATTTATAATTGTAATATTACTCAACTGGCTGCTTGTTAGAAGTGATGAATTACAGATGAAATCCGTAATTTGATTTCCCTTTGACTTCTTAAATCTACATTTCAGTTCATTCATTTTTATATGTAAGGGCAAAATAAGGAAAACTAAAACTACTTATTTGCAGATGCTTAGAAAGTACTGGTCATTGTAATTAAATTTGTTTTCAATCCAAGAAACCCTTGAAGAAAAGCAAAGTTATTTCCTCAGATCCTTGAAAGACAGTCAAATATTATTTTTGTTGTGCTCTTCAAAATATCTAATTGTGTTTGACTGTTGACTGAGTCTTATCACTGCAGAGTTTTGATGTATGGTTTATGCTGACTTCAAAAGATTTCGTTTAATTTGACATATTGCATGAAGTTTGATTGGGAATTTCAGAATCCAGTAAATGATACACAGAGGCATGTCAGAAAAATATTTAGAGTCCCTGAGTACCTAGGCTTTATTGTATTCATATATTTATTATATACATTATATTTATTAGTCTATTTTAGAGTATCATCGTAAATAATTAAATCCAGAATAAACTTGCTAAATAAATAAACAAAATTAATCCTGTAGTGCATTACCATTGTCTTTTTATTATGTAGAAGATATTTTCTATAATTTGCAAAGACTCTGCTAGTTCATAACATTGAATCAGTGAGGCCCACTCTTTCTGGTACATTAAAAATGGAAATTCACATAGGATTACAAAAGCATTTTATGGCAACTTTGAAGCCTTTTGATGGTTTTCCATCCCAGAAGGAACAGAAAGAAAACCCTTTGAACATTTTCAAAATTCATTACAGTGGTGTCAAAATGTACATTTCTGCTCTGAAGTTTTCATGTTTTGTTTTAAGATTTTTTCTGTTTCCCACTCTTCCTTTTTCTTTGGACAGACTTGATCAGACAGCACTGGACAATAACTTCTCCAAATGAAGGTATGCTGAAAAACGTAAATCTCTCTTAAAAAGTTTGTATTTTGAAAAATCAGTGTCTGGGAGTGAAACTGTTGTTAATCAGAAATGCTCTAGCTTGCTCTAGTTAAAACTCTAGAAACAAATAGTTTTCCTAATGCAATAAGCCAAGATTTTAAAAGCTCACATGAAGAATTAGTAGAGCTGTTACTGGAGGCAGACTATCTAGCTTTATTTGTTGAAGGATATCTACATAAAAGACATTTACTGCTTAAAGGGAGTTGTAGTAGAACAAACATACAGGTAGTCAGGATTAAAATTGTCTGTTGACAGAAGTTCTTGACAAAAAAAATTAAAAAGTTTAAAAGTATCATTTTGGTTTTCTGCAGAAATGTTTAAACTTACTTTGTACTGAAAAACAGTGCTGAAGCTCAAATATGAGGTGTCAGACAAGATTTAAGAAAGCACTGTTCCTGTAAACCTGTGGTAGCTAGTTTGCAACAAAGACAGAAGTGCTCCCTTGTTGGGTTGAGATAAATATCCAATGCCTGGCACATTAACATGGATCAAATATTTTTGGTTTGCATTCTCCTGTCCTCATGAGGGCACATGAGAAGGACATTTAAGTATTCCTGAAATGCACATCCTTGTGAGTGGGCAGGCACTCTTTCTCTCCTAGGATCTTTTTTCATTCCCTTCAGCTTTTGCAATCAGTCAAATGAGATATTTTCAACATTTTCCAACCCTGGTTTCATATATCCTGAGAACAAACTGTTGCCAAGCCCTGCATGTCTGCAGTTAGACCAATTAGTCAGTAGCGAGTGAAATCTGGAACAGCCTAAGGAAGGTTGGTAGTGAAAGTAATATTGGGTGAACTTACAACAGAGGGAAGGCAAGGAGGATACTTCATCAGAAGAGGTGATATTTGCCCCGTTTTTCTTGTTCCACTTGCAGATGTTTTTATTCTACTGTTTGCTGCAGTTGGGAAGTGGGAAATACATGATCCTCTCAGAAGTGTTCACTAGCTTGCTTTAAATATGCATTCATAACTTGAGGTGACTTGACTGTCCATGTACTTAGTAAGCCTTGAAAACATGCTTTCACAGAGAATCACTGAGAATGAGTCACATGCAAGGGAATCTCTCTGCCTTATTATTACACGGCCTATTTCTTTGAAATCCTCTGGATGACCAAGTGACTGGTTTGCTATAACACCTATGCAGAAATTCCCCAGCTGATGTTGTGCCTTAGAGGAATTCAGACTGACGACTTACTTGTTCTCCGTTCCAACGCGCCATAAGAAACCTGCTCCATTTCTGCTAACTGAATTGGGGACAAACAGGGAATCTAAAAGAAACATAGCTAAACAGGCTCCCAAGGCTTCCAGCATGCTGCCTTACTACATGAAAGTTGTTTGAAAATAAGTAAAAGAGTACTACTCAATTCAAATTTTTTCAAACGTTTTATTATAGCAATTTTTTGGAAAGATTCTCATTTTGGGAGAAACCACTAGTTAAAAATCCTGCAACCTTCTAAAGAAGAATATCCCCAGTTTGCTCAAATCTCAATTTGCAAATCTCTTTCAGTATCTGGTTGAGTTTTATAAAGTGCAACCGTGATTCTATTTCTATTGGCACTTTCAGTCTTTATATTTTCTAAAATGTGGACAGCTGTCATGTTGAAGAATGAGTAAAAGGCATTGTTCAATATTCTAAACATTTTTATTTGAGATCTATAAGTAGATTCCGATCTGAAGAAAGTTATTTTCAAGTTTTTCATTATGAATATTCCCAGCAGCTCCTGCGACATAATTATATTTTTGGATGCTGACTTTCTAGTAGTGTAGAAGACATCCAGATAAATATTATTATCTGCGACATGTATAGCACTGCATCTCATGACAGTTAATGACTTTTGGAAGCTCCTTTTAAACCATCTTAGTCTTGGTTTCACTTTTTTTTTTGTCCTGGAGGTAGGTAATGCTATTACAAGATAAAGAGGGAGTCTTGGCTTCTAAATGCATAGAAAATTCCACATTGACTATTGTGCAACAAGGTCTCTAGAAAGAAATAGGTAATGCCTGCACCTGTATAACACAGGGAACAATGATCAGTGAGCAGTTCACACTGAGTACTTCTGCAGTGACTCAGTCACATTTTCCATGTTCAACATCCTACAGGAAAGCAGTAAAGGCAAGTGAAATACAATATTACATATTGTGAACTGTTTTCCATCACTGTAAAATTAACTATCAAATATGTAGGTCCCAGTAGACGTACCTACTACTTGAGACAGGTGCTTTTGCACTTAGAGGGTATAAAAATGTAATGTCACATAGATGATTTTCCTTATAATACATCCTGAAGCAGTTACTTTTACTTGTCAGTCCTTCCAGAGATGGTAGCACAAGCTCTCTCTCCGAGTTTTCTGAAGTCTGAAACATTTCTGTTAGTGATCTGTTGCCAACATGCATGTATAGGCATGTAAAATGTACAAAGCCTTAAGAATAGTACTCATGGTGACCTCTGACCTTGAACCACATTAAACTGTCTTAATTTTTAAAAGTGATTGTTTTCTATTTGTCTTAGGTAAAGACACCTTCCACCCTTCCCAGTTTTCTCCACAGACATTTCTATGAATGCTCATTTTGGACAGCTCCCTCCCCCAGTTTTCTGTAAAGACATGCTGCATGCTGGAGCAAATATAATGCCTAGGAGTTTTCAGTTTGGGGTTTGTGGCTTTTCGTTACAATGAGTTACGCTGAATTCCTGAATGTAAGAAAATAATTCACAGTATAATAATATCAAAGCTGATTGTTAAGCTATTTAATAATTATATTAATTCTCTGGATTAATACATAAATAAAAATGCTGGATCAAACTACTAAAAAAGAAAAATATCACAAATGCACTGATACTGATCTCTAGAGTCTTTGTAGGAACAATCAGACAAACATGGATTCATTTTCTTGTTGTGTAAGCTGAAAGCTTTTACAGCTTCCTCCCACTATTTTTTTTCCAGCTTGTATCATAAGTCTGAAGAATAAAAGGTACTTTTCCCCTTTTTGTTCTGATGAAATTTCTTTTTTAGGGTGACATATAGTAAAATTCTTTAACACTGGTTTGGTTTTTGGGATTTTTTTTTTTTGACACAACTGCTTGTACTGTTATTGTGACCTGGTAAAGGGAAAGACGGCAGTTTTGGACTCGTGACTGTGATATGATTGTTTGGCAGAGTGGTGACTCTTATTTAGCTATGTAAGTAAGGAACAGACAACTCAGAGACATCATGTCCAGCGTGTAACAAGACCACTATGCAGAAATGAGTAATTAAAAGGCACAATGTCTGTAATCAATCACATATAAATTATCTTTCTTTGCTCTTGCAAAGGACAAATTACACACTTTGCAAACCTAAGAAGTTCCATTATCTTCCCTTTTTAGTTCACCTCTCAGTGAAAACAAAGGTGTTCCCATTCCAAAACTTGTGATTTATTTAAATCGGTACACATGTGCAATGTGCCTCTGGAGTACTGTGTCCAGTTCTGGGCTCCCCGGTTCAAGGAGGACAGGGAACTGCTGGAGAGGGGACAGCAAAGGGCTACCAAGATGATCAGGGGATTGGAACATCTCTCTTATGAGGAAAGGCTGAGGGATTTAGGTCTTTTTAGTCTGGAAAAAAGAAGACTGAGGAGGGATCTTATCAACACTTCTTATAAATACCTAAAGGGTGGGTGTCAGGAGGATGGGGCCAGGCTCTTTTCAGTGGTGCCCAGCGACAGGACAAGAGGTAATGGGCACAAACTTGAGCATAGGAAGTTCCACCTAAACATGAGGAGGAACTTCTTTACCCTGAGGGTGTCAGAGCACTGGAACAGGCTGCCCAGAGGGGTGGTGGAGTCTCCGTCTCTGGAGACATTCAAAACCTGCCTGGACATATTCCTGTGCAACCTGCTCTAGGTGACCCTGCTCTGGCAGGGGGGTTGGACTAGATGATCTCCAGAGGTCCTTCCAACCCCTATCATTCTGTGATAATGTTCCCAGTATACCAAACGTTGCTCTGAAACAGCAAGCTATTGAGAAGCTGGGGGTGGAGAATTAAAGGCTGGTCTTTTTCACTCTGGCCATCTGTTTACTTACGGTGAAAAGCCCCTTTTCTGGTGTTTTGGCATTGATTTGTCAGTAAGTAAATACTTAGAAGAAGGACATCCAATCTTACGTCTTATTCATGCTTCTCTGCATGAAATCTTCTTGTTCAACAACAAAGCTTTTTTTCTGGATGAGGTCACAAATGTTACCTTTGACAGCAGTATTCTTAAGGGAGTGTCCAAGGGGAGATACAAACAGAAGGAAAAACACAGAGCTCCTTTGCATATAGTCCCTCAAAGTTTCTAACTTGCCTGATTAGATATTCGGCTTCCCTTTCTGTACAGTCTAAACTCTCCTTTAATTTTTTTTCTACCAGTAAACATGTTATCATTTAAACATTCTGGCAAACAATAATTTCTGTATTTATAGTAGTACTTATTATTTATTTTATCATTATTAATTACTATGCACAATCCTATATTATTCATATTTATCAATTATTAATAAATACCAAATGACAATATTTGAAGAAAGACACTAGGAGCGCATTACTGCTGAAATTGATTTAATCACATTACTGATGAAATTTCCAGAAGCTATTAGGATTCTTAAAGTCTAAAATGGATATGTACAAAGAAAATTAATAGAGAAAATTAGGTATTCTAGGAGACAACCAGAACCGAGTATAGATATTATTTCAAGTATATGTATCTCACAGATCTTTAGGGTTAAGACTACAAATAAATATTATGCTTGAAATAAACTAATAGTTATTTGAGCACAAGCACTTATCACCTTGTAAGTTTACAGTTGGTCCAAAAATTTAAACCAGCTTTAGACCAGCAGAGAAAAAAAAATAATTTGGATATTCAAAACATTAAGAAATATTCACATGGGTGAACAAATACATACTCACACACATCTTGAATTGCTGGATGGAATTGCATCCATGTATTGTAGACGCTTTTACTTTAAAGGAGTGGAAGAGAGAGGGAGCAAAATGAAATGAAGAAAAGCACACCATGAAGCAACGATGTTTTGGTACATACAGTCCTAGTCACATGAATGCCTTTCTACTCTGCAAAGGTGCTTCTAGCTGACTCACGGAAATTCTTTAAGTTCTCACCTTGCAACAACAGCAATAAAGACTCTGTGACTGCACAGCAGGGTCAGGCCTGGGCCATGGACATGTTAGTTTCTTAAGTGTTCTCACATGAAAGCCTGAAGTAAGAAAGTTAGCTAAGGAAAAATAGTTTTAATGTAAGGAAACAGAGAACTTGATTCCTCCAGTTTTGGCCAGGCTTGGTACTGTGCCCTAGGAACATGCCAAGTTCCAAAAGAAGGCAGGCTCTACTTCCGCAAACACGCTCCTCAATATTTCCAAGTATCCTGAGGCTGTCTCAACTCATGAGCTTCCAGGGTTACTGACAGCTCTGTATTCCTAGCAGAGTAAATGAACACAGCTGTCTTGCACGCCCTGCATGGAAACTTCCTACTAGTCATCTTAAATCGAGCCTAAAAAGGCTGATAGAATGTAGTGCTGTTCAGGGTGGTAGAAAGTTGCATGACAATGTATAAGACTAATGGAAAGTGCTAAAACTTAATATTTAATTACAATTCATACAGAATCTGGATGGCTTTTGGAAAATTATTTTAATTGGCAGGAGAACGCCCAGGTTATTCCTAACTTCTTGACTGCTACTCTATATATCATATCTGATGACACACATTTTCAGAGCAGTCAGATGCATGGTACATGTGGGTTTTTTGCTTCAATAAAGATCTGTCATAGTTCTTGCTTAATAACTAATAGTGAGTAGGATCTAGTAATTCTGAAAAATTATCTATAAACTGCAATGTCTGCATTTCAATACAGATAAGGGACTATCCTTTTAGTTGTCTATAACTTGGATCACTTCTTTTTTAACCTAAACATAAGAAGAAAAGGGTTTAATTTTAGATCCACACTGCACTTTCTTTCCTATCCGTGTAAATAAGTATACAGCTAGCAATCTGTCAATTCTCTGTGTTGACTGCATGCAGTTAAATGAAAATGACTCACAGGGTAAAAAACAAAACAAAACAAAACAAAACAAAACATAATAGATATAAGATACATTCATTTGTTGAGAGTACTCAGAAGCAGAACAGGAAGAAGCTTTTCATAGGAAATGCCCGGTAGTGAAGTATAGGTCAATCAGAATTGTTTTTCCACAATTTCCAAAAGAATAGTTGAAGACCATGGTAAAGAAAGGGCGAAGCAACTACAGATAGGCCTACATTTGGTATGTCTACGTAGGGTTTGTTGTTTGGGGGTTTTGTGTGGGGTTTTTTTTCTCCCCCAACATTAACAAGATAGAACTTAATGAGTCAAACACAGCATAGAATCATAGAACTGTTTTGGTTGGAAAAGACCTTTAAGATCATCAAGTCCAACCGTTAACCTAGCACTGCCAAGTTACCACTAAGCCATGTGGCTAAGCTGGTCTTTTCAAAGAACTTCCTCTCTTGGCCTGATCTTCCAGGCATCTCGTGGACGTAGAACACCACAGTAAAAAGATGTTCAAGCTGCAGAAGACCTGAATCAGGAAGTTGTGCGTGAAGTGCATTTATTTTAATCCAACTGCAATCTAACCATGCTAGTGAGGAGCTGCATGTCAAGTAATGAACTACTACTAGCAGTACACTCACAGGAGGCCCATGAATGTAGATGCCATTAATATACAGCATGGTAACATGCTACCTGTTATCTCATCGCAAACACCTTTGTATCACATTCCTTTTTGAGACACAGTAAAACCCAGAGGGAATGTTTCTCTCAGCTGAGAAGTAGCAGCCTCTGAGACAATTAAAAATGACCCAAAACTCTCGAGGAATGAATCACATTCAGGTGAAGGAGACCAGTTCTATCCCTTGTCTCTGTCTGCTGTATACCTGTGACTAAACAAAACATGTTTGTTTTCAAGAAACAGGTTTTTAATCACTTCAATTATCACAGACTCTTGAGGGAAACATCATACAGTTCACAAATGCATTTTAGATCTTCTGTTTACATGGCTGCAACTCCAAACTTCAGATTTTGTGTGGTGAGAGTGGGTGATTTCACAGTAAGTTATGAAAAGAGGGTGAATTAGACCCAGCGAGGTCTGAAGTTGCTCCGATAGAGTGCTCAGAGTTCCAATGCTAAAGTCGTAACTATATTTTTGGCATAAGGTTTAAAATGGGAGATAAAAAGTGTCTTAAAAGTACTTTATTAAATAGCTGAATATTGAAACACAATGATTAGCTATAGTCATGATTTTTAAAGTGCATTTATGCTATCTGAAAGGGAACAAGGATGAACTGGATCAAGATTCACCTTTGTTATTCTTCTTTAAAATATAAGAACAAGAAACCATGGATAGTTGTACTTCCAAGGCAACTTCAAATCCAGTCCTGATTCCCAATGTATATTCTGAAAATTAGTAATCATATGGTTTTTTTAAAGACATACTTTTTATCTTTACAGGAATAAGTGCAGTCTATCAAGACACAGTGAGGGCTGGATGCTCTCTAAGAGCTGGGGAGCTGAGGATGATAACTTGGCTGCCAGGGCAGGGTCCTCACCAGCCTGTCCCACCACCTTCAGTGAGGGAGACACCAAGCCCAGATTTCAGGCAAGTCTGTGGTGATAAGGCAGATCCAAAGTCAAGCCAGGAATATGAGTCAAAATCAGGCATGGTGAGGATAACCAGATCCTAATGGTCCTCATCCATGTCCAGGGCACGTATTGGACACTTTTTACGTGGGCAAAGGTGTTAAGCTGTATAAAACAGAGTGCATCTAATGATTTTTGAATCACACACCACATTACTCCTGCAGTAGAAAACTAATAACTGCTGAATGCTAAATTTCAGCACTGCCGAGTTACTGCAAGTCTTGTTAGGAATAGGATAAACATCTCCAGAAAACCATTAAGTTTACTATCTATATGTCAATGTACATGAAACCCATAACCCTTCCTAGCTTCAGTGAAATGAGGCTGATCCTGCAAGGTGCTAAGTACCCTCAGTTGTGGGAGGTGTCAATGGGGAGCTGCAGGTGTGCATTCAGTGAGAGATGAACTGGGAGATGTTTACTCAGGAGGAAGTCTATTCCAGCCACATCTGTACGATAATATGAGAAGGAGGAGACCTTAGAAACAGCTACTGCTATACAGCCAAATTTTTAATAATGTTGGGAATACACGTAATGAGACCTGCCTCTAAGACACTTTTCAGTCAAAGAAGGATATGTGTAGCTTAACTGCACCCTGAGGCATTTAGCATAAGATTGTTTGCTGCTAACTAGAGTACCATGACCACACCTGGGCCACATGCATTGCAAACAGGGCACGGTTGGAAGGTTTCAGTCATTATATAGCTGTGCACTTTCAGTTTGTGAGGTGTAAGAAGAGGTCTTTCCCAAGTCATGCTGTGCAGTATGTTGTACGGCTCATCCTACTACCCTGAGTACCAGAATCAGCCCAGCAGCCATGAAAAAGGCTACTTTACCCCTTAGTGGGGATTACTGGAGCTCTGTGCTCCAATATATGAGTTTAAACCTCTTTTTCCCAGTAGAAATCCAAATGTAGAAGGCAAAAGTATTTTTTTAAACTAATAAGCATCTCTCTGTTATTAAGGCTTGAGGAATACAGTAATTTGCTACACATTGTTAGGGAAGCTAGAGTGCCTGGATGTTTATTTTGTACCAAAGTTTCTTTCTCTGTAGCAGTTTCCACAATTCAAAGTTCAAAAAATTGTTCTTTGTGCCCTCACAGAACACATATAAAAACAATTTAGATACCAGGATGTGAGAATATGCCTTGCTACTATGTGTAGAGACTGTAGGAATTGTTTTCTTTTTCCTTTTCCTTACCCTTTTCCTTCTCTTTCTTACTTTCCTTTACCTTTTCCTTTGTGTCTTCGTGTTCTTTTTCCTTTTTCCTTTTTTTCTTTTTTCTTTTTTTTTTTTTTAGTGGTAATCATTAATGTTAATCATACTGCGGGGCTGTCCTCCTGCTCCTCAGTAGCATGGGAGTACAGGAGGTCCAGCAGCTGGAGGATCTTCTCACTGTACTGGGCTACAGCGACGTTGATAAGCTGGCACAGAAACGTCACCATCTGGTTTTGCAGGGAGGGCTACATCTCCTGAACCAAGGCCTCCTTGTCCAGCCCAGACTTACTACAATGGCGGCCTCTGCCCCAGCCGCCTCCTACCAGTGGGTCCTGCACAGCACTCACAGCTCCTGGTTTAGCCAGGGCAGCAGGGGCTTGAGAACCTCTGAGTAGTCATGGAAAAGGCCCCCACAGAACCTGGGTTGGAAACCGGCCAACATGGGTCCTGGACACTGGCCCCACAGCCCCCTCCTTGTCCCATCAACTGGCAACCAATGGATCTGTGGGGTGTGTAATAATCATCTCCAAAATATTGTCCTCTGACAGTTGACAGCCTGCCTGCAGAGGGGACAGTCCAGTCTCCTCTTTGACCACTGCACAATACATCCCAGACAGAACTGGTGGAGACAGGTGGTCATGCGAGCGATGTCCTCTTGAGCATCATGGCAGATGGGGCAGCTCCACTGTCTCTCAGTGGCCATGTTTGCTTGGTGCAGCAGGCTGGGGAGAGCTGAGGACAAGGAGCTGATCCCCCTTGCTGGCACTGCAGTGGTAGGTGTCATACTTTGCAAAAGGGAGAGAAGTCAAAGTAATTTGCTGTCCTGAGGAGTCACCCTCTATTTTTTCATTCCATTTTAATTTCAAATTACCAGCTTGGGATGAAACATTGGGAAAAGGGAGAGTATAATTTTTAAAAGTGGAGACGTTTAAGTACAACATGGTGAGAGGCTGAGAAGATCAGTCTTCTTGATTAGTCAGTGTATTCAAACACACAGAAAAGCTTGCAGATGACTGGAACAAATGGCAAAACACCAATAACCTAAATGTTTCAGGTAAGCCACAGGCCTGCACCATTTTGTCTCCCCTCAAACAGTTATCTAAAACACTATTCAGCAAAGACTTCTTTTGAAAGCAGTGGAAAACCTGTCCTTCTCTTCTTTGGGAGCAACACTATCCATACTGGAATACTTGAGATTTCTGAAGAACACTACAATATTTTTAAACAAAATTTCTACTAACAAGAGCAATATTCTGCTGCCAGCAATTTGGATTTAATATACCTAAAAGAAAACTCCACACTTCTGCTTCTAATTAATCTCTTCAGCCACAGACTGTTTGTGTAGTTTATGTGTACATGTGTACATGTGTAGTTTAATTCAGATCTTAGTACTTATGATTAACATCTCTAAAAACCCCATTTGCTGTGATTTGGCAAGCATTTCTTTTGGTAAGGCTTAAACAAAACCTCAGCAACAGGTTTAAGTAAAAGACAAACAGGAAACTGCATCCCTGCCAGTACTATCAAGATAGAAGAACAGCTCACATCCTAGCATAGAATATTTGAATCTGAAAAAAGTTTCACTTCTGCACAACAGTCCATTGTGAGGATCTCAGTTAAAAGACTAGGTAATGTAACGGTTCACAAAACAGAAGACAGCACAACACTGAAGGACCTCTTCCAGCTAGGCTAAGTGTTAAAATAGCTCTCAGAGGGGACAAGAATCAAAGCCCTTGTTGTTTTCTTCTACGTATATAACTTCTGCAGACTGTTGATGGAGAAAGGGAAATGCTGAGTCCCAAGATATCTGCAGACAAATTTTATAAGGATGATATATGGTGAACAAAATTTAATGTTAACATATGAACAGTAATCCACAGCAGATATAAAAAAACCCATTCATCCTTGAGGCCATCCTGGAGGGTGAGGAAATAACACTGGACTTCTTGTTAGCAAATGAAACATACCTGTTCTGGTGGGAGTTGTCTCTGCTTGTGGCAGGGGGGTTGGAACTAGAGGATCTTTAGGGTCCCTTCCAACCCAAACCATTCTATGATTCTATGATTCTATGATTCTATACACTATAAACCTGCCTAACCAAGTTGGTGTTAAGTGTTTAATAGCTCAGATGATGCCTGGAACACCAGCACAAATAGCTTCACTGCAGCAGTTTGTAATAAACAGAGCTCTCACATGCTTGGAATATTTTGTTTATGCCTACTCACACAAGTCTAGATGATATTTTCCCATCACTGGTATTTAGCTTTATGTGCACATTTGAAAACCTGATAGAACCTCCTCATGCTATTTAGGGATTGCTGGCTTTGTTGTCGTACTCAGAAGTGGTGGGCTTCTATGTATCATAGGAAACCAGTAGTCTATAGTCATGCTTCTCCCTCCAAGTGCCAAGGGCCACAGAACCTTAGCATTTGGAGGATTTACTGTGCATCATGCATGTGTGGGTAATTTTGAGTCCAGCCTGGCATGAGCTCTTGGAAGCATATGGTGACAGAGTTTTACTTAGAAATCAGAAATCAAAGTAGAAGTTGACTAGGGACCAACCTTAATTCACATCCAGAATTGAACCTGAATTTTGTGTATAGCTTTTTTTTATTATTTTTTTCTTTATGGTGAGCCCAGATTGAAAAAAATAATAATTAATTAAAATAAAACCCCTGTCTCTCGAGGACATTTATTCTTAGAGTTAAATGCCTTTCTTATGCTTGGAGATGTTTTCCTACACCAAGTCAGTCTATGTGGACTGGAAATAAAGAAGACTTTTTTTGTGTTCCCTGCAAATCTAACGGCAAAACAGCAACTTAGTAAACTTGGTCTTGATCAGGTGAAATAACGTGTGATGGCAATACATGAAAGAGTGCAACAAAAACCATGAAATTCTGCCATTCGAAGAGAACATAAAAAAAGCTATGTGTGACATTTTCCATGTTGAGAAAGGTCAAATTCTAGATTGGTCACGAGCCAAGGGTTACAATCAATGGAATTACTTATAGGAAATTAAGAGGAGGGGCCTTTGTGACCAGCAAATTGGAGAAGACACTGAAGACACAAGAGCAAAGAGTGTGATTGACCTGCTCTTCCCAGGTCAACCAGTGAAGTTTATTAAGGCTGTGGTGATTTTTCTGACAGTACCTGCTGAAAGATTTTCAGGGTGGATATTTTGGTTGTTAACTCCTGACCCCTGATGTGCCAGTTTACTCAAACTTCATGCTCAGGCAAAAAGAGAATAGAAGAATTTAGTTTTTGGAGTCTTTACTTTAAACAAATGCTCCAGACATGCCTGACACAAGTGGAAAAGCTGGACAGCGAGTTTACAACACAGTTTTTCATGCAAGTTAGACTTTCATGTATTCTTTTAACTTTGTTCTTATACCAGGAATTTTAGACAAAACAAGATTAGCTTGAATCTCAAAAAAAATTATAATTCAACACATAGGTGTATCCTATGTTTTCTTACCCTTCTGGATATACAAAAAAGGCAAAGGCAGAATGTTAATTTCAGGTGTGTCTTTGTAAATCTTGATAGTTTTCTCTTTATCTGGGCTTGCTCTGGATTTAAATGGGAAGGAGGAAAAAAATTCCCTTCTGTAGTTCCCATGATTTTCATGGAGCTACAGAATGAGATGTGTGTGATGGTTTCATCTGGGATAGAGCTGTCTTTCTTAATAGCCAGAATGTGGCTATGTTTTGGATTTGTGATGAAAACAGTGTTGATATCACAGGGATGTTTTAGTTACTGCTAAGCAGTGCCTAGACAGCATCAAGGCCTTTTCTGCTCCTCACAACACCCCACCAGCGAGCAGGCTGGGAATGCACAGAAAGTTCAGAGGGGGCACAGCTGGGGCAGATGACTCCAACTGGCAAAAGGGATATTCCATACCATAGGACATCATGCTCAGCAATAAAAGGTGGAAGAAGAAAAAGGAAGGGGGTGACGTTCAGAGTTATGGTATTTGTCTTCCCAAGTAACCGTTATATGTGACGCAGCCCTGCTTTCCTGGGAATTGCTGAACACTTCCTTGCTGATGAGAAGTAGTAAATGAATTCCTTATTTTGCTTTCCTGGCATGTGCAGCTTTTGTTGTACCTATTAAACTGCCTTATCTCAACCCACAAGTTTTCTCACTTTTACCCTTCTGATTCTCTCCCCCAACCCACTGCGTCAGGGTGAGCAAGTGGCTCCGTGGGGCTTAGCTGCCCACTGGGGTGAAACCACGACAATGTGAGATTGTTAACCAGAAGAGTCAGACACAGATGTGTTTCTAGAAATGCACCAGGAATGGGAGCATATATTTTTGTGTGGCTAATATGTCAAGAGCTGAGATAGCCAGAGGCAAACAGCCTGAACAAATGATCAGTGACTCATGCATATGCAGTGATATTTGTTACAGCACGAACAGACTTCTTAGGAATCCTTACTGTAAAAATCATCCAGTTTAAAGAAAATGGGGATGAAATTAATACCAGATATAACCCATACCATTGACTGAAAACAGTCCTATAAAGATATGCTGCAGTGCTACGACAGGGATCCAAAACCATGTATTTGCAAGAAAGATAAAATATGTCTCTTTGTCTTACTGCTCATGTCAACCCAGGAAACAAAGATAAATTCTAAAATCATAGCAGAAAAGGAATTTCTTATCACTTCTACTTCACTTGTAATTTTTCAGAGTCTCATAATATTTGTCTCTCATAGTATTAGGACGATGTGATGATTGATCTGTTAAGATTCATAAATAGTCAGATCTCAGGATGGAAAGCACCCTTACAGAATAATAATCCTGAAATCCAGCAAACTCACAGCCAGAGGCTGAAGGCTGAAAATTCAGGCTATGAGACAGGTTCTCTTTTTTTTCTCTTACATTTTTTTTTTGCTCTCTACAGCACCCTGAGGAAGGGAAGGGGAGAGGGAGGTGCTAATCTCTTCTCTGGACACATGAAAATGGTCCAAAGCTGCATCAGGAGACCATGAGAGGGTGGGCGAACCCTGGAACAGGCTTTCTAGAGAGGTGGTTGATGCCCCAAGCCTACCAATGCCTTGAAAAGAGGCATTATGCCGTGAATAATATGCTTGAACTTTTGATCAGTTCTGAAGTGGTCACATAGTTGGACTAGATGATCGTAGGTCCTTTCCAACTATTCTATTCTATTCTGTTCTGTTCTGTTCTATTCTATTCTATTCTAGTAATTCAGAACTATGAAAGTTCTTCTTTCTTCTTTTACAGCTACAATATTTGACATTACAACCCTTATTGTTTAAGGCCAAACAGTTCTGCATTTCTGCATTTCATTGTTATTTGTTCATTCTTTACTCCATGCCTTTTATCCAATTATTAGAGGAACCTATGACAGGAAATTAGAGTAAATATAAATATTACAGACTGAAGACATTCAGAATACTGTCATTTTTTCACTGTTTACAAATATAGTTAAAGTCACATAATTTAGTCCAGATGATTCAAATCCATTGCGCAAAGCAGTGAGCAAATACTACAACACATAGGAGAAAAGCAAGTGAAATTGCCATATGAAAACATTCATATTGATGGGCCCACTTAGTTAATAACATTTCCACAGATCATGACTTAACCTATAGGTACTGATGGGGCTACTGCATTCAACTGTAGACTTCAACATTTTATAAAAGAAACAGGATTTAAAATCTTTAAAATCTGCTTCTTATAGAAACACAGAACCCATGAGATTGTAGCGCAGTAAGTTATGCCAGTTCAAACTCAGAAACAAAAATGCTGGAAGGACAAAGGAACGACAACAGCTCTCATATGTTACGTGTTAATGATTACAAAACAGGTGGCAATATTCATCAGAAGAAGCAGAAAAGCCTGCTTTTGCTTACAAAGAGCAGTGAAAGGCTCAGAGTTTTTATGGAATTGCTGTGTAGACAACTTTAAATTTGGTCAATTATGTTTTCAAGAATCTTTTTAAAAGAAAGATGTAGGTCAGATCTGCAATCATTCACTGAAAAATACAGACCATTTCAATGTCCTAATTTTAATACTAGTTATAATCTAGTAAATATCTTACTTTCCCCCCACTAAAACCCCTGCATACTAAAGTGGTTTTTTCAAACAAACTTCACAATACTTTTTTATCAGGCAACATTTGAGCATTTGAGATACGAAAATTCCAGTGCTTGTAATGTTAAATTAATCTGTTTGCCTCACATAATACAGTCCATTTTTTAGGTCTACCGGGTTCCCCTTCCCATATTTTGATAACTGACCCCAAGAACATGCGGAAGGGATTACAATACTTAGTATGTGGCTGTGTTCCTCCTCTTGCTATATCCCTGCTGTGGCAGCTGTTTGCAGCCGAGAGGCCAAACAGCCTTCATTTTTGCCACTGCTGAAGATGAAAAGCATAGTACTGTTGCCCTCACTAACCTTTTGAATTAAAGATTTCTCATTGCAAGAAAACAGATTGAAAAGGAAAATAAAAATTTGTTCCATTCCAATTTCCCACCAAGATCCCCACAATATCATATTTACTGGTTGCATTTCCCATCCTGCCACTTTTCCTGACATATTTAATCATCGTTTATGGAGATAAGTCTTCTTTTCAGCAAGGAATGGGAGATTTTGCACTTGTCAACATTTATACAAAACAGCTGGGGCAGCAGGGGCTTGTGGCCTTTAAATTAAGTTGTTTATCTCCTGAACAAAAAAGGAACATAAGTATTCAAGTTTATGGATAAGATGAAAATCTAGGATTCCATCTTGTGAAGCTAAAAACCAAGATGATATGAGGAAGAAAGAAAAGATCAGGTGTGAAAAATTAATTATCACATTTATATGCCCCCAAACATTCTTTCTCCTTCAGCCAAGAGGGAAAATATCCTGCTCTCTTTTGCACCTGAGGAAATGAATGTACCTCACAAGAAGACTTTCTTTCCAGCCTTAACTGAAAAGCAACAGCTGAATAAAACTATTCAGAAATAAGGCCGATCCTAGCACCCTGTTCCAACTTTTCTAAAGCACTGCTTCTCTGCAGCAGTCTTCTCTAAAGAAAGAAGGAAAACATAAGCTGTTTTTGAGTCCTTGCTGCTCACATGTGTTGAAAAGATGTTCACAGTTATTCACGGCCCTTGCTTCTTCCTTTCCTCCCTTGGTGTGTTCAACAGCCCTTGTCTGATTTTAAAAAAAAACTTGAGGGAATTCTTCTTGTGTTAAGATAAAATGAGCATCTTTCCCATATTAAAAAGAAAGCAACAACAAAAACACCAAAAAGAAAGCAACCAAACACCCCAAGAGAGACCAGAATGTCAGATAGTAAGAGTTAGAACATCACAAAAGATATGAATAATTAAAATTTGGCTACATTGACCTAAATTTCATTAATATTTCAAGCTTATGTTAAAAAAAAAGACTAAAAAAAGAAGAGAAAGAAAGAGAAAAAGAGAGAAGACAGCAGAAAAATAAAATGCTATGACTTGGTTTATGACACTTTTCATGGAATTTTGTAAGCACGTGTATGTGATGGTAAAAACAGCTGACAAACCAAGTGTATCAACACATGAAAAGATATCCATCAATGAATCCGGAGGGAAAATGCTCCTATGCAAAGTTTTGCACACCTATAGAAATTTCACCATTAGAATATTTCTAATTAAAAAAAAAAATATTAAATTAAAGACAAACAGAAAGACAAACTAATCATGAAAACCAAACTAATAATGAATTTATGAAATGCCTCATCATTACAACTGATGCATATAAAATAATGTGAGGTGCTGCTTTTAGTTTCAAGTCTTCCTCTTGTATGCATTATCTTTCTGAGGTTAGCCAAGGAAGCTAATTTTGAAGTTTATCTACTACCTCATGATTTAAAAAGGCATTAAATTCTTCTCTTGAAGCATTTTGTTTAGTTGCTTTTTCTCTATCCACATTAATAATCCATAGTCTATTATTCAAATGTGCATTGAAGAATATATCTACCCTGTCTTTGTGCATTACCCCAACCCTTCTCAGTTACATGTAAAGACACTACTGCAGCCTCTAATTTTCCATGAAAGTATCTGGACAAAAATAAAACCCAGGCTTCTTTGCATAGATGACTTTATAAATGCCCAATAAATGCCAAGCTAATAGCACATTAAAATGAAACCTTTGCTCCATAAGCCAGTGCCATACAGTAACTGTTTCAGATCTGTACGCTTATCTTGGCACCAGACAGAGCAGAGGTGTTTATTACAATTGGCAAAGGATACAATAGCATCAGAGTTTAAAAGCATCTCTGGTTGAAAAAAAGATATAATTGGCAGGGAAATTATGTTATTTTCCTAGAAGAGTTCATTTCTTTTTAAAATAAGGCAACCTTAAAGTAGTGATTAACATAGTTATGTACGTTCCTGCAGTCTTCCCTTCTGCTCTCTCTTTTTTTTGTTTTCCTTACCATTTCTCCCTCCTGGAGTGAAAAGAGCAGTAATGAGCTTCTCCCCAGAGACCCTCCACCTCACACTACCATAAGGGTTTAATGTATAATGCATGAGAAAAAGCATGAGTTGCAGTGGGTTCAAAAGAGGATCCACAGAGGCTGGGCTCAGGATGCATTCTTCAACAATAATTAGAAAATCAAACATCATTTTACTGTTATTCTAGTCACTTCAACTGTTGTTTCATAACCCAGACTCAAACACTTCCAGGGAACAAAATATTTTTGATTTTTTAACCTTCACAGTACAATTGCTGGCCAAGCACATTAATTCCTTGTTGTTAGCTAGACTATATGTGCATATTCTTCACATCTGTCACATTCACTTTGCTTTCACATTCTAAGAATAGATTGTGTCATATTATTCTTGTGACAAAAGTGCATCTATGCAGACTGTATACTGTAGCCCAAAGTATCCCTACAAGTTTTGAGACAACAGAAAATGACAGAGGGTTCAATTTTTTATTCAATATTTCATGTTTGTTTTACTATGTAGAATGTTGTCTGTGTAACAAAAGCCAGAATTTTCTCTGAGGAAATAACAGAAACTTTCATTCTGTTCTTCTTAATTGTTTCCCACTGCATGAAAAGAACAGAAAGCTGAAACTGATAGTCTTCTCCAGAATCTCACGTTGTTGCTACCAAAAGACCTTCTCATAGAGGTCCTAACCCTTCCTGCATGGCATCACCTAACCCTGTGGAAATGGTAAGCACTGGAGAAACTTCACTACAGAAGGTCTTACTGAAAGACCTTTCTAGCTGTAATCCTCGCATAAAGTTCATGTTGGGATTTGTCTTTTCTTTGCAAATCAAGACAGGGAATTGTAGGATACCACATTCAGTAGCATCTAGGATAACTGCAAGGTCAATCCTTATGTGTGCTGATATAGGGCATGGCATATCACGATGTGGTAATCCCTTGCAATGTAGGAAGCCTTTGAAGCTGCTCAGAGTGAAATATTCATTGTGCTGTGGGAAAAAAAAACACAACACAGACAGAAGGAAAAGATACAGTGTGACAGGGTAGCCCACAAGAAAGCAAGCAGCTCACAGAAATGACAAAATTTATGGTAACATTATGAAGAAAATTCTGGAGACCTAAATTTTACCTAAGCCATGATTTTTCCTATTGTATGTAAAACAATGCTTCGTAGTGCTATAACAAAGGAATAGCAAGAGCCAAACCATTTAAATCTCATGGGAAGACCAGAAAACAATCCATTCCTATTGCCTTCCGGAACTGCTCAACTCTATCTTAAAAACATCCAGGAAGTTCAGTGGACACCCACACGTGGCCAGAGGTACCAGCTATAGTGAACTGCGCATCTACTTTCTCTGCCTGTGAATCCCACTACAATATTAGTTTACAATGATGTTTTAAAGTTAATTATGTCCTTGTACAATTATGCTAAGATCTTGGCTTATTTACACCGGCAGTATTAGCTGATGGGTGTGACTGAAAGATAGCAAACAAGGAGCAACTTCTTTTAAATAATGGCAAGAGCCATGTTATAACAGCCAACTCACTGATTCTCAGAAATGAAAACCTCAACAGAAGATTAACATTTCATTTCAGGATATGGCTTGTATACAGAAGAATGATTTGTGCACAATCTTTCCTTCCCCTGAGCACTATTCCAGACAAAACTATTTAGAGCAGCTCTTTCAGGAACATCCCTTGGGACACCTGCAAAAGCTGGTAAAATGTAAATCCGGATCACTAGAAATGAGGGTATGGAAGAGGAAAATTCAGATGTAAGGGGAGCCCACAGAGGTAAATCAAGGAAGAAATACAAAAGATTGTGGAGAAAGAATAGATAGATGCAGACTATTTCTGTTGCAGAATAGACCTCCCCCTCTGGGGGGTGGGAAGGACAGTTAAGAACTACTTGAACAGCCTGACTGATTCATAATTATATGAATTAGTGAACAGACTGTTTTTTCACAAACTTGTCACTGAACATAATTTCATTAGTATCCTTCAAGTATATTTAATAACCCCTACTCCCATAGAGACTTTGACATCTACAAACAAGGACTTGCTTATGTACAGTCATGAATTTAGCCACTAATTTGCTGTGTGATTAATCATACGCTACTGTTTCTGTTTCCTGCCTGTGTGATTGGAGCTTTTCATGAACAGCATCGTAGTCTGAACGGTCCACTTTTTGGTTTCATGGAATCATAGAGAAACTCAGGTTCTGTGGAAGCCATCTAGAACGATGCCCCACCCATAGAAGCTTCAGTTTGACAGGTTTGCTTAGGGCCTTGTCCAGGTGAGTTCTGTTGTTTTCCACAACCTCTTCATATGCATAAGCATTCTCACAGGGAAGATTTTTACTGTATTTAGTTGGAATTTCACTTGCTGCAACCTCTGAATGGTGCCTTTTGTCCTTTCACTGGGCAATTCTGAGAAAAATTGGGCTCCATCTCCCAGTTAGAAAGCTGAAGACAGCAATTTTATTTTTTCATCTGCAGAAGAACAAAATGTAAAGATTAAAAAAAAATTACTATTCCTCAAGTCCTGCAAAACTAATTATCTGAGGGTGATCCAGAGAAATTCTCCCTTCTATTAATGATTGCATCACAGCATACAGTCCGAAGCAGAGCCCCTTCCAGTTCTCTGTATTCTTGATACCACTCAGCATAAGCCAGCAACATATTTCTCCACTGTGTTGAAGAAGATCTGAAAGGTAAAAACTCCTACTGTGTATAGTGTGCCTCACTAGACAGGAAACGGAAGAATCTTCTGCTCAAATATAGGAATGAGCAAGGTGAGTCCCTTCTTCATTGGGGGAGAAAAAGCTACAGGAACACAGGTGCAAAGCTGTGGGAAAGATGAAAAGTTTGTACTTGTCTTTGAGCAGAGACAAGATAAGTTCCTACAGGCAGGGAAAAAATGACCTTGATAAAGAGAAGTTAGCTCTGTCCAGAGAAGCACTGTACTTGCTGTTTGCAAATAATATAAAGGTTAAAAGGAAATGTGGAGGTTGGCAAGCTGAGGGAAAAGAAAGAAAGACTAACAGACTCTCCATTGCTAATACCTGTGGTTTTAAAATCAAAGTGTTAAGCTCCATGGTATGTGGTTTCTCTGCTTTTCAGAAATCTATCAGTCACTGGATACTTGCAATTACACATGATTCTTTTATTTAAATTAAAAAAAAAAAAATCTCTCCCACACAGTTTTGTAGAAGTTTGAAAACATGCATGTCACAGAGTCAGAAGTAGGCTAAAGAAACTGTAAGGTTTTGGTTTGCTTTTTAACATCTCAGCACCTTTAAATAAAATTCTTCTATTTTAGCTGCTTAAGCCTTACAATACAACAGAACAGATAAGGAATACTAATCTTTCAGGTACATGGGGAAGAAATAATGAGCTGGGAGAAGTACACAAATTCTTCCTAGAGAACAAAAAGGGTGGGACGAGGACGGGGTAGGCTTCTCCTTGTCAGGATAAAGAGCAGCCAAAGAAAGTCCATGTGGGAAGAAGAGTGATTCCAAACCACAAGCAGTTCCAAAACACCTGGCCAAAGAGAGGTGGTGTTATGTTGTGGCAGTCTAGATGTGAGGGAGGTAAGGTTTGTACAGAGTGACAACAGCTATTACTAGCCCAAATGACAGGGCTGAAAAGAGTCAAACCCTTCCACAAGAAGAAATGGGGTGTCTGAAGGTGTAAAGTCATCAAGAAAGAAAAAGAGCAGAAACTAGTTCCTCAGAGGTGTGAGTACAGATGGAAGAAAAGAGAAGACAGGGAAAGTTGAAGGTTAAAGTAGGTAAGAAGGATTCGTTGTTTGAAATCATACTAATAATGTGGGAAAAGGCAAATTAAAACATTGTTTTGGTTCCCAAAGCCGCAGACTGTTGCGTTTTACCTTATACCCCTGAGCCAGTGTCTGAGCAGGTTTCAAAGTATGCAACGGCTTCCAAGAGATACGCTTCGCTGACAGTGAAATTCCATCCCAAAGCAATTTCATTCACTTCTCACTTTTGGAAAAGAGCCAGTAGTGTTTGCACTTGTTTGCAAATTCCACAGCAACAGATGCTTCTCCAGATTATCCGGCAAAGCTGCTAAAATGCAGGCTGGGTGTCTGAAACATGAAATGGCACCTAGCAGGTTGGAAAATCTAAAGAAGGATCCAACTCTTTGGTGCTTGAAAGGCTTTCGCTTCTCTGTTACGGTCTTGAATCAAGCTCTTTTCACCCTCAGGTATTTTGACCTGTTTTGTAATTTATCTCTAACTTAATGATGAATCAGATTAATCTCTCTTGTTGGAACATCTCCAGGTTTCAGAGAGTATAAAATTCAGCTCTGGATGTGGATTTTGTGGGTGAGGAGTCTGTCTTCTCCTGAGTTTAATAGAAAGTGGCTCAGGTTCTGATTTTTTCTTCTTGTTGGTCACAATTTGCCAGGGCAGGAAGGGAAGAGAGGAGAAGGAAGGCAGTCTGATGACTAGTGTAAGGCCCATGCCCGAGTCCTGTAGGGCTCCCTTTGCACAGCTCCCCGCTCAGATCAGTAGATACAGGTGTAGTAATACAGCAGTCTGCATACAGGTAGAAGAAACCTATGCCATAATACAATGTATTTTCAATCTGTTTTTTTTCACAGATAATCCAGAATCACTAGTGATAACATTAGCACAGATGCCAAAATGTTATGTTATAAACAGCTCCAGTATCTTCAGTACAAATAGGTAAGGAAAAAAGACAAAACTACATGTCCACAGATAATTATAACAAATTCTTAAATAAGCAGTCTTTTTGAGGGGGAGAGGTGTTCATTAGAGAGAGAGATTTCCATGGCAAGCTTCCAAAAATGACTGTATGGAATGACAAAGTGCGTTACCAACATGAAAAAGCACCTCAGCAATGCTGCTATTTTATCAAAGATCTATCAGGTTATGGTTGGTTGTTTCAGTAGATAGGACTCAGCAATGGTACCAGCAGGGCCAAACATCTTTCAAGGGAGCTGTAGAAATAAGTTGGAGTGAATTAAATCCCAGCTCAATTACATCAAAGTGTACAAGGAAGTTTACTGGGCTGGAGTGTCCAGCTAGGAAGGTCGTTGAGGAAATCACACCAGACACAGGAATGGTAACTAGGCTAAATACTTATTAAAACATTCAAAATGAAAAATCACCTAAGATCTGATTTAAGCATACCTGGAAGATATGTTTAACTATGCCTTGTTTAACAAAAGCATCTACCTTAGCTTCTGTAAAAAGGCATAAGGCCAGTCATCCAAACACTTATGAAGTAAACAGACTCACTCACATGAGCAACCTGTCAGATTATTTGGTCAAAAACTGGCTTTCCTATCAACTGGCCTGTTTTGAAATCCACTCTTTTCAGGCTTCTATGTAAGAACTCAGTCTCCCACTCTCCCTTTGTATACATATGCTAGTATTTACCAAGGACATACATTTCTTTTGGGGTTTTTTTGTGCCCCGCCCTCCCCCACCCCCAATATAACTAATGGACTGTAATTCAACCTTTTTTTTTTTTTAATTAGTAAAAGGATTGTCACTTGGAGTTGTGTGTTACTGTGGCACCTGTTTACTATATAGGCACAGTATATAGTAAAGGTTCACGAAAATTGCATTCTGAGATTTAAATGTTGTAACACTCACGTTGAGACTAAGAGTGTACAAAATCTAATTCAGTGTACAAAAGAAAACATTAAAAGATGGATGGGAGTAATCTTAGAACATTATCATGACTGTGTTTCTTTCTTATATTGGAATACATGTCCTCTTTCCATATTGAGCAGTTAAGAAATAAAACCTGAACCAATAATAAAAAAAAAAATCTGCCATGAAGATCTCCCTAGATGCCCCACTACCACCCAAAATATTAAAATATTTTTCCCTCCCTTGCAGTTATTGAAACATTTGTTGATGTTTTCTTATGATATAGAAAAAGAAAGGACTTAACCTAAAAGAAAACACAGGAAGAAGGACTGTCAGGTAATGTTGTGGCTAGTCCAGAGAAAGGCTGAGCCCCGCATACCTTATTCTCTAACAAATTCCGGGCAACACATAAGCAGCTTCTCCCCTGGCATCTGTGACCCCCTTTGACATAGTGTGTTTATGTCACCACACTGTAGCATTTGGCCTGCTACTAAACAAGTTTAGCTCAGATAAAACAAATGAGCGAAGAAATTGCTTTGTCTGTAATTCGTTTATCTTTTGAACAAAGGGAGGCTAATAGAACTGCAACTGAAGGCATAATTACCTTAATAAAATATTACTTGATTAATGAGTTCTAATTCTTGTAATTATGGTAATAGATACTTGCACACACTTGCAAAGACAGTGTACGTAACTGTTGTGCAAGCTTTCTCACAGAATCCTGTCACTTTTTTCCTACCCTAAAGCAATTCCTCAGTACTCAACCACAGTATTTCTTAAGCCATGACAGTCAATTGTGGCAACATATCAGATGGTTTGCAATGAGCATAGACAGAAACTAGACTAAGGCTCATTGTTTAAGAAACAAAGTCCCCCTCATCATTAACCCTTACATGTATTTTCTCTGCAAATGGCATATTCTTCTGTTTGTGCATATTGAATTCTGTGGCCCATATTTGCAGATAATATAATCTGTGTCTGCAACCAAAATGAACACAACCAATCCTATATGCTAAGTCAATAAGCAGACCCTAACCTGGTTAGCACTTCAGTGAGAAACTCATTAGGAATCTGAGATGCTATGGAAGTGGAAATACTTCATTAAGCCTGTTATTACTACTGAACTAAGAGGAAGTAAAAAAGGACAAACGTTTTTCAGTGTATTGATGATTTGATATCAATAACACATAGGCATGTTCTCTTCTGTAGGAACATCAAGAGCTTTTGTGAACTACATAATCCCTCATTGTTTTGGGGTCCAAATTGCCTAATAGGCAATCACAGATATTTTGGCCAATGCACCTATGCTAAATCACAACCACAGGGTCACTCGTTTCCACTCTGAATAGTGCAGCACTCAAATTCCTTCTACCATTTGTTCAGGTTTTCCAGTTTCACCATTAGCTTTTATCCCAGTTTCCACTTAAAAAGATCACCAAAGCCTCATTTAAGTGTTTAACAAGTGAATTATGAGATTCTACTTCTGCTTTCCATCTGGATTGCATCGGGAGGGCCAGGTGTTGGTAGGATCTAAAACTTTTTTAATTAGGTGCCTGTTTTTTTTCAGTGGGTGTTAGAAGTGAGTTTGCTTTGATAATTTCACTATGCTCTCTTTTCTCTTCTTTGCTATGCAAGTGATTTCAAAAATCTGGTGGAATTTTTCTCTGCTGGATAGATTCACTTACAGGTCAGACCTAAAAGGAGCTATTCTTTCTGGTCCTTACAATGAAGTACTTAAAAGCACTTGGTAAATTAAGCAATGCCTCCAGCAGATTTGGCTTAGCTCAACTTAAGGACAGAATGAAATCTATTTCACAAGTAAGTCTTAATAATTTGTCCCAAATATTTCTATTTAAACTGTCCTTGAACAAAATGGCTGCAACTGATAATTTACATGTTTTTGTAACTCTATTTCTATCACAAGAGATATTCTAAAACAATACCTATCATTGTATCTTGCTGTTTCAGTTTTGTTTTGTTGAATGTAAGAATAAGAATATTACCCTTCTTTGAGACCTGATTCTAGGCATACAATAAGGGATGTTAAATAACATACCACTAGGAACTTTACTGTTACAATTCTAAGACACATCTTGAGAAGTAATTTTATGTATTTTTACATTGACAAGTCAATGGAGCGCAAGCATGCTTTTAACACCAATCTTAGAAATACACGGGTACCCAATATATACTGTGGGTTTGTGTAAATAGGAGCAATTTTTAATGCCAGTTTTCCTGTAGGAAAGTCCTGGATTCAGAGGGCAGGGAAAAACAATGTTCAATCTAGATCTTATGTAGATGAAGACAAGAATCACTGCCACTAGGTCCTCATTTAATCAGACACATTGATGAATGACAGACAGCAGTAATTTTTATTTTCATTTTATCGCTTAAAAAGAAGAACAATACTTCTATGATTTGTTTTAATAGTATTGTGTCTTTCCCCCAAATACATTATCAACTAAGGATCCCACCTTGCAGATCTACTTTCAGCACTTGAGTAGTTTCCTCTCTTAACTGCTTCTGAGGGAGATGATAAAATTTGAAAAACAATCTTTAAGCCAACTAGACTGAAAATATTTATGTCTAGGTGGTTTTGGGTTTGTTTCAATTTACAAGTGCATGTACTTTGCACAGCTCTGGGACGACCAAAACACCGTCTCCATGTGTCTTCTGACAGCCAAATAATCAAGTTTGGTTTTGGAGCCAAGGTACCAAGGTCTTTTCAGGTGCCAGAAGAAAATGGAACCACATTGTCTACTGTCTGGTAAGACACCATGTTGAAAAAATAGCATCAAAACTACGGTTACCTGCTCTTTGTAATGACAAGAGACACACACAGCGAGTTTCTTGAAGATGATTTCAAGCTCAGGTCACAAAAATATCTTTGAAGAGCATGTTCACAGAACTGCCAGGAAAGAGGAAAAAAGAATAAAAACTTTTACATGAAAACTTAGTATACTCAAACTTTAATTTATTACTATATTATTTATATAAAAAATGAGTTGTAGATGCCAATCTAACAAACACTTTGGTTTCACCTCTTTGTCAATGATAATTTATTTGTAGACTAAGATGCATCTATATCTTTGCAATATTTTTCACAGATTGAGATGAAATGCAGAAGCTATTTCTGAAAGAGAAAGATTTACAGGCCAGGTTCCCCCTTTTCACATTAAGATTACCATAGATGCAGTGCAAAGAACCTAGATGTGCTAATATCCCTGTAGAGAAAAAGATTCAGGAAAATACAGATGTTGTAGGGAGGGTTTAGCTACTAACACTTGCCTTTATCCCTGATGAAATGTTCCTACATGATACAAAGTTTGCCAAAAGTTGCCTGCAACACATCACGAGTTGTAATGGTCTTTAGCATAGAAAGGCACCGTTACTCAGACACTATACCCTATCGCAGTAGCTGTAAATACTAATTTTTTTCTGATATCAAAAACTGTTTTAGCAGAGCACAGCACAGAGTCATACATGACTAGACTCATGACAATTTTAAAGCTTTAAAAGAAGACCAAATAGTCAGCCTACTGTAAAAGTAACCTATGCATTTTTTTCTGCACAGTGGAATATACTTCGTTTCGTTCTGCCATTAATCAGAAATGACTGACTAGCTTTTCCCCCAGTCTGTGTGTTACTGGGTAGTACTTTTAAAGTTGACGAAGAGGTGGAGTCACAATTTCTTTTGCACTTTGTTTCTCAAACTCATGGTGGGAAGTTCTGGGGGTTCAGAGGAAGCCACAGAGCATCAGATAGCATTGCACTGTGCATGCTATATTTGATCTCATAATTCCAGCCAGCTCAAGGTCCTGCCAAAGATGATGGCGCAGTTCTCAGTAACCTGGAGCATGAACAAGAGCCGCTTAGGTCTGCCCACAAAATACAACATTCCTAGGCTAATGTTTCCTGCATCTCATGATGCATCCTTACTGAGGCATTAATATACAATAAGCTATTGTGGAAAACAGCTGTACATCAACTACTGCACGCTGCCTTATGGGCATGCTCCTCATGCACATTAAGCGGATAAAAAGGTATTCCTAGTTCAGATTGCAAGTGCAAAATTAGATTGAGCTGTATCGTTTGCAGAGAGCAGATGCCACGGTGGATGAACTAACGAAGTGTCATTCACAACACCCCATACAGTCCAAAGCCTGACGATCTCTCCTCACATTAAGCAAACATAAAAAATTCAGATAGTGCAGAGCTTCACCCAAGGGTTCTCCTGGGGTCAAAAAGGAAGGATTCCTCAGTTATCCCTTTAACACAGCTGACTGGTTGCTCTGTGCTGCTTTAATATCATAAAACCACTTGAGGTAGTGTCTACAATCAAGCCTTTTGAGACACATACAGGATCTGTGCAACCGCCAGGAACACTGCCAAGAGGGTACCTACAGTAGCATCAGACATGCGTAGCCTCCAGCTCTCTCAGGCTGCTGCATCCATATACACCTACACTTAAAAGCAGCATAGGCTGGGAAGAGTTGCGCTGCTTTTCACCAGCAGACTTCACTGGCAGTCTTAAGGCTTTCCAATGCCTTCAGGTAAGATTATATTAACTCCCTACTCAAGTGTAAATTATTCCGCAGTTCAAGGAATCACATTGGTGTAGGGAGATCTGTTTATAGCTACCCACACGACTGTGTGGGAACCGAACCCCTTGACTTTCTTTATCATAGTTACACGAATTTCCAAAGCAAATCATCCTTGCTGGACAACTTTTTTCTATGCTACCTACAATATGCCTTTCCTCACAACTGAGCTTCATACCCACAGATGACATGTAGGTATGACTACAATATTGCCTGTAATGAGTCACAAAGAGCTGCATTAATGTTAGATTAAAATAAACTTGAAAACATGGAGAGCCAGAGAATTAATATCCAGATGTTTTTTTGCCATACTGGCAGAGAATAAGAAACATTTTATTTCACATAAGAGAGGGCAAAACAGCGTCTTTGGGCTCCTTCTGAAGCTGTTGTACAAATAAAGAACTGTCTGTTTAACTAATATTAATTGCTAGGCACTTCAAAACATTTCCAGATAAAACTTTATAGGCTGCTGTATTTCCAGATGGTATGACACACTTTATTAACTATCCAGTCAGGGCAGGCATAATGCAAGAACAAGATCAAAATCTTCCTCTGTATATTTTAATTAGCAATCAAAACATACACACCAAATTCCAAATTCATATATTCCTTTTTTATTTTCCTTGAGACAAGGTAGAGCAGTGCATTATTCAAGCAGTGACTAATTCATGCATATAACGGCTTTGCGTCCCAATCAGTATCCATCTGTGGTGGGCAGTAATAGCTACAGAAAAAGAAAAATATTTTCAAAATTTACTCTAATGGATGAAGTGGGAAATAGTTTCTCAGTAAGGGTTCCTTAGTAAGGGAAGAACAGGTTATTCTGAACCCATTATGTTGTTTCTTGTATTGCACTGTTGCACAGAAAAGTCTGTGATAATGAACACCCACAGCTTCAGAATTTTCTCTTGCATTACCACATGAACCACAAAATCAAATCCACCTGCTCAATTCATTCTTCAAATGGGAGTTTGCGTGGAAGTTATTTTAAACACGAATGTCGATGTGGGTATGTTTCACTTTAATTACAAAGAATACTGGCATCCAAGTCTTTGAAACTGAGATATATCCTATTGTATTAAATAACAACAGTACCAAAGATAAAAGAAAAAATTCTATGAGGTTTCTGTTTCTGATATATACCTGGCATGTATTGTTTGACTTCTCTGCTGTGTAGAAAACTTTCTGAATATATTGTTATAAAATTCTTTCTTGGAAAAAACAAGACTTTATCACAGGAAGATAAAAGCTAGAAAAGATGCTGTTGGATAATTTTAGTAGCTTTTTAGTTTGCATAAATAAAAAACAGGATGGAGTTTTTGAAAACAGACTACTAGCAACAATTTTATTTTTAACACATAATGTGTTAACTTTCCACACTCCCGAATGACTCTCTAGTTTACAGTGTGATGTTCTAATCTACTCCATGTGAAGGAATTTATTGTTACATCTGAGCATGACAGGGAGCTGGAAATACATATGTGCTGATGAACAATACGTCACCATCTTCTGCACTTCTTCATTGCTTTGGGGAGGAAATAAATGCTTATGTTCCCTTGAAGAGTCATGCCATTTCTCACATTGGGAAGAAGAATTCTGCTCTCTTCTACTCACTTATGTGTCCCTTGAATAAAAGTAGAGGCTCTCCATCATCTTCTGCCCCTTCCCATGGTAACCAGTCGCAATTCCAGTCCTATTGTGGGAAATGCTAAGAAGTCAGTTAAGCCTCATTTAACACACAAAGCTGGTGTTGAAGCTTTTAGAAGAATTATAAATTAATGGAAATAAGAAGGCTACATGAACTTACATAAAGAAAACAAAGACATCTGAGTTCTGATAATACCAAAAGAGGCAATACGTGAAGTGGGAGACACATATTTTTGAAGTACAAGCTACTGGAGCAGTAATAATTTTAGTATTTACTCATGAAGGCTAGACAAATTATCCCTTCTTCAGTACACAATATTGCTGAACAAGTCCTAAAGGCAGCTTTACAATTCTTAATGAGGCATACAGATTAGGAAAGAGTCAAAAATATCAATAATGGTATCTTGTGGAACTGACAGGATTTACTTTAATGAAGCACTGAAAACCAGATGCCGACTGGATAGCTGGCTACTGAAAGTGGTGGTAAAGTGTATTTTAAGCCTAGAATTAAAAGCACTTAGAGGAGCAAAAAGATTTGTCTAGAACATGAAAGTTAACATATACCATGAAGAGGATGAAAATGAACAATGAGAAAAAAGTTGAGATGAAAAATCACAAACCCATTCTTAATAGGTTGTCTGTTTGACTTTTTAAATAGGTGGAAGTGGCAGAAGCTGCATTACTTAAATCACTGCAATAAAGCATTCACACTATAATGTGGGTGCTGGCAATTAAAGAAAGAGGGTGAGGGAATACATTTTTATGTCAGTAGCAACTTCCAGGCTTCTTACCTTAAAAGTAGTCATTGAAAAATATGCCTTTTTGAAAGATTTGAAAAATTTAAGAATGGGAATAGGTAAGAGGTAGAAGAAAATTCTATGTGAAGGTGAAAGTCTTATTACTTTTAGGAAAAAAATTAAGTGCTTGCAAGATTAAGAGGAAAAAATATTTACAACTTTGTTGATTTTTTTTTTTTGCCTCCAGGAGCATCTCAGTTTAAATCAGAGATTGAGAAATGGCAAATGGGTCCGAAGACCTAACACATCCAAAATAGTTCTACTAATATGGAGAGAAGAATAAAGTTGGACTCACATGACCTTTAATCCCTTCAGAACTCTCTTCTTTCACTTCTCACCAGTTTAATAGTTAAATCTTTATAGTTACAGTTAAATCCACCACCCACTTAATGTCTGTTTCATGAAGATTTTAAACTTCTAGTGTTATGTTAGCTGTTATTTTGTCTTTAATCAGGATCTACTTTGGGAACTACATAACTATAGACAAAGTTAATCAACTTAAAAGGAGGTTCTTCCCCCAAAATGCGTATGTTCTTTCTCGTATGTTTGTGAAGTGCCCGTACCATGCCTGGAACTACTCAGTATTGCTAGAACTGGTATAATGGAAGAAAAATGTAAAATACTGATGTGAATTGTTTCTTCCCAAATAAGGTGACAAAAACTCCTACCCATCACAAATCACGAAGGTCCCATGGAAGGAAATATTGCATTATCAGCTATGCAATTAATATCAGTTGGGTTTTTAAACAAAATTTACAAGTAGCTCTATGTTTCTTACAGCTAGTATCCCAGATAAGCCTACCTATCTGTAGGTAGTTTATAATCGTGTGTTTTTTCCTGTTCACACATTTTTGTATTGCATAAATTTAATCCTAAATTGAAATGCAAACTGCATTGCATTTTCTTTCTTCCAATATCTTACACCTGGCTCACATTTGTTGTGATGTTTGTTTATACAGAAGTTAATTCTGGGATCCATACCAGGTATTCTGGTTTAATGTCCATTATAAACAGAGCAACGCTTATGCTAGCAAGCAGACCGCAGAGCTGAAAGCACCGAAGGAAGAAATACTATGTTAGTCCAGTGGTGTTAAATATGTGGAGATGACAGAATTTCTCACAGGACCTTTTGCTGTCTCATCTTCTTCTCCCCATTTTTTTTTCCACTCATTTTCTTTCCTGATCTAATAAAGAACAGAAACGCAGATGTTGCTCATGTTTTATTTTTAGTGTCAGAATGTTTTGAGTTGGACATTTCTTAAAAAAAGGGATGGAAGAGTGGATTATATGAAGAGCTCTTAATACAACTGTACAGGAGACTTTGCAGGCACATTTAACTGTACAGCTCTAAAATTTACTGTGTATTCATTAAAAACATCATCAATCCATGTGATGTGTGGGTGGTCTTCAGCTGGTCACTAGGAGCAAATACTTTTCTTTTTCAACCACCAAAGAGCTCTCTGCGTAGTACTATTGGGAAGAAACCTGTATGACCTCACTTTCAAACAGTGAGCAGTCTTTATAGAGCAGATTGAGAGTGAGTGAAAGCATACGTAAATAAATGCTTCACCATGAGGAAAACTTGTAAATGAAATTAAGATAAATTAACCCAAACAGCAAAAAAACCTGAGTGAGCTCAGGGAGTTAACAGCATCATACTTCCTAGGTAAAGCCTACGGAACACTCCTAATTAAATCTGTACATCTGTAATATGAGTATGTGTGTGTGTGGCATATATTGCTTTTTTAAAATTACAAAATCAATCATTGACCTGACAATGCACAGGAGGAGGCTCAATTTCCAACAGTCTGAACTCGGCGCAGTACCTCAAAACACTTGGCAGGCTTCTCTATTTTGTTTGCCAGCAGCTGGCCAAACACAAAAATGAACTTCACTGGTCCGAAACCCCTTCAGCACTAAAAATACTAAAGAAACAATAAATAAAGAGCATTATACAATAGCTGCCCACACTGCATGCACAAAACACACGGAGGACCTGCAGTGGAACTCTTATATTCCACTGGGAAATGTTCTCTGAGACATGCTGAGTTGCTCTCTACTCTCTAGCCAGCCCAATTAAATCAGTTCTTGAACTGGTCCCAGCTTGAAATCATGCTTACTTCTCTCTCACACTTTCCTTCTCCTCTTGCCTAATGGCAAAGATGATGCATTTTGTCCTCCTTTCACACTTCCCCTGTCTTTGAGATACACTGGCAGATTGGGCTGCTTAAATTGTGTGTCTCTTAACGTATGCAAATCCAGATGTTTTAGCCTACATGCTATCTTCCAGGTATTCGGACAAGGCTTAGACTTTTCTCATTTAAGAAAGCAGTGACATAACTGAGCAGTCGTATCAGTTTAACTACTATGGGTCACGTATAAATTCCATTTCATGATTCTTTGGTCCTCAAAAACACCCAGAGCAAAACTTCTGCCATAAAAGGGCAAAAGTATTATGGCATTAGAGTCAAGTTGTAATGGTGACCCCATCTTGTAAATGTTTTACCCATCCGGACATGGTATCTCCATGCATACTGCACACACCTCTGCGGTAATCTCCTATAATCCATGAAGCAGTAGAGTGTGGAGATGTCAAGGATGTAGTCAGTTGGTCCCCATACAATGAAGATCCATATGACTTCAATTCATCATTGAAAGGATACAGCAGCCCAGGCCAGCTGTATTCCCTACATCCAGCAACTCTCAATGTCCTAGTCTACTTTCACTTGGACTTCAAGGATTTGGGGTCCCATCCTGAAGAACTCCCTCACCAAAGTCCCTTAGCTTCCTAACAGATTCGAGAGACATTTTCATTGCAAAAAATAACAGAGAATCAGTAGTACAGATCACAGATCAACACAACTACAGCTTGAACCCTTTCAATAGTATTCTAATTGTAGAGGTGAGAAGGCCTGAAAACACAATGCAGCTGATCTCTGAGTTTTTTAATGTGTCAGACTTCGTATCCAGAAAAGTTTGCAAAAGTAACTGTTGTCATTTGTGTACAGGACTTACACAACATCGAGCTGGCTTGTGCTATCAGTCTCCCTTCCTTTTTCCACATTCAATGGCGAATATTTCAGAAATGCCCACGACAAAACATATCCACCACATACTAGTTTGGGGAGTTGGTGAAATATCCTGCATCCTTTCTTACTCCTGTTTCTTATAGAAATAATGTTTGTATCCCTTTCCAAACCCTTTCTAAAATTTGCTGCATCTTTTGACCAGCTGTTGTGAGAGGTGTACAAAGGATGTTTCCATTTCTAAAGAACAAAACTGATAGGTTAGCACAAGCAATAGTTGAATACTGACATTTCTTTTATTCCCACCCCTGTCTTACTAACTGCTCCTGTTCCTCAGGTTCATTTATTAGGCCCCCATGCATGGTCATCAGCAGCAGCAAACAGGCATGTTCATACTCAGAATAACAGTCACCACATTACCTCTTGGAAGAAGCTCTTTCTTTTCTGGCTAAACCTAGGCTCCACTGCATCAGATGCTGAACGACCTCCACTACCTTTTGATGTCTAAGGACGTTTTCAGAACCTTAACATTCAAAGGGCCTGATCCTTCTCCTCAAGATAGGTTCTTTTTCTTTAAAGGTCTGTAAAAATACATGTGCAGTCATTTTTATTCCTTTTTTGCACAAAACCTTGAGTCACTGGTAAAGTAGTATAGCACCAAAAGAACCGCAAGCCAGGCATAAAGTTTACTGGCTCCTTTGATACCAATCACAGCACTGTGTTGTTAAAAACATTTCTATTACCCCTGTAAAAATGAGCATCAGGCTTTATAATCATAATTCCCAGTCATGCAAGAAAACATAAAGCCCCGTTCTTCTGTGAAGAGTTTTTTTAAGTTTTCTTTGCTCTCTCTCTCTTCCTAGACTGACAAGCCTGGTGCAACTATGCAGCAGCTGATCTGCAGGCAGGGTAGAAGGCACAGTTAGCTTTGTGAGTCAAAGTTTAGCGTATCAGATAAGGTGTTTGTGTTTGTAAAATCCCTCCAAAGGAAATGTTAGTCTAAACCTTATTTGTTTGGCTATTAGGTTCTGTGGCAAAGTAATTTACAACGTGTTTCTGGTTTATTTTGACGGAAATGGCTGCCACCTCCCCAGAACACTCCTGTTCAGTAAAAAGTAACTTCAGTCAAGTGGCTTTCTTTGTAATATAGCTGTATCTGAGAAGTTTCCTTTATAACTTAACAGTCTTTTTACATATATATCAGTGTGGATCATTTGAAGGAAATACATTTTCAGATATGGGAGAAGTGCATTTTTTTTCAGTTTTAATTCAATAGTTTCTACTGAATATGTAGTTCAAAATGCTGTTAACTGTTTCCACAGCAGATTAATATTTTAACTTCAGTGGCCATTAACTCTAGTACTATGGCTCTGAAGACAAGCACATGCGAGCACCACTGATAGTCTTTGCACTTATTTAATACTAGAAAAAATATACCAGCTTATAAGAGCAAATCACACATCTCTTACACAACATGTTTCAGTATTTTCTCCGTTCAAAAGGCAAGAAATAAGTACCAAGTGAAACACCTAACTAATGGCATTTCTTCTAACAGAGATGTATATTGCCAATAGACTATGGATTACATTTCAGTATAAATATATACATAACACGATATTCCATGGCTTCTATATCTGACTTACATTTTTAAATTCCTGAGATTTTATGTCTCCAAACTTATAGCCTTGCACAGGAAGTGGCATTTGTGAGACAAAACAATAGAAATCTTGTACTGCTCAGTATACTTCAGTCTGATAGATGTGAGCATATCCTTTGCATAGGGGAAGCTCTGCAATAGAGTTTCTGGCTACCCGGTCCCTTCATTTCATTTATGAGTGCTGTGCTGACAAAGGAGAAGTGGCCAAATGAACAGTATTCCTTAACTATTTCTGTATTCTATAACTGTCTTTCCGAAAAGATTAAAGTCCGCTTTACCTGGGACATGTTTGAGGCTATTTTAATATCTGCAGGAAGCTCAAGTGGATTTAGGTATACTCAAAATTTTGCAGGCACAGAGCTACTATCGCTGTGCTACTCCTTTCTTTCCTCTCAGAGATTACTCTGTCAATGGAACTATCTGAATATCAACAAAATTAAGGTCTCTTTTACTGAGGATTTCTCATGTGCCAATCATGGTAAAATCTCAACACCAGAGATGAATCTCAGGGGCCACTGTATGGCATATTAACAAACTGAGTCTTTGTGGTATGTCAGTCAGTGTGGGTTACACAAATTAGATTTACATGGTTAATCTACAGAGTACTTTAATAATTATTTTTTTTTTACCCTCTACAGTGCAAGAGTATGCTTAAGATATACTTAAGACTGATGTGATTTTATCACTATAAGGGACATGTACACTCCATGACTGTTCCATTCTTCTCCAAAGAGAGCACCTCTGCGCAGTTAGCCACACGGAACGTTCCACACTCTCTACCCTGAACCACGTTTCCCTTTCTGAGGGTCCATCTGAACTGATGGATTCTTACCAATAGTGTAGCCATCCTGCAATCTCTAGAAACTATTTTTCGTCCCAGATGTTTTTCCAGGGGTTACATTCCACCTTTGTGAACAGGAGGCCGTCATTGCCATAATCAGAAACAATCTGTCAACTGTAAAGTAACCGTAGTAGTTTATTACAGATGATGTGAAACAAGTGAATTTCCTTTCTCAGTGTCAGACTCTGTTGTCACTGTAACCCAACCTCTAAACTGACGGACCTCCACCAGTGCAGCTCCACTGGGAATGCTGCACTCACTAGAAAGTCAGACTCACCTAAAATAAGCTTGGACTTTTTTCAGCTGCTGACAGGTATCTGAAAGCTGTGATTCCAACCGCCCACTTAAAACCATGCACATTTTAACAGTGAAATTAATCTCCAAGAGTTTTAGAACTTTTAAATAATGTAAATAATGGCACACACACAAAAAAAAGCCTTACCAAGTTGACTGCCATGCTTTCACAAAATACTTTACCTTTATCCCTATATCACTGAGAGTAGCCAGGTACAAATATAATTTAAAACTCCAGAAATCATGAAATACTTAGATCTAAGATTTCAGTTTTCTTTTTAGTATCGCATGCATTTAATGTATGACTATCTACCCATGAAAATTGCATTCAATTTTATAAGCCATTGACAATTATACTAAAAGAGTTATGTGCGCAGACTCAAGTGACCAGTAATTCAAATAACTGTAAGTATGGATTTCTAGGATATTTCTTGGTTATCGCTGTCATATGTAACTATGAAAGCTGCCTGCCTTTCATGTCTTTTACCTATCCGGTGACGCACAGGTGATGTAAGCGGTTATTGCACTTTCAATAAAATATTTTACTAAAACATCTATTTATAAACGGTTTGGGTCACCTTTTTAAACAACCTAATACATTTGATTTCACATAGGCAGAAACAGCCAATTGTTTATACAATGACAGCTGTTGTACGCCCAAGATGAATACAGTTGTCAATGTGAGAGGTGTTTTTGCAAACCTTAAGACAGAATTCTTATACAGTGTGTGCTTTGAATTCTGTCACTGATATGCTCATTGATGTTAAATAAATCATGTTAGATTAATTTTAAAGCATTGTTAAAGGATACAAGTTGGAGTAGGAGACTACATCCAAAGTATTTGCTTCCCAAGTTCATGGCAGATGAATACACATATTTTTTTCTGTCTTGTATGGAAATCCCACTGTAAACGCCTAAATGCCTTATGCATCCCACACTGTTTCCTTCCCCATTTACATTATTTGTTCCTTTTTTCTGCAATACCAAGATAATGAGTGGTATGCTTCTTGGAAAAGCACAATGAGATTCTACATTTACTAATATTTACTAATATTTACATGTCTGCCAGAAAATAATACAATTAGGAACTACTATGAAACTCAAATATATATTTTTCGTTCACTGGACAAATAAGAAATATACAGTTTTCAAGCACATCATCAAGAATAACTAGATCAAAATCTAGGGGTAAAAACTGCGATGTGGATCTGATTACAAAATTTAGCCCTCTAAAAATATGATGTTCCTAAGTACCTTTTTATGTTTAAAGAACAACTTATATCCCGTCAAATACTTCAAGTAGATCTAGTCTTACACATTTCAATTTAGCTCTAACGCTGTGAAAATTATATGCAACATTTATTCTAAATGTAATTCTCAGAAGGTAGACAGGCATCCATGCTAAGAGCAAATCATGATTAATGCGAACAGAAAAGCTACATCTGTGATCAAACACTTCTAGATTGAAAATGTTCAGTGAACATGTTTTGATCAAGTATCACATCTGGGAAAGGTATTGCTGTCTTATCTCAAAACTGATTTTTAATGAGGAAAAGAAGCTGTTGGGCCATAAATTAAGGGAAGCATTCAAAACCAGAAATAACAGATTCAGGAATCATGTCATCATCATGTGGAAGAACATCAAGAAAACAATACACACTTACCCACCTGCACCTTTGCTTAAGAAAAGCAAAAAGAAGATACTAATATTAATTTTCAAACCTAACCATGTATGGAAATATTTGCATATTCCTAGGCTGGCTGAAGCACAAAAGAAGCCTCTGTCACAATACATACATCTCTCTAATTAGTTGCTTATTGCTTACAAATCCTAAAATAAAAGCTGGTTATAACATCTTTTTACAAGCATTATGTGTTACTGTTACTTCCAAAAGCAGCATGAAACACCTTCACAAACTGACTTGTAAGGGCCAATGAGAAAGGAATTCTTTTCCAGATTGCTTGTTTTCTTGCTTCCAAGGCCTCTCAGTCTTGCTGTTTTGTTTTTCTTTTTTGCAGTTAGAATTTAGATTTCAGCTACCACAGCAGAGGGAGACATCACACATGATAGAAAACAAAAACATATATTTAAAATGTGGTTACTTGTAGATATTTGTGATCTAGAGTTTATTAAAAAAAAAGTCAATCTAGAAATCAAAATAACCACTTCCTAAGATCAGAATACCATTTCCTACAATGCATTGGGCATTCGGTATAAATGTAAACCTGTAATGAATAACAAAAATTCCCCAGAGAAAAATCACAATGTTAGTGTTTCAGAGAACCTGACCATTGTAAAGAACTTCAGAACACCCAAGCCTTGAGCCTGAAAATCATCTAATGAAGAAATGAAGCTAGCCTCACAGTAAAATAAACCAGTGATGGTTAATTTTTCCTATTCCTTCTACATGAAAAGAAAAACAGGATGATCTTGGAAAGAAAGGAGAAGGTAAATTTTCTTTAAAAAGCATCAGCAAAAAATATTCTGAAATACCACTTCTTTTCAGTATTATCAGGCAATCAGAAAGTTCTGTGTTCCAGTTTTCATCAAAACATTTGTCTCTCTCTTAACGTCATGGCTTCACCCTGTCCAGCCCTTTTCAATATCACTAGATATGCAACTCAGTTGGCCTGAGATTGCCCTTATTATTAATTTGTCTGCACCATGACTAGTCATAACCCCCAGCTTTCCACTGGGATTCCTGAATGCTACTTTCATTCCAGTTCAGTTTCATTCCAGTTCATTCCAGTATGTTCCTTTGTTGCCTCATTTCTCAGCAACCCAGGCCAGAAACTATACTGGGTCATGACTCTTCTTACGCTTCTTGAAAACTGGGACAACATTTGCCAGCTACCAGTCGACTGGGACCTCTCCAGATTCCCAAGATTGTTAAAAAATAATGGAGAGAGATCTTGTGATGACATCAGCCAGCTCTTTCAGTACCCTGGGATGAATCCTATCAAGCCCCATAGATTTATCTGCATCCAGCTGGAGCGGCAACTCTTGAACAAGTTCAGGGTCAGGTAGGAGTTTATCATGTCCCCAGTCATGGTCTTCCAACAGAGGGCTCCAGGGGTCCCATGGGGCCATCACTGGTGTTGAAGACACAGGTGAAGAAGGCATTAAACCTGTCTGCTTTGTCTACATCTCTATTTGTGAGGTGACCAACCTCATCAAGCAATGGACCAATGTTGTCTGTGATCCTCCTTTTGCTGTTAACATATTTTAAAAAGCTCTTTTTGTTGTCCTTCCCAGTACTAGCCAGCTTGAACTCTAACTGAGCTTTGGCTGCGCTGATTTTCTCCCTACAGTGGTAAACAGCATTTTTGTAGTCCTCCTGTATCACCTGTCCTTGTACTTCCAATGTCCGCACAGTTTTCTTTCCACCTAAGTTATAAAAGAAGATCCCTGCTCATCCAAACTGGCTTTCTGCCTTGCTTGCTTGACTTCTGGCACTTTGGAATTGCCTGCTCCTGCGCTCTTTAAGAGATGGCATTTAAAAAGTGACCAGCATTCATCCACCCAAATACTTTCAAAAGTAGAACCCCAGGGGACCTTACTAATTAGTTCCTTCAGCAGTCTCCCCATATCCAGGGTCAGAGTTTTGCTGGCGGGTTTCCTCCTGTCACAATCAATCTGAAACTCAACTACTTCATTGTCACTGTAAGCAAGACAGCCACCAATGACCAATTCACCCACAAGTCCCTTTCTTTTTACAAACAACAAATCTAGGAGGCTGTCTTTCCTAGTCAGCTCCCTTAGTACCTGACTAAGAAGTTATCTTCAAAATGCTTCAGGATTTTCCTGTACCTGTTTGTGTCTGCTGTATGATATTCCCAGTTGATGTCTGGGAAGTTAAAAATCACCCATAAGGACAACGGCACTTGATCTAGAGATATCCCTTAACTCCTTGTAGAATAATTCATTAGTGTCGTCGTCCTGGATGGGTAGTTGGTAGTAGACTCCCACAACAACTGCTTTATTTACTTTTCCTGCCATCCTTACCCAGAGGCTTTCAACCATGTCGATGCCAGCAGAAAGCACCATACAATCCAACCCCTCCCTTACATACAGAGCCATCTCCCGCCTCACCTTCCCTGCCTATTTCTCCTGCACAGCCTATAACTGTCCATCATGGCACACCAGTCACAGCACTCATCCCACCAGGTTTCACTTATGCCAATGATGATGTAGCTTTGGGACTGGGCCAAAGCTTCTCTCTCTTCTTGTTTATTCCTCATGCTGCATGCATTAGTATAAAAGCATTTCAAATGTGCTCCAGTGTACTCAGCACATCACGGAGCAGACTAAAGGACCTCACTAACACACTGTCCCACAAACACTGGCATGCTGCCCCAGGCTTACCTCTAGTGAGCCTGATTTTATCCCTTTCCCCTTTCAGATCTAGTTTAAAGCTCTTTCAATGAGCCCTGCCAACTCCTGTGCAAAGATCCTTTTCCCCCTTTGAGATAGGTATAGCCCATCTGTCATCAGCAGGCCTGGCGTTGTGTAGACCAACTTGCGATCAAAAAACCAAAAATTCTGCCAGTAACAACAAGCAGAATCCTCATCATTCCTTGCAGCTAGAAAGATAGAGAAGAACACTACTTGTGCTCCTGATCCCTTAACGAGTTGTCCCAAAGCTCTGAAGTCTCTCTTGATTGCCCTCAGACTTCTTGTTGCAACTTCATCACTGCCTGGATGCTGCTAATCTGCCATCAAATCTGATTAAATCAAAATTATTTGTAATCTTGCAATGACACCAAGGAATAAAACTAGCTCCATAACATTTAGAAAGGTCACTCTTTTTTCCCCTATTAAAAATCCTAATAAAATTATAGCAGCTATGTTTTTCATCAAGGAAGTAGTTCAATTATTAACTTTATATAAATATATTCCTTGCTAGTTCAATAAATTAGAAAGAACAGGAATAACATAGTTAAAATGCAATTCAAAGGAAACTCTGGCCAGATGGCTATTTATATGAGAAAGAAGAGAATAAATGAGGCTTAGAAATCATTCACAGCTAACCAACAAAATTTATGGGATCAAATCTTTTCAGAAATTAAGTGAGCGCTGCTGGCACAGTGATTGAATTTGTCCAGTCTGAACAGACAGAAAAATTAATTCCAAATCTCTTAATGAATCTGGTCAAAATGACCTTAAAAAGGAATCAGTGATACACTACACTGTGACCACTGCCAGCATTCACTGTCCTGCTGCAGTTCCCACATTCCAAGGCAGAAAATGCAATCGTTTTTTTGATTTTTTTTTTAATTATTATTTGTTCTATTTTGTGGTTGGTATTCCATCTTCTGTGTGAGTTAATTAAATGAAATTTGGTAAATTAATTTTTTTCAGCTTTAGAAAACTGCTGATAGTGGAGTAACAGTATGCACCCCTGTTGGGTGCATCAGAACATGTGATCCATGTTTGACAGCAAGCTGTTTCTTAAGGTCATCCAAAAACTTCCTTTGTTGCCACTCCTTTATGCAATGCCTGCGTCTGCTGCTACCATACTGATAAAATGTTCATAATTTGGGTGTTATCTTAAAGTACAGTAGGGCTTTGCACATCCATAATCTTTCTTTCTCACATCACTATGAGATCTTTTCTTCCTTCCAAAATAAGACAGGCAAGAAATCTTTCCACCTTCTCATAGCTAGCTAGTGTTCTTGCTTCTTGTGCCCAAACAAAAGTAATGATGTAATCCTCATTATTCCATATATGCTTTATTATCAAGGCTTTATTAAATTTAACCTAATGACTAAAATTGCAGTTGCAGAAAGGAAGCTGCTCAGATCATAAAAGGCAGCATCTCCAGAATTGCTGTTCTGTTGCTCCATGTCCCCCCTTTAAGCCCTTTGCTTCTTCATTCATATACTCTTTACAAAATCTCAGTCTTCAACAGCTGTTTAAATCCGAGAAATATCTAAAAAGGGAAGAATCCTATCTACTTCTTCAATGCCTGGACACTGTAAGTGCAGCATTCCATGAAATCTGTGAAGTGTGAGGTATATGAAATTATGCAGAGCACATAATCCATCATTAAAGTTAAACAAGGGCTAAAAAGGTTTTGACATTTTGAGGCTTGTCACAGGACTGATCATTTTGTCTTGCACAGAAACCATTTCATTTTCTTATTCCATTTATAATTGTCCTAAATCATATTTGTCTTTCTTTTCTGTTAGGAGATGAAGAATGGAAGGGAAAAAATGGTTTCTGCTTTCCTACCATTGCTGTATCAGCCAAGCCTGGACACAGAAAAAACCAAAAACAACAACAATCTTCAGAAGGAGCACGAAGTAACCCCAAAACACTGGTAAGTATTACCCACAAAAGGTCTGGCTGTTCACACCAATATCAAACCCACAACTAAATGTTCACCTGTGATACTGCACACAGATTTACAAGCAACATCTACTTCAGGTACAGTCTCAAAGAACGCTTCAAAAGTTTAATACTCTTTACTCAGGATTCATTTTGCATTGTAATTATATGTTACCTGTACATAAGTATAAATGGTTCCTACTCTCAATATCCACAACTATAGCAGGCACAGCAGATTTTAAATTTCTTCAGATAAGAAACTAGTAACTGCCATTTCCCCTTAGGTAAATACTTTAAATTAAATAATTTGTTTTAAAGAAAAAGTCTAAACAGATGCATGTCTGTTGAGAAGCCTAGACGTCAAATTTATTTCTTTTCCAGTCTGTTATTGTAGATCTGGAACCGAGCTGTTTGTTACTTCTAACCTTACTGAACTAATTCCATCTGTTTGCAAGAAAAATACTTTGATTTTTTCTTCCTGGATGAAAAACACTATTCTGTTCATAACAGAAGTGTGTAAACTGTCTGCAACGCTCCTTCAGATCAGCTGGGGTGAGGTATTTAACTTCCCTTCCCTACAGCTCTGTCTTGTATGAACTTAGAGCTGCTTTCATTCATAATTCGTGAAGCACTGACCCCAGTTTTCCAAGCATAAGTATCTGCTGAAACTAAGTGTCACAGAGTTTTCAAAGACTGCGATTTTGCCACCCCATATACTGGTTAAAGTTATGATGTAGGTTATGCTAATATCAGCTCAAAATGATTTACGTAACTTTGACAATATCAAAGAAGTTTCACCTCTCAGACCTCATTAGTATTTATATTCAAGATACGTTTCAAATAACAGCTATTTATTTTTATAAAGAGAAATCTTAGTGTAAACCTGTAAAAACAGACTAAACGTGACAGCATGGATTTTTGAAGTTTGTTTGGGATTTATTGTTACTGTTACTGGAATTCAAAATATATGTGTTATTTGACAACTACTACAACAAAAATAAAAGATCTTATGCTATACTGGGAAAATTTGCATTTATGATTTTACTAATTTTAGAAAACAGCTTTGTCTGTTATTTTCGTAATTCCGATTGACAAATTTTATACAAACAGTGGGGAATCATGAGGTAAGAACTGAGATTAAATATTTAGGCATACCTCTCAAAATAAAACCAATTAGCCTTGATAATCATTTTGCTCTTCTGTCACATACGAAATGCTGGCCAGCATAATGGATGTCATTCCCATGTGAGCCATTACACTGACATAAATACAGAGGCGAAAGTCTCTTTATTCTGAAGAGATTAACAACACTATACCATAGTTCTGCTTGCTTAGAATCTTTGCAGGCCATAGACTTTGATCAGAAGGATTTGTCTGAAAATTACAGATACTTTAAGACATGTAGCTGAATGACAAAAAAACCCCCATCAATCTTTAAGATTGCAACTATAATATACAAAAAGATTGCATAAATGTAGCTTTCAGTGCCAACAAGTAGATGTCTTGACTGAATAAATGTGTCAAGTTTGTACACCAGCTTTCAGCTTTATCAATTTAAAATGGCTCCTAACTGGTACAAAAGTACACATAAATGAGATTGCTTTAATTGGCAGTCTGAATACCAACTACAGCATTACTAAGCACTCCTTCATTTCAGAGCTCATTCTCAGGCAGAAGAAAAAATACTTTGTTTACTAATATATTCAGCCATTTGAGACATTTGGTTTAGATTAGATATTAGGAAGAATTACTTTACTGAAAGAGTGGTCAGGCACTGGAACAGCCTGCCCAGGGAGGTGGTTGAGTCACCATCCCTAGAGGTATTTAAGAAACGTGTAGATTTGGCACTTCAGGGCATGCTCTAGTGACAGAGATTGTAGGGGGGTTTTTTTGTGTGTGTGTATGGTTGGACTCGATGATCTCAAAGGTCCCTTCCAACCATGAAGATTCTATGATTTACATATTATTGTAGGAAAAGCATCAATTTTAGTTCAAGTTTCAAATTGGATATAGAGAAGAGGTAATAGATACTCTATGCACTTTTATCATAAGATCAATCACCTAAACTGAAAAAAATATCTCTAACTAAACCAAACACCTTTAGAAAACTTTGAAAAATTACCAGATAAACCAGTCTGGCTGGATGGGTTTGTACACATGTTTTCCTGTCACCACTATAGCCATCAGACTATTAGCAACAGGACAAAGTTTTGATATGGACAGTTACTGACTTAATTAATTGAGATGCTTGCTTTTCAACTTGCATGGTCTCTTGTGTTAAGAAGAGCCAAACACAGTGTGCCATTTGACACCTAGAAGAGTTGTGCTTTGGTACAAATATAAGCTACCATGCCAAATAATAAATAAATAAATAAACAGAATCACAGAATAGAATCATAGAACCATTTAGGTTGGAAAAGACCCTTCAGATCATCGAGTCCAACCATCAGCCTAACACTGCCAAGTCCACCACTAAACCATGGCCTGAAGCACCACATCTGCACATCTTTTAAATACGTCCAGGGATGGTGACTCAATCACTTCCCTGGGCAGCCTAATTCAGTGCTTGACAACACTTTCGGTGAAGAATTTTTTCCTAAAATCCAATATAAATCTTCCCCAGTGTAAACTGAAGCCATTTCCTCTCTTTCCTATGACTTGTTACCTGGGAGAACAGACTGGCCCCCACCTCACTACAACCTCCTTTCAGACAGTTGTAGAGAGCGATAAGGTCTCCCTTCAGCCTCCTTTTCTCCAGGCTAAACAACCCCAGCTCCCTCAGCCACTCCTCGTAAGACTTGTGCTCTAGACCTCTCACTAGCTAGGACCACCATACTAGTACACGTGACCAGTACTTTGCTGGTATCAAGTATGCTACTTGATAAAATATTAAAAACTTGGCCAGTCTGAATGATCTGGATAAGGATAATCACCATATTCTGAACGATTTGGATAAGAATAATCACCATATTCTAGGAAAGCCCCCTTCCCCTCCAGATTACAAGTTTATCCAGAAAGTATTAGGAGACCTCTTTGAATTTCCTCTCTGTTACGGTGGCAACCACAAGGCAGTAACAAATAAATATTTCATCAAAGCCACCCACTATGAGTGCAACTGTAACCCAAAGCACTATATGCCCTTGTTTACCAGCACCATAAATAACTGATCATAGCACTCTAGGGAAGGTGGATGGTTGTTTTCAGGATATATCTTCAAAGAACAGATTACAGATAATCATAGGTGCATTTATCTTTATTAATTATTCATTAATAATTATTCATTTTTATGTACCCTGTCAGTTCTGCCAGCAAAGCACTACAGTTCTGAAGACAACCTCATTGCAATTTAGCTGTCAGCACACTAAAAGCTTACACTGTCTTTTAAGAAACAGACACATCATGCATTTTTTTTAGAAACTAGATATCTCCTAAATCTAAGTGTTCTACCCTACCAGAGTTTCATCTTAACGTACAAGATGCACAAAGCTGAAATAGGAATGTGTCCAATAATATATATATTTTTCTGAGTCTTAATAAAATAAATACCAACATACATGTATGCACACACAATAATAACTGGTCATAAAAAATTCACTTATTATGGAAATCTGAAAGAGACAAGCAAAAGAATTACTAGAACTTGACAAGATAGTAACAGTCAAAAACTACTTTACCCCAGAGAATTGACTTTCTTTTCAGATATCATTGAGAAGGACTGAAAAGTAGCAATGTGGAAAGGTAGATTAAAATATCTGTGTCTTCTGACCTTTCTGACATTTGTCAGACCTCCTATAAGCTGATTTTGCATTTAAATATGAGGAAAATAAATCTTCCAACAAACAAATGTGTGCAAACACAGAGTATTCTACTGGGTTAGCAAATGCAGTAGCTTATGGATGGCGCTGGTATGAATCTGATCAGGCACAACAAAGAAGGTGTACATAGCTGTAAATATAAGCAGACAAAAGGAAAGTATAGAGTAACAAAGCAGTAATAGGAATATATTAGGTTGCCTTAGCTGTTTATGAAAACACAGCATAATAACGGTAAGTCAAGATAAAGCTTTCATGAAAAGTCTGCAGTACAATCTAAATATTGATCAAAGCAGTGCAGCTCATATATTAGAGACAGTGGAGTCCATACCATCCAGGTCTTTATAAATCTTACTGATATCGTTGAGTCTTGTTTCCAGTATACACAAAGCATAGATGGTGCATGTGTAACAAGCAGCACAGCACCACAACACACCAGAAGAGGAAGCATGTCATGTCTGCACAGTCCCTTCAGAAGGCACTCCCATGGCTAACCCTGGAATCACATGAAACGTTAACCGCCCAGCCTGAGTGTGAAAACCTGCATGTAGGAAGATAATTATTAAGAAAGTATTAACACCCTGCTGTCCTGCAATTTCATTAGTGAATTAAGTGGTGGGAATCTATCACACAGTTATGTGCTTCGAGCCTCTTCTTCTACAATGAAGTTGAATAATGTATGTTGGTTTCTCTTTTTGTGATTATGCCACAAACTAAAATAAATTAGATCCATCCTCTATCAAATTATCCTGAAATAGACAGTGGGGAAGACCTTTTGCTATCCCTACTTTTGTGTATTACCATACCTGAAACACCACATTAGACTAAGCAGATCCACTTAGCATGGCCATCCATACACACACTAATTCTACCTCAATTCTCACATCTTTGCTGAAAACCAAGTCTCTGTACTGTTGTACAGAGGAGTTCATTCCCTAGAATGTACTTCTCCAGTTTTATTCAAGTGTACCACTACTTCAACCATTTCCAGATAAACTTACTGTCACTTCAAACACAGAGTAACATAGTAACGCAGAAATCATGTAAGACAAAGTCTGGGCATAAAGGATAAAGGCCTTCATTTATAAACCAAAATAATCAAGTTTTGAAGAAAGAGAAGAAGCTGTCACTTAAAATGCTCCCTTCATTACTACAGTGCAATATAACTGGTCTAAAAGGAAATATAATAAATTTGCAATTAGTTGATTTTTTTTCTACAGTATTAACATAGAATTTTACTTCTGTTAGTAGCAAAAGATGCTTAGGAATAGCAGTACTTACAGAATAATAGTTGTTTAGTGCATTTTCAGATATGCTTATTAAAGAAGAATTTATGCTAGCACAGAAAATTCTGTATATCTACTCTTGCCAGACCTTGACAGATCGAAGAGTCCTACTGCATAACCTCACCTCTTTACAAATATGCAACAAGGAATCTGAAGCAGTGTGTCACTGTCCTAATTCAGAAATTCAAGCCAATTCTGTAGTATTAAATGAATTTAAACACGTTTCTAGATTTTGAAACAAGGACAAAAAGAAAGGTCTCCACTCAAAATAGCTAATCAACAAAATAAGAGGAAACGCTGATTCAACAACAGGGCTAAGAAAAAGGAATAAAAGAACAGTCCAGAGACAGAGGACTTGCATGGGTTGGAATCCAAGGTTCTATGCTACCCTAAAAGGTTAGAGGCTGTGAGAATGTAAGAGAGGAAAGGAAATAAGAAGTCATAGGGAATCGCTGGGAATATTAAAAACATATGGACCTAGTGTATTGTGACTACTTTGCCGGTTTTCTAATGCAGTTATAGCTAGTTTTGTTCTTACCTGAAATTTGTGAAGTGGTCTATCTGTGAGATTTTCTACCAGGACTCTATAAACCCATAAGGGTCCTAACCCTATACTTTTACAGAAGAACCATTTAATTATTTTTCCTCTGAAAGAGAAAATAATTTTACCAAAATAAAGCTCCACTGGAAAATACATTATGCTTCTGAAGAACTAGCATGCTAGAACTTTGAATTTCCTACTAAATATCACTGACGTGTGAAACAGTAAGATTCTAACCTTTTTTTAACCTGAAAATGTTATTGCTATTTTGACTGCTGCTAACAAAGCTTTCGTAATAGAGACTTAAAATCCAAATTGTTTGTTTCTAAATCAGACACGTGTGTTGAACTTTGACTGAAAAGAAGATGTTCAATTCATAGATTTTTTACTAGTTGCTAAAAGAAAATAACCTTAGAACTCACTTTTCTTAAAGCAATTAAACAAAAGGAAGACAAAATTATTTTCCAAGCAGAATAAAGTTAAATATATATATTTATTTTGGAAGGAAATCATTTAGTACAGTGCATGATTATTCCATAGTAAATTATTTTGTAGAAAGATGACACTGTATATATAAAACAGAAAACATAGCTTCTATTATAACCTGACAGGGAGGCTAGAAAATAAGGTTAAGAAGATAACTTTATGGCTAATTATGAGAATTCCGTGCTTCTAAAACAAGAATACTGCTACTAGAGGGGAAAAAACAGGAATTATACCATGTTATACAGCCATTTCAAATCCATAAAGAGGTTGGGGGTTTTTCTAAAGAAAAAATTGAATACTTCCTCTGCTACAGAAAATGTAAGTATTTGTTTTCATAATAGACATATGTATATATGTTTATGTGTGTAGGCATATGTACAAACACCTATATATATGTGCAAAAATAATTCTTCACACAGCAACTGTCTCCTATAATCTCACTGATTAGTTCCACATTTTATCCTGAGAGCAACTAGGAATTAAAAGCTTTTTGCCTTCCAGTATATGACATCTTTGGAATGTAAATACTTTAATTTGTTAATGATGGTACTTAAAGAGGGCTTATAAGAAAGATGGGGATAAACTTTTTAGTAGGGCCTGTTGCACGAGAACAAGGGGTAATGTCTTTAAACTAAAAGAGGACAGATTCAGATTAGATATAAGAAAGAAATTCTTTACAATGAGGGTGATGAAACACTGGCACAGGTTTCCCAGAGAGGTGGTAGCTGCACCATCCCTGGCAACATTCAAGGTCAGGCTGGATGGGGCTCTGAGCAACCTCACCTAGTTGAAGATGTCCCTGCTCATTGCAGGCGGGGTTGGACTAGATGACCTTTAAAGGTCTCTTCCAACCCAAACTATTCTATGATTCTATGACATTTTAAACTTCAGAACAGCAAACCTATTTTCTACTCATGGTTAAGTATATTTACATTTCTGGAGGCTTGAATAAAACTTATCCAACAGATCAACCCTTTGCATTTACTCCTACTCTGTGTATTGAACTCTATATATTGATAAGCACCATTTCATCAGTCCCACATGTAAAGGGTACATGACAAACAAGTTCAGGATATATTCTTTGTTTTGTTTTATTTTTGGAAAGGAGTGGTCCATTCTTCATTGGTAGTATTCTTAGTCAAAAAGCCTCCTCAGCAGACAGTGAGTTGGTGTTGCCTAAACAAAATAACATGAAGCCACTTAAACAAATTACAACTTAATTATGGTTTTGTTTTATTACACACACACAAATTCAAGTATGAAAATGACATCTATCTAATAAAGCAGAGATGCAGAAAACAAATTTGCAACTTGTCGTGTCTACACTTGCACTGTTTCCTCTCTTAATTAATTTTTTAAACCTGTTTTCCAAACTCGATCAGATGTCCAATCAACTTCCAAAGCTTAAAGTTTTAAAGGAACAATCAATTCACCAGAAGCACTGTCTTGCAGTCAAATAACACAACTCAGGCTTGGGAACTGCATACTAGATATTGGAATACAATGCTGATTATTTTTTTTTTCCCATGGCTTCACAGAGAAGATAGATTTTGTTCCAAGAAAAAGGGAGTTTTGTTTTTCTAGTTGGAAAACATTTTCTTTCATGCCACTCTTTTTCGTTCCCACCACACAAAAAGGGACTTTAGGGTTTCATACAGTCAATTTCTCAGATCTATGGCAGGAACAACTGTACCTCTAGACATTTCTAACAACTGTGTATCTAGACTTCCAGCAGCAACAACTCTAAAACCTCACTGAGCACTGTAGCCCATTGCTACAGTGCCCATTGCAATTGCTATTACAATTTTTTTCCTAATGTGTTATCTAAAATTCCTTGGTGCAGTTTAGGTCCTTTACATGTTTTAACATACATTGCCCATATATGGAATGGAGATCTTTGTGTAGCAGACTTTTTAATACTTAAAAATTTGCTATGTTTCTAAATATTCTGAGCTTTAATGTGCTCTTTTTTAGACTAAACTATTGCAATTAATTCATTTTTACTTAGCAGATCAAGTTTTCCAGATCTCTGATCATGTTCACTTGCAGCTATCAGGGGAGAAATCAACCTGCAACTTTCTTGGAGCTTGGCCACAGTCATCCAGTTAAAGTTTAACAATGCTGAGTAGTTCCATAAATTACAGCTATAATAGCCCTGTTCATTCATGCTAGAACTTAATTTGTTAAATATTCCTTCTACCACTCAGTCTGTTTCTCAAATTAGTTTGTTATTAGGTGGATAAATAAGCAAATCCTGTTCTTATCTATCATTCAAATCTCTAGCACTGGCAACTGAATAATTTCTTTCTCATTTTTTGCTGTTTCATTATTGTTTTCAAAATCATTATATTAAATACCCTGCAATTGTTTTGTATTTTCCTATTTTGTTACTTTGTTTACTTCTTGATTTTAGGCTTGTCTGCCACTAAAAATTAAGGTACCAAGTCACATACCTTTTTTGCTGTACAAAAACTGACCGACATTCTGCAGGATCCAGATCTTTTATTTCACACTTCCTAGTTACAGATTAACTTCCAGGCTTCCTTTTTTTCATGGAACAGGATGATTACTCTGGCATTATTCTCTTACAGCACATTTCTGAGTTCCTTGAAGTCTGATGAATCTCACGGAAAAGTACAATTGATTAGAACATGCAAGCATTGCAACACATACACTCACAGACAACCAGCAGAAAACCACAGATAACCAGCAGAAAACCACAGATCACCACGGATAACCAGCAGAAAAAGACCATCTAACCACTCAGCCTTCATCCTCTTCTTCATTTCTCTGGAGGTCTCTGCAGAATTTGTGAACCACCTGCTCAGATCCAAAGTCAGGAATACATTTCAAAGCAGATCTCTCTCAACTTCTTTCTACAGGTCGTTTGCTAAAGTGATTCCCTGAAATAAAATTACTTAATGGTGAGATCTCACCTCCGTAAAATGTTTTTATTTCTAGACTGGAAGGCAACACCACCATTGTTAGGATGCTGAGTGACTCCATAACCCAGGAATGCCAAAGACTGCTTAAGAAAGGAACTTTCATACTTGAAGACATATCAGTTCTCCAGTCCAGGTCTATCTTGGAGTACAAAAAATATTTAACTTGGTATAAATTTTACCCCCTCAGGGAAGGACAGGAGGAACTCAGAAACACTCCTTCAACCAACAATTCACTGAGCACCAATGCGCCATGATTCTCAATGGAATTCTGTGAGTATTTTACTAAGGATTATTGGAGCAAATAAGCCTGGCAGCCATTTCCAATCATATTAAGGACCAGGTGATTGGGAGTAGTCAGCATGGATTTATGAAGGGGTAATCATGCTTGACCAACCAGACAGCCTCCTACAATGACATGACTGGCTCAGAATGAGGGAGAACAGTGGATATTGTTTATCTTCACTTTAGCAAGACTTTTGACGCTATCACTCATAACATCCTCACAGCAAAGAGAGGAAGTATGGGCTGCATATTAAACAGTGAGGTGCATCAAAAATGGCTAAACTGCTGGACTTGAAGGACTGGGATTAGTAGCACAAAGTCCACATGAAGGCCAGGCACTAGTGGCATACCCCACGGATCAATACTTCAGCAATACTGTTAAATACCTTCATTAACGACAAGGATTCTGGAACAGATTTCCATCAGCAAGTTTGCAGATGATAAAAGCTGAAGAGACACCAGATGTCTATGCTGCCATTCAGGCTGTGCACCTTGAGCAAGTCTGCAGATGATAAAAGCTGATGAGACACCAGATGGCTGTGCTGACATACAGAGAGACCTCAATATACTGGAGAAATGCACAAACAGGAGCCTCATTAAGTTCAACAGCGGGAAGTGCCCTTTATTCTTGCCCCTGTGGACAAATAACCCCATGCTCTAGTACAGGCTGGGGACCATAGCTGGAAAGCAGCTTGGAAAGACCAGGAGATCCTACGGGGCAACAACATCAGCATGTGTCCTTACTGCAAAGAAGGCCAAGGGCATCTTTCCATCCTGCACTGGGAAGCGGAGTGTTCCCAGTTGGTTGAGAAAGGTGATCCTTCCCTTTCATTCAGCACTAGTGAGGCCATGCTTGGAGTGCTGTATCCAGTGCTGTTCTGGGCTCGCCAGTATGAGAGACACAGACATACTGGAAAGAGTTCAGCACAAGGCCTGGACCTTCCCTGAGAAAGGCTAAGAAAGTTTAGGATTGTTTAGTCTGCAGGAGGCTGAGGTGGGTGATCTTCTCAATGTGTGTAAATGCCTGATGGGAGAGAATGAAGAGGATGGAGCTTTTTTTTCAGTGGTGCCCAGTGGCAGGACAAGAAGCAGAAAGCACAAACTGAAATACAGAAGAGTCTGTCTGAACATCAGCAAACACTTTTTTTTTACTGCGAGTGTGATAAAGAAATGGCACGCGTTGCCCAGAGAGGTTGTGGTGTCTACCACCTTGGAGAAATTCAAAATCTGACAGCCTGGCCCTGAGCAACCTGCTGTAGCTGACTCTGCTGGGGAGGGGGATGGACAATGTGATCTCTACAGGTCCCTGCCAACCTGAGCAATTGTGTGGCTCTCCCAGCATGTGAGCGAGCTATTTGGCAAAGAGATTTGGCAAGAGTACTTTGTTGTTGTCATAAAAAAAAAAAAGATAGAAAAAAAGAAAGCCTAGTCTCATCTCAACTCTATGCTTTACAGATAGCTCACATCTGTACTTCATTACACTGCACTTATATTCCTAAGGTAATGACATGATTACTTGTAACAACCATCACGTAATATCAGTAAATAACTGGTAAGCATGTAAGAATAGTAATATTTCACTTAGCTAATAACTTCCCTACTGTAGTAGTGGTACTGGCAGTGCAATCCATTAGACTTACCCTGTAGTCTTCATTTCAAGAATGTTCTAAGTTGCTTGTATATTTTGCAAATTTTAATCATTTGGACTTAGGTCTTTTATGCTATTTACATACCTCAAGCGAAATAGACACATAATGAACTTTTCAGGAAAATTGTTCAGTGGTCTCCAAACGCAGGTTGGAGAAAAATATGTCCTGCGGTACGTCAGCAGAGAATCCAAATTCGGCAAGAAATGCCCTTTTCCCAGGGATTTGCTTCTTTCCTACCAGTGATAATCCACACGCTCAAGTACGGGAAATTACTCAGTTTCGTGTTAAAATATCTGTAATACCATCTATGTTTTCCAGCTTCTGCTGCTGGCCATCCTTCTCTTTGTCAGTTACTGGGCCTGTTTAAGATGAAGGGCTAAGGGTAACAGAACTATTCTTATAACTATAGTGCAGGGCTTCATGGCGCTGAATGGAGTCACACTAGATCCCAGCCCTTCCTTTGGTCTTCCCTCCTAATGTCCAGACAGCCCTGAACATCCTCACTCCTAACAAATGAACGGAAATTCTTTCAAGGGAATGCTGAAAGAAAGAAAAAATGAAAACAGGAACAGCAAACTAAATCAAAAACATCAACTGGTGAGCTCACGGAATAACAAGGAAGAAGATGCACAATAATGTGCAGAAAAGACCAGAGATCTCAGAAAGCATAGCACAGTTCTGCCAGAGCGGGGATTAAAGACTTTTTAACTTATAAAAGGTTTCACAGAAGGTACACAAAACAGCATTATCTACAGAATCATCATGAACCACATGAAAAGATGAATAAAGCACAACTATTCTTTAGTTTTCTTAACAGATGTATTAAATTAAATATTATGTAGAAAGACTGGAAAATGTGATTTTCATGGATAGAAGGTTTTTTGCAGGCTATTACACTGGATTAAATCTTCCCTTCAGAAAGTCCTTTATTAGGAAATCAGGATGAATGTGACACAGGAAAGATCACTGTAACATCCGATTCTCACATTCTTTCCCTAAGTATCCCCCATTGACAGGAGGCTGAATTCACCAGACAACCTACGCTTACAGCTAGAAGGGAAAAGCTCACACTCTAAGTGGAAAAAGGGGGCTGAGACATCAGGAAAACAGCTGGGATAGAAAGCCTGAATGGGAAACTGTACACACAAATTTCCACAAACAATTGTGCAAAACGGCTGTACCAGCTCACAATTACATACAACTAGTGTACAAATACAGTTAGCTTAAGATGGGGAAACCTGTAATAGCAGAAGAGAGAGGAGGATGAAAATATCCTGGGCATAACTGAGAATATAACTGCATCCTAGGACAGGACTGAGGGGGTGGGTGGGGGCAGGGGTAATGAGAAGATAAAAAGCTAAGAAATCAAGGTAAATCCATAGCTTCATAAACAAAGACGGCTGTTCAAGACAAACTAGAACACAGAAATAACAACTAATTGAGCCAATGCAGCCAGATCCTTAGACAAAAAACTAAGAGAATACGCGTCCCACTAAGCACATTTTTGTCCTCCTCTAGAATTCGAATTCTAGGTTCAAATTAAGCCCGTTGGGGAAAGTACTATTTCTGGTATTTGTCAGTATAAAAGATGAGAACACATCAACCCAACTGGCAGAAGCCTGTTGCACTGATAAAATACCTGTACATGCTAAATCTCAACAATTCCTTTAAACTTTTAAACAAGTTGGATCTAGCTGCAGTAGCACACCTGGGAAGGAAGGCTTCTTGTCAGCAGTAGCCTCCTGGTTAAGGATATGCTTTGTCTAAGGAAGATACATGTAATTCTGGCCCAGTATTAGTTCTTTGACCATTCTTAGACCCTTTAACTGATCTCATCATCAAATGAGAATGAAAGACATGGTTAACAAAAGTTTAAAAAACGTTAGAACAACAATGTATTTCTTCAAACACATAACTGTCCAAATCCCACTTCAGTTTGCCCAGCAAAGTCAGGTGGAACAGTCAGTTTACTACAATACTACTCTTCCTAAGTTGTAACTCGTCAGTGCCTTACTTTTTCCTCTGCTTGCCAAGATCTTTGTACTAGCTGTGTGTGCTTTCTGCCTATTCAGCAGAATGTGTAATGACAGACAGACTTATCCTGTATAACAGAAGTATGCTTGTTTGTTCTGAATGCACATTATAGCAGACAAGTCATTCAACTTGGAAGTTGAATTTTTCATGAAAATCTTAAAAAATAATACTAAAAAAATAATTATAGGAAGCTTTCATAATAGTTGCTACAATTAATCTAACCACAACTTTTGATTTCCAAGTCACTTCTTTTCAGCTTTCATTTATAGCCATTCTTTTGGACTTGGGGAATGGGAGGGGGACAATAAAACTAGAAAGAATCATAGGGAAGGATGGAAGATAAATCACTGCTGCTTAAGATATGTTTGTATTAATAAGCTTGCAGCTGTATCTATTTTCAGATTAGAGTTTGCTTCAAAAGAGCAAACAAGGATAAGGAAATGAAGCTGAACTGTTTGCAATTTCTATTTTTTCTAGAAATCTTAAGGGAATATAATAAGATTAAAGCAGGTTTAATTCCTGTTGCCCAGATAAAATGGAAATCCTACCTCTAAGAGAATTTGTATTTTGTTTCTAAGACTTTGCTTTAGACAAGTGTGTTTCAGAAAACGGAAAAATAAAGACTAGCCATTTTAATGTTAGCAAAGGGCTTTCACAAAATTACTGAATACCCTGATCCACAGAACCCCAGAGCCGAAAAAGATATTGTAGTGCTTTGTATACTTTAGGAGACCACAATCACTTTACCTCTCCTGCTACAGCCAGAACTCCAGATGGCTCTCCAAACATTAGAAAAAGCTTTTCTGAAATCAATTCTAATAGCTTTGAATATAATTATAATCAGATTTTGTTAAAAAACTCTTTGTATGTACTTTGCACACTATGGCTATGGGGCATGTATAATTGAATATTATATAATAAAGAAAAAACATGTTAGTTTTTTGTCCTAGGTGCTAGACTCCATGACCTACTTCTCATTGTATATTGCCATTTTCACAAAAGCAGCTCCAAAGAGTAGTATTATTATTTTTCATAATAATAATCTTTACACAAAGTCCACAAGTGTTAACGCTTTAGCTGTTCAGAATGTTACTGATCTATGCCCCTTTCCCCAACAAAGGTAACAAGGGCACAAGAAGTAATTTCTTCTCTTGTTTTCTACTTTCCTTGAAGAACACATACATATATGCTACCTATAACTGAAGAGGTAAATAGTCACCAAACTTCAGAAAGCATTGGGAACACCCCAAGAACACCAAGCAAAATCACCAAGCCTATGCCCAATTTCCAACCACAAATACCTCAAAATACATGACGAGGTATCATGAAAATTAAATACATAGCACAACGAAAGAACACTTAATGTTACAGCTAAATACCATCTCTATTATAAACTAGAAAATAATACATCAAATTGGGACAGTAACAGAGCCAACAAGTAGTGGTTTTAAGGAGTGAATTTAAGCATATACTATTCAACATCTGTATAAGTGGATGACCAATCCATTTCACACAGACATTTTTATGTCTGCATGGACAATTTATGCCTTATTGTCCAACTCATTCATTCCATGCAAACAGTTCACCACAGCACTCACCAAGTTCTGATTTCACATGACCTGAACTAAAACATCCGTTAATCTCATCCATCTCCAGAGTCACAAAACTAGTGAAAATTTAGTAAAATTTTGAATGAAAGCTCCATCTAGTCCAACAATTGCTGGAAACAGCTATACCTGAGAGTGACGCTTTAACACATACGTTTTTCTTTAGAGAAGAGCACCACAAGACTAAGTACAAGCCTACTGTAAAGGAAGTAGATAAATTTTAAATTAGTTAGAAATATTAGTAGACACAAAGAAGTAATACACTATGTTGACTGAAAAGTTCCTGATCCATTAGAAATTACTTTAGGCAATTTATCTAACATAAACATTATGCTTGTCTGAATACCCAGGCTGGACAGACATCAACAGAGCAGTTGCAATTAAGAGAGGGTCTGCACATCCACCAAAAGTTGCACCATAGCAGTTGAAGACACATTCAACCTGGAGACATTCTAGTCATTTCCAAACAAAGGTTGACAAAATAAAGAAATCTCACGCAGAAATAAGAGTATTCTGACGGTACAGTGATAGCGGAAGAGAGGAAACAGACCAGAAACAACTGGTCTGTGTGCTCTTGAACATGCTTCATGAACACAGAAGACTCCGGGCTACAGATCAGGCTGTAGCCTGGGCTCAGCCGTAGAAAGAAACATAGCTATGGTGGAAAGACAGAAGGTGGCCTCCTGTTTGTCTTTCAGTCCTTCTTGTGTAATGCTTTACTCCTGCATAGATCTTAATTTTATATCATCACACATTTTCTACAAGTAATTAATAGAAATGCAATCAATCCAAGACCAGCTTCTTTGTAACAGAATACAAATACCCATCCTCTAACCTGATACTTCTCCTTTGCTATTTCCCCTTTTGCCATTTCTTTGCCAACCTATTAATTACTCTCACAAGAGATCTTTTACAGTTGAGGGACTGATCACCCTTGTGCCACTGCACCACTTGCATTTCTCAAGAGCAGATGCATTACAAATAGAAGAACCTCCTCCGTCTAGAAATAAGAAGTCTGAATGAAGAACGTAAAATCTTGGTTGGTCATTTCAAGGCAGATAATGCATATTATTTCAAATTGTATTGAAGCAACTGGACATAGTTAGGGATTTTTCTTCAAAAACTTCTTCAGGAAAAAAACCCTACAACTTCCATACTGTCAAATTCACATTAAGAAATCTCTTATAATCATTCCTTTTATTTCTGCATCTATATTATGGTACCAATGTTTACTATTCTGTAGTTCATATGATACTACTTCCACCTAAATGCAAAGATCCATTAGGTTTTTAATAAATTTCTTCAGAACACTGGAACACTATAACACCAAAACCAGCACATCAGTGTTCTGAGTTTTAGTGCTTTCACTGTTATTTGCATTTGAAAACTATCATTAACCCATTCGTGGAAGCTGAGGCAGAATATTCATTCCTCAACTTGAGAGATTAAAGGTAATCTAGATACTTGATCCTCACTGAATGCAGTCTAATTTTTTCCATACTCTTTTTAAAACTGAATGGCTGAAAAACACTTTGCTATTTGCTTTCGTTCCTACTACACTACATTTGGCAACTACCACTTTATCCCTATATTTGAATTCTCGCATTGCTGACTGGCCTTTTCCTTCTCGCATCCTCTTTCCCACATACGACCTTTTGGAAATTGGTACTCTCACAGACATAACGCAGCCCTTTCAAGTTACCTTACTGAGAACAAAAAAATTTCCATGTGGAATTTTAAATCTCTCTTTCATTTGAGTAGCTGGGCTTCTCAGTGTAGCTGTATTTCTAAATCCCTAATTTTTCAATGTTTCCCCTTTTTGAAATCAAGAGCATTTAAGTCAAAACAAATCAACATAGGACTATATGATCTAAAGGTATTCTGCTTTTTTGTAATGTCCTCCTTAATCCCCAAAATAAGGTTACTCATGGAGAAGAAATTAATTAATGAAGATACTGGTGAAATGTCAATGTCTATGCTCTAGCACTATGAACTAGCATTTTTTCCCAATAATCCCATCTAGAAAGCTAAGATGTCCGATATTACTAGAGTGAACAGTGCTATTTTTTTTACCTTTAATACTGTTAGGGAGATTTAGTTTCCAAAAATTACCTCATCAGACCTTTCTTACTGTCCCTTCCAGATTCCACTGAACCCAAAGTACCATACCACTCATTTTAACTTTATTTCTATTTTCCTCAAACACCATCTTACATTTCTGCAATTATTTCTGTTAGTTAACCTATAAAACTGGGGTTCAAGCCATTCAAGTTCCTCAGTCTTGTTATTAGATTTCACGCATTACCACACCAATATTCAGTATTGGCCTGTTGACCACAACTGATCAACTATAAAATCCATTCTTTAGTGGAATTACTTATGTAGTTGCAACTATTATCAATGTTTTTAACTTCCTTTCCCCCTGCCATTTCTCCAATTACTCTTTTATTACTATATCATATGACATTTTCTCTTTTCCCTTATTTTTCTCTTCTTAAGTGCTCAAGTTGAGTTAAAAGATGTCATGCCTTCTTCCAAAGTTTAATTTTTCACTTCTTTGTTTACTGTCTTTCCAATCTCAATTCCCAGATGAGAGTATTTCAATGGAATATAGCTATCAAGAATAGTTCTTTGTTCTGTGAATGCCACTCAGTAGCCAAGCATCCTAAAATCATTCTCTTGAAATGCATTTCCCCTATTATTTTTTTTAAGGGGATAAAATAATTCCACCCATATAACTCCAAACCCCTTACTACTCTAAGGAGGTCTTTCCTAATCTTGGGAAATAGCACATTAAAGCAGAAAACTCTCATTTGTCCCAAGCACCAGTTTGAGTGAAAAATATATGCATGACTAGTGACATTACTACCTTACCCTTCCCACTACACACATGAACATATACACACTCTTACACATTTTTCTTTTTTAAATGAAGTTTTGCCAGGATAAGGAGAATTCCCTTCTAAAGATGGGAAGTTTTGACTTGGAAGTATTTTAAGACAGAGACGCTTGATTTCTGTCATATACAATTATTACAATTTTCAGTATGAGGCAAATTTTTCAGTTAATGAAAGGAAAGCCAATGATAAAAGACAGACACAGCCTCCACACTCTTCAGGTTTTACCTTTTTGAAATTAGTAAATATTAGTTGATATACAGAAATTATTCTACTGAGTGTTAAATTTAGTATAAGCCTCCCAAACCCATTTTTTTTAATATAGCTTTCAAATTGCTTTCAGCAAAGCATTAAGGATAATATAATTTCATTACTTGAAAATTAGTCAAGGTGATTCTCAAGACATTCTGTATTGTTCTTATGTACAAACTGAAAAGCAGGAACTTCGAGTCTCATATTGAAATACATAATTACAGGATGAAATCATACTTAGTCATAATGCTTGTGGGTTATCAGAGTTCAAATGTATTTTTAAAGCTATTTTTTACATCATATAAAATACACTGCTTTATTACAATATATGACAATCCATATTAGGAAAAAAATCAGGAACTTAATTCCCTACAGCACTGTTTGCAGGAAGCAGAATGTCACAATATAGCCATTACATAGAATTTCATTATTTTCTCAATCTTGGTAGCCACGCAGTGGCTACTTTTTTTAACACTTGGACATAAACAGTAACAGGAATTTAAGAGACGCTGACAACCTGCAATTTTCAGTGACATTCCCTTGAGTTAAATTTTCTTATTATGTGAAATAGGAAAGCCATCAGTATTTGTTGTCTGCTGGCAGAATCAACTGAATTTGGAAGGAAAAAAAAAGGATATGGGTACAATTGGGGTGGGGCTTTTTTTGTCATGATTGAATTTTTATAGATTTTTGTGTCTCTTGTTGTTTTTCTTTGTTTTAAGTAAGAGATTGTTAATAGTAAGATACTTTGTTAAGAAAATTTTAATAGGAAAATATTAGCGTGATTTTTATAAAGGATACAGTAGGAATAGAAGTATCTTACCAAACTGTCATTGCATACTATGTAATAAGGTCTGTACTTATGGATAGAAAGAGTAGTAACGGAACAGACGGTGAGAAGGGAAAAGGTCTACATATTCATTTGACTGTATGTTTTCAGAGCTACAGAAAAAAAGTTACCCCCTCATGTAACAGAAGTTTAATACTTACCAATACTACCTCAGCTATCTTCAATATTTGAAGTTGTGACAATAACTCTTTCAAATTCTGGCTTTGAGAGCTTAAGATGTATGCTAATGACAGGACAGAGACTTTAATCCTCATCTCCTGTTTTTGGAAATACCAAAATGTTTTGCACTCCATTTAAAAAGTAATCTTGTTAAAGGAGTTTTATTCTCAATGATCTTTGCTTCCAGCTACCTAACACATCAAACCAAGCCCATTTTCTTGTGATAAATCAGTTGTTTATACAGGTTAAAGGTGGCAGCATGAAATCATCAGACTAAGATAGCAACACAGAGATAACTCACATTTGCCTTGTACATGTGCAAGTACACGAGTAATTAAGTGCAAATTTTGTCATCTCATTTACATACATTTTCCTCCTTGTAAATGCTAAGTAGTTTGTTCATCTTTAAGAGGGAAGCAACAACACCCAGAATTATTTTGCACTGCTACAAAGTAGAAAAATAACAAATAAGTTACCAGTCAGTTTACCCTGTGAATCTAAATCCCAGAAGATGAGGATGCAGTAAATTACAGTTATAAATCTCACTAAAACGTACATTCTGATCCTTAGATTTATTTTTACCAATCTACAGGTGAGACACAATCCAGCCTAATTCTCTAAACTCAAATTTTAATGGCACTGTTGGTAAAAACTGGTTTCTCATACATAAGTTCCACAAAAAGTGAATCTATAGATTCCTAATAAATTGCAAGACATTAAACAGGTAAATACACTGTAAAATTGTTTTAAGTTACAGATCTTTTGCCTCGTTTCTTGAATGTGTCAAGGATCTAGTAATTTTTACTTTTTTTTTTCTCAGAGATCCGGAGAGAAAAAAAGCCCAAAGCTATTAATGGATGTAAAATGTATCCAGGGGCTTAGACGAACTGCAGTGATAGATGTTTCTGACCTTTATTATAATAAATTATGCAAGTTTTGCAAAAGTTCTCAGTCTTGCAGGAAGGGAAGGGAATTATTCCATGGCCTATTTAGGTGTATTTGTGTTTAGGTGCCAAAGAATGGCTGCATATCCAAGAGGTTGCCTGTTTTTGCATATTATGTTCCTCCTAACTCTCTTTTTTCTATTTTTTATCACAGAAATAAGTTACTATTGCCCTTCAAAGGCTGACAGTTTACCACTTCCTGCAAAGTAAAGAAGCAACTTTATCCTTTCCTTAGCAACAGTCTGCCTTTTCCTCCTTGTAATCTTTAGATTAGTAAGATCTCACTCCTAGCCATGACGATGCAATTACTTCAGTGGGTCTGTGTGTGTTTTTAACTTGATTTTCCACAACTATCCTCTCCAATGTGAAATCAAATAAATAAAACTGGAGAACATTTCATTTACAGGGGCTAGCACACCTTAGCCATTATTATATTAACAAAATGTACAACATTTTATTCTAAAGTTTGCATCCAAAAAAAATAATAAATTAGTATTACTAAGGACAAAAAAATATAAAAGTACAGTAAAGAGATCCAAAGATCGCACTGGAGAGCAGCCCCACAGAAAGACAGCTGGGGGTTTGGGCCGATGGCAAGTTGAATGAGTCAACAGTGTGGACGCACTGTACTGGCTTCATGAGACGAGATTTTGGCAGTGGGGGAGCTGCATGCATGGAAGAGACATGGGGCTGCCCCGTGCCAGATACAGGTAGGTCCATCTGGTTACTTATCAGACCTATCACAGGCCAAAACTGACCCCATCAGTGAAGAGGCAGTGCCTCTGCGAAAACATAACTGAAGAAGGGGTAAAAAATGCTGCCCAACATCTGTAAGAGAGATGAATAAGAAAAAAAATGTGTGAAAAATGATCCTGAGGTCACCAAAGTCAATGAAGAAGGAGCAGACAGAGGTGCTCCAGGCACTGGAGCAGATAGGTCCCTGCCACCCATAGAGGACCATGTTGGAGAACATATCCACACCGCAGGCCATGGAGGACCCCATGCTACAGCAGGTGGAAATGCTCCGAAGGAAGCTGCAGCCCACAGAGAGCCCACATAGGTGCTGCAGCCTGAGGAGAGGAGCCCACACAGGAGAAGGTTTCCTGGCAAAAGCTGTGGCGCATTGGGCACTCATGCTGGAGCCGTCTGTTCCTGAAGGACTGCACTCCATGGAGAAGGATATCCAAGTTGAAGCAGTTCGTGAAGGACTGTAACACCTGGGAGGGTCCCCACACTGGAGCAAGGAAACAGCGTGAGAAAGAAAGACAGCAGAAAGGAACTCTTATGGACCATCCACAATCCCCATTTCCCCATCCTCCCTGTGCCTCTCAGAGTGGGGAAAAAGGTGGGCGAGGCAGAAACAAAGGAGTGAAGCTGAACCTGGGAAGAAGTGTGGGAACAGGACAGAAGGTAGTTTAAAGTTTTGTCACCATCCTACTCTGTTTTTAATTGGCAATAAATTAAATTACTTTTCCCCAAGAGGAGTCTTTTGCCCATGACAATAACTGGTAAATGATCTCCCTGTCTTTATCTTGAATCAGGAGCTTTTCCATTTTTTTCTCCTTCTGTCCTATTGAAGAGGAAGAGTGAGAGAGCAGATGAGTGGGGGGCTGGCAGCCAGCCAAGGTCAACCCACCACACCCATTCAGGTTTGGAGTCCATGAAAGGACTTGCAACTGTGCACGGGGGCGGGGGAAGAGAAAAAAAAGAAAAAAGATTAGAAAGGTCCAATTCTTTTAATTGCTCTACTGGGAAAGAGTATTCAGATTATATTTGGGTGATTCCCAAAAAGCCACTCCAGAAGACAGACCCAAGTCTGTATTTCCATTTAAACCATATGTCAAAACAAACTCATTTTAAAAATCTTACCTCGTATGTAGAAACATATCTACCTCTAAATGAAAGGAGGAAAAATGAAAGAATTAAGTGAAGTATTTGCCATGCCAATGATCATTAGTTATTAATGGCAACACGTCATAGGTATCCTGAATTAATCATATTGCTCACAGACTTCGATTTACTGTGAGGTTAAATTTTTATAGAAGTTTAAAATAAAAATGGATCCCAAATTCTGAGAAAAATTACCAGCACAGTAGACTACTGGCTCCAAATTTCTATCTAAGGATTACATGGGTACAAATATATGACAGGTTTGAACTGTGGACTGGGCTCTGGTTAGGCAAAAACCTTTTTTTTTTTCCCCCCCTTTTTTATTTTTTGAGTGGACTAATCAGTGCATATTCCAATAGCTCCCTTTCTACCTCTTAAAGTTATTCCAAAATATTGTAAAGACTCCAATCTGTTTCTCTGCACAAGCTGGGTATGCAAGTCTTTGCCAAGATTCCTGTCTATTGTTCATTTATGAAAGCAAACATGAACACCATTGATCCCAGTAGGAAGTCTTGCGGGCCTGACACATTCAGTGCCAAATCAAGGGGTCTAATTAGTGAGCAGTTCTGGTCAGACAGTAAAGGCCTTAACCTTCCTGGGGCAATAATGAGCTAGGCAATGTCTGAAGCCCCAAAACAAGCTTCAGAGAACAGGGAGGGTGCAGAGAACTGCATTAAAGGCACTAAACTGACAGACACAGGTGACTGAGCAGTGAACTGTGCACTAGGCAATCAACAGCCAAACGCCTGCTATATACAGCCATCATCCAGTCTTTGTTCCTCTTCTTTGCCTGGATTACCAACAGAATTCATAGGATTATATTGGTTGGTACAACTATTTCAAACAAAGTAAGAGATCTGTTGAAATAGAGATAGTTTCAAGTATCTCCAAACTTGAGCAATTACTTCTATTCAAGGATGATGCTTGTCAGCAATATTAGATATCGAATTTTATCCTAACAGAATTAATTACTAAAAACTCACTAGCAATAACAGCCTTTGAAAAATTGAGTTGTACAGCACCATTTGTACCTTAGATATTTCAAAACAAGTGATCAAGTATACTAATTTCTAAAGGAAATCTATCTGAAGGATAAACCTACATAGAAAGTCCTTTTATAATATGGACTGCATATGCACTCATACATACATGTGAGACCTACATCTAGATTTCTTTATGTAAGTTACCTTGGATAGCTTTACTTCTTTTTGCACTTTGCTACTTTAGAGTTCTGACAACCACAGAAATCTCATTTAAAAATACTTTACATATAATTATATAAAGCACATAGAGAAGCTTAGACTTCTTTAAAGTTTGCAGCGGCAATAACCTGATAACTGAATCTTGATCAAGCGATCATACATTAACCATGAAGGTTATCAGATGTGCAAAGCTCCAGCAGAAAAAAAAAACCCAATAATACATGCTTATGCATTCTACACAATGTCAAATATGTATTAACATATTCCTAAAGCAAATTCCTCCTCTGTTAAAGCTTTTAAAAAGACTTCTAAAAACACTTTTTTGCAAGAAAATGCAAATTCTAAAAATGAAATATTAAAAGTATAAACAAAAACTAAAAAAGGAGGCATTTAAAATTATATTATCCTGATTGCCAAACTACAGTTGTCCTTTTGACAGGAAAAATGCCTGGTCCTTGTGATGTTTGTTTCATTTTCAGTGTCAAGTTGATGTCAATTTTAACTACTTGCTTTCCCTAACTATCCTTCATTTTTGAAGAGACATAAGATTTATTTCTGAAAAAACAAATATAACTTCAAACTAGCTTCTGATAGTCAATAGTTTTCTGGGTTTTGATTATAACTTATTATTCTTATTAGCCTGAAAGTCCACTATGTTTCTCTTACTCACAGTATTACTATAAATGTATTCTAAAACAATTAAGATATTAAGAAAGAATGAAAGAAAGAAAAGAATGAAAGAAAGAAAAGAATGAAAGAAAGAAAAGAATGAAAGAAAGAGTATCAGGGTTGATATTTACTTTTGTTGCAATAGTGCACGGAGTGTCTATGGAAGTAACACCACAGAGCCACAAGAGCATCATTACAACTGAGGACAAAAATACGCTTACAGAACTGCCTCTTTCCTGCAAATCCACAGAGTGGAACTAAAAATAAAATTCACAATGCATAAACAAATCCTACAGATATGTTCCCAGAAACCTTACTAGACTGAGGGAATGTATTTTACTAATTCGACTTTAAAAAACAAAACAAAAAACAAACACCAAAAAATCCTAAGGAAAGTAATCAATTCAAATATTACCACCTAAACCAACTTCAATTGATTTACTGACCCAACTGCAAGACACTCACAGGTATTCAGACATCTCTCTGCAAGAAAAGTATGTAGGCGCAAGTATTTAAATCCATCAGACCTTGGTATTTTTATTAAATGTGGGCTTGTTATGGCCAAAGATGCCAAACAAGGACTTCAAGGGAAAGGAGCTGGAGAAGCGTTATAGGTAACAGAGTACCAAGGCTTGTTTAGGGCAAGACTTCATGAAACAGATGACAGCCCTCACCTCCCCTTGCTCCCACAAGAGGCATACAGTCCCCTCCTCATTCCCTGCTTGGCTGCATGGCCTCAGCTCTCCCTTGTGGCTGCTCTTGTTCCCTGGTTGAACTGTCATCAAACACACACAGGGAAGCCTTTTCTCCCCCTCCAGCACTGCTCACCCAGTTCTCCACCAGCCCAGAACGCTGAAGTGGCACACCGTGGGGAGAGAGGAAACTGGCAAAAGCATGTAGTCAAGGAGAACTGCATTAGCAGTGGCAGTAGGTCATCTGATTAGTATTGCTGCCTTTTGAAATCTCAGCCCCTTCAAAAACAATATTAAATAAAGGGAGAAAATAACAAACCACAGCAGGTCTAGAAAGAACAGCACGCATCAGAATTTAGGTGCTCAAACTACAATAAGCAGGGAGGTTGGTAATAGCCATCAAGACCAAAAGGCTTTTAAAGAACCTTCCATACTACTCATACAGCCGCACATCCTAAAAAGACACACGACTCTTCTGTTAAAAAAAAAAGTAAAAAGCTCAAAAAACTAGTGTTCTACAGATGACAGAAGGAGCCTGCAAACACAAGGATCAATTTCAACACTCAAGAATCCATAGGGTTCCAAAGAGTTAACTTGCTTATCAGATTGCCAGCCCAAGTCTGAAATCTCAGAGAAATGAATGAAAATTTAGCCTAAAAAATAACTATTAGATACAGTATGAATATGCTAGTGTACAGGTAAGAAAATCTGGAAAATTAAAGAAAACTTAGCACATTCAGGATGACCCCTCTTTTCCACTCTAGTCAAATGTAGCACTCATGTATAGTATTATTTGCAGCAATATGTACTTTGTCAGGAATAGCCATATTAGTCGTAGTAAAGTTTGGAAGTAAACATGCAATATGTATGGCTGCAATCACAACCCAAATACAATTTCATTACTTCCTCATTTTCATCCACTTGACTGCTATTTGCCTTTTTTTGGCAATAAATATTTATTTTGGAAGCATGAAAGATTTGAAGGAAGAGTATTACAGACTGATATGCAACATGAAATAGCAGTAGTGATCTCTAACCCAGATGCCTGTGATAACTTGCAACTCCAGCATGCCAAGGGTACAGCAGATTCTTTTAAAAAAGTGAAAAAAAAAATAATTTGAAAGTATGTCCTGTTCTAACTGATCCCTTTAGTTTACAAAAGGAAAGCATACATTGCTCCCCAGGACGAAGCATCTGAAGAATCACTGAAATTAAAGCTAGTTTTGTTCACATCAAGGAATACAGGTATCTTACCTGTCAAGTTAAACAGAACTACATTTGTAGGAAAACACAACAGCAAAAAGTCTGTGAAGTAGTCACAGGGTCTGACTCTGTGACTGAACCCACTCAGAAACTAACTCAATGGACCACAAATGAAACACATCACATGTGCCTTTAGAAATACTTTTGGCCAGGTCAAATTTGGTCATATTTTTGGCCAGGACACCAACTACAATGAATCCGTTCTAGACCACATTCAACCACAAGAACTAAGAGGGAAGAACACATGGGAAATGTCACTCAACAATAGGCACAAATATCCACACCAATCATTAGGGTGGATCAGTTAAATAACAGTAGAAAATCTGGGCTCCTGGTTTCAACAGCAGCAGAAAAGCATTGTAACTGCCTCCAGCCCCCAAGTGAACCTAAGCATACAGATTTCTACAAGCACTTTGTTCTCTTCAAGGCCACAAGAAAGGAGCAAGAAGGAGTGATCAAAGACCACAACCATCCTACTTTGAGTTACAGGGCTTCCTTGAACTATTTACCAACAGCTGTGAGAAGCAGGCATCTAAAAACCATAATTCATCCCAAACAGATGCATGATTTAAAATAATGTGTAGAGTTATAACAAACTTTGGCTTTGAAAGGTTTTTATATACTTGGCTTTTAAACAGCTCTCTTGCCTGTCCATGAACCAAAAGCAACACCCAGAGAGAGACACAGCATTGAAAGCAATTCCTTATCCCCTGCTAAAATCCTCTTTCCTATCCTCTTTCAAGACAGAAGGGAAGCATTGCCCTCTAGAGGAAATTTATTTTCTGGAAACGGAGTATTACAGCAAAATAAGGCCTAGACCTTATTCTCCAAATCCCCTTTTATCTTCTGTTGATTACAAGACATACAAAAATTTCATGCAGTCAAGCACTTCACTCTGCATAAAATCTGGAAGGTATTCACCATCCTCTACTTCAAATACAGCTAATATCAATAAACCATCAGCAATCACAGAAACATTGCATCTTTCTCTGTTGAGCTAGTTATGTAACCCATTTCTTTACTGAATATATTTTTCTGGAGGCCACACAAAATTGACGCTGACAATAAACCCATCCAAATTAGGTGGAGTAACAGATCAGAAGCCACCTAAAGCAAACGTTTACAGACTTTCCAGAGCTTCTACTTCCACATTAGTCAAGTTTTTGGCCCCTGCCTAATAAATATACATTATATGGTTAGACAAGAGCATCAGCAGCTGTTAAGCCCTAATCAAAATTCAATCATCCGGTAATACATACTAGCATACAGTCTTGATTCTCTTTTGCCTTAGAACATACTAAACATAGCTGTTTTGATTAGTAAGAGAAATCGCTCCCCAAGGTGAAGAGTTCTTTGGACCAATGTATAAAGAAGTCCAAAATGGCTACAGAATTTTCTATAAAAAATTCAAATAATCCTTTAACCACAAGCTTTGTAATTAAAAAAAGTTCCTAGATCATAATGCTGATTGTTTAACACTATTTACAAACACAGTAAAAATCATTCTATCCATCTAAGTGTAACTCCTAAGCAAGTGAGAACCAGAATACAACTTTAATTTGAATTTTTGCAACTGTTACTAAAGATGTAATAGCATTTTAAGAAGACACAGAGACAGGAAAGCCCTTTACACAGATTCCTCAAAAACTAGGCAGCATGGTGATTATGGCAAAAAAAAATGCTGACAAGGCAAAGGGTTTCCAAATTGTTCTCACTGTAAGAGAGAATAAGTGAGGAGGGTAGCCCTGGATCTCTAATTATTTGTTATAAAAATGTATTAGAAAAGAGAGAGATTCGTAAGAGCTTTTGCAATCTACTACTTTTGCTAATATTATTAAGTATTCCAATGTATTTAAAGTCTTATTATTATTCTTCAATAAGACAATAAAGTGTGTTGTCCCTACACTCATTCTTTCTTACAGCACTCTGGTTAGCGTTTGCAGATCCAGTCCAAGTATTATGCATTACCATCAGTTAATGAGATTGCACCAAAAAAAAAGAAGCAGAGAATAAATTAAGAAACTAAAATACAAGTTACAGTAAGCATGAACTGTCAGGGAAGATGAAAATTGACAAGTATGACAGCACAGATTGACTGTTATTCCCTGATGGAACAAGTGTTCAAGCAGAGAATACCTATACAGGTTTAGAGTTCAGGATACATAGTCAATAGAACATAACTCAAGGAACCAATGAAACCAGTTTCTGTCAACTAAGTCCTTACTGCTTCAGAAATACACTGCTAGGCTCCTTTCATATTTCATACTGCCTCTCTGGAAGTCTACTTAGGGTAGACTTACGGTCTAGAAGGGAACTCATTTTACGACTTTCATCCAACCTCTAACAATGTAATTGGTGGGCAGGCAGGGAACCTGCAAACCAGAGAATGACAGCTCCTAGTTTAAGGTTTCAGAATATGGTTTGCACAGCTCTCACTCCATCACAGCCTGCCACTTTCCCATGTCCAGGACACAGCTCTATTTCCATTTTTCCCTTTGTTTTATTCCAAATCTGAACAAAACCACACTAGCTTGAAATTCTCCCTGCACCTTGATCAAACAAGGAAAGTAATATTGAGGTTTCTTCCAGTCTTTTCCCTTCTAATTCATACATCAGAGCTCTTAACAAGGCAGTCTGACAAATAACTCCCTCTGCACCCATGTCTACTACAGGATAGCAATTCAAATCAAGAAAATGCTCCTTCCTTTTTAGAAAGCTAAGCAGTAATTTCAATGACAAAGAAAAATTACTACCCTCCTAAACCATCAGATGATTCCAGTATTTTGTTTACAGAACCATTAGAAACTACTTAGAAAACAGTTGATGACATACACACAATTTCAATGAATGACATCAACCTGTACCTCACTCTGACTACTACACGCCCTAAGATAGCATCATCCAATCTGCAGTAAGCTCCACAAAGGGGCTGTTACTGCAAGACTGAGACTGCATTTTAATGCTCCTCAACATACTATTATATCTAAGATTTTTTTTAGAAGTCTCTCAGCAAACACCATAAAATTGCTCAGAAAGTGAGCCAGGCTTTCAGACTTTAAGCTTACCCCTGCTACTTAGATCAATATCACGACAACAAGGCAGAGCAGGGAAGCTTGCACTCAGGTGGAAAGAAACCCCCACTAATATACGTCATGAGCACTAAGTTTCCCACACTACTTGCCATAAGCATTAAAATAATGGTGTGCTTTGTGAGTCCTACAGTTTTTAATAATAAAGAGTCTGAATAGCTGACTAAATAGCTATTCCGGGAAAAAATTAAGTGTTAAACATTCTAAGTCATTTAATTAGAATTGAAAAGTTCCCATATTACCTACTCTGAAAACATATACTACCCTGCTTTTACAGTCTTCCAGGAGGCTATTTTCAGCCATAACAGAGGGAATACAGCTGGACCTCACACGTATCGGATGATCTACAACTCTCGACGCAAAGTGAGCTGTTTGACCACCAACTAAGGTTCATGAAGTGACCAAACACGTTCTTAACAAATGCCAAATGCTGATCTAAAATTCCAGGTATAAACATGTAGGTAAAATCCAGTGATCACTAAGGGCTCATTATACATACAGTAATCATTTTTTCTCTTTTTAGTAATTCAAGACATGTTAGCAGTTACCTAAACTAGAAACTGTAACACTACCACAATCTATCCCCTAAAGAGTTATTACTAATTTTCATTTGAAAAGGGACACCTGCAGCAATAAACCCATAAGCATTTATATCTGTCTTGAGAACAGCAGTTTTCCAAAACTGCTATGAAATAGTCTACTATGTGAACTGCACTGTTCAAACCTTACATTCAACTAGAGCTTTTGGGGATTTATAAAACTACCTTCAGAAAGGAATGTGCAGCATTTGTGCACCTGGTAAAAACTCTGCCATTCATTAAAAAAGTTTTTACAAATACCAGGAACTCTTTTCTGTCCCCACACCAATCATTCATACACATATATACACACACGTACAAGTCCAAGTTCAAAAATATCAAAAATGCAATTTTGCTATGCATATTCTTCACGATAAAGGCAACATGACCTTAGAAGTATATGACCAGTCAAAAATAATCATATTTTTACAGTCCTCATTAATTTTGTTACATCAGTGCAGAGTTCTAGAGAGCATTCTTTTTTCATGGTTATGACCTTAAGCTCACAGCAGTTTTTAAGAAAGATGCCTTTTTTAAACTGTTTGTACTGAAAATTTAACATCTCAGTTTGCAAGCTGAACTTTCAATGGGCCTCCTTCTAAGTCCAGAACGTATCTCTGCTGTAAAGAAGTGGTTCTTTAGAAGGAATATGCAACGAGATCTGCTGCAGTTAGAATCCAAAGCACAGTAGCAGTAGCTCATAATAGAGACAGACTGGAGGGAAATTTTAAAGTTACTATTCCTTGTTCAGGGCCACGAATATAAGCTCTGCATAGGAACATTATTAATATAGGAGGATATTAAAAGACAGTCTCTTAATTAACTAAATGTACAGTGAGTTCATGTTCATGGGTTTTTCACCTTGAGATAGCTCATTTGGAAACTAACCTTACAGTCACGTGTTCCTGGTGTTTCTAGTGTAAAGATTTTGTAGAACTACCTCCTTTTCCAAGGCTTGTGGAAGAGACGCCAGACAGCAAATGAGGGTATGCCATTCTTCATCATGTCATGTGAGAACATGGATGAAATAAACATAATATTCATTTAAAAAACACAGAAAACAAAAACACACAGCCCCTCCCCCCCCCCAAAAATCCCAAACCTATGCATCAAAGTCAAGTACATTACTGACATATATGAACTGGCCAACAAATCACAGAATCATTTACGTTGGAAAAGGCCCTTAAGATCATTTGAGTCCAACCATAAACGTAACACTACCAGGTCCACCCCTAAATCATGTCCCTAAGCACCATGTCTACACATCTTTTAAATATGTCAGGGATGGTGACTCAACCACTTCCCTGGGCAGCCTGTTCCAATGCTTAATAGCCCTTTCAGTGAAGAAATTTTTCCTAATATCCAATCTAAACCTCCCCTGGTGCAACTTGAGGCCATTCGTTCTTTTTCCCTATTACTTGGGAGAAGACCAACCTCCACCTCTCTAGAACCTCCTTCAGGTAGCTGTAGAGAGCGATAAGGTCTCCCCTCAGCCTCCTCTTGTCCAGACTAAACAACTCCAGTTCCCTCAGCTGCTCTGTTCTCTAGACACTTCACCAGCCTCTTACGCTCCTTTTTCAATGTTTTCCTGAAAGCGTACTACTAATACTGAGGACACAAATATAGTCAAATTTATTTTAATTACAGTCTGTGTTTCACTGAGTGCTAACTTAAAACATTGAGAATGGTTAGGTGTCCCACACACAGACTGTATTACTCCAGTTTATTTCTCCACAGACTCCTTATAGCTGGACAACCTACATGAGAGACCACAAAAGAATGTTTCTGCCATACCACTTTGCGGAGGTGCAGGAGGAGTTCAGTTTTGTCTCCTCCTTTCCACAGCCCAACCACCCGCAAGAGCAGCAGTCTGTGGTCTACCCAGTCCAGCTAGCACATGATGCTATCAAGCAGTCCTGTCTGCCTGAGCACTGTCAGGCACTAAACACCTCGTAGCTGACAAGTCTGCCACCTGCATGCTGGCCAACCCCTGCAAGCAAGGTGGCACAATGACAAGCAGTAACAAACAACACAAGCACAAGAAGGAGCAAAAAGTCTTTGAGAAGAGATGTGGAATGAAGTACAACTACCCTGGACAATTCTGTTCCAATGCAGGTACAGAACAAAAGCTGATCAACACAAAATATTTACCACCTCTCTCCATCAGATGACATAAAGTAATTGTTTCAATGCTAATTAGATGTTGAGCAGCTGTAAACTGTGTCCTTGAGAAGTACCTGAAACCTGTAGCTGACCAGCATGACTACTGTATGGTAAAATACATTCCTTTGAAAGGTACAGACAGCACAAATAAAGTGGAGCTGTGGATATGGAACTAGGGCTTGTGGAGGTTAGAGAGATGACACTGTAGTAGAAAGTTAGAATCTTGGGGCTCTGGTTTCAACAAAGGTAAGAGTCATCTGAAGTTTGGTAGAAAGCAGATACCCATGGGATGAGGCTCACCTACCTATTGGACTTGCGCACACACCACTGCTGTAAAGATTTCCAACACAGCATATGCCATTCCTCTATATAATCTATCCTCCTCACTACTCAGACAGCACTGTATCACAGGCTAGTGCATTGCATACATAAATTATTTCAGATCTTTATATATGGTTTCTGCCCGTACTGATGAGAGACAAAAATACACATAGAATCATAGAATCGTCATG
>VWZL01003478.1:359075-433449 GCA_013396915.1 Stercorarius parasiticus | reverse complement strand
CCCCGTAGCGCGGCGGTGGCAGCGGGCAGGCTCCTGCCGCGGCCCCCGCAGCTCCCCCGCCTGGGCGGCGCAGCGGCCCTCGCGCTCCTTCCTTCCTTCCTTCTTCCCTCGGTCGCCGCCCCGGGTCCCCGGCGCGATGTCGGGCGGCTCGGCCGGCGCCCCCCAACCTCTCCCGTCCTCCGGGCCCAAGTCGTTGCGGGAGATGCCGCATCCCCTGGCCACGTCCAGCAGCGAGGAGATGGGGCCGGCGCTCACCCCCAGCCCCGACCTGCTGCTGCCCCGCAGCATCGCCGACAAGGTACGGCCCCGGGAAGGGAGGGGGGGAGGCGTTTTGGAGGCGTCTCTGCTTTTGAAGGGGAGCGTGGAGAGAGGAGGGCTGTGTGTGGCGTTTCCCCGCCACATCCCCTTCCCCGGCTGCATCCCTGGCTCCCCGCGGGGAAATGAAGCCCTGGGCGATGCAGACATCCATTGCAGGAGCCCGGGGCTGCCCGGGAAGGGGGGAGATGGCAGTCGGTGTGGGGGCTGCAGGTATCGTGTCCCTCTCTGGAAGGGACCAGCTGGGACACCAGTGCTCCCGCTCTCACTGGGTACGAGAAGCAAGATTTTATTGATGTGTCTTCCCGTGGCTCATACCCTCTACGGATGGGCCTGAATGCTTCAGGAATTGCTGTAGCTCCCTCGCCGTCTCCTTCCTGTAGCCCTCATGGGGAAGGCTTGGAGGTGCCGTTGTTTGCTTACCCCCGGGCTTGTCATCAGCTTGCCTGTGATTGTCCTCTACAGAGCTGAGCTGAGCTCCTGCTCGCTTCATCACAGCGGTGTAATATGGAGAGGATGCTGTTGCAGGAGTTCCTGTGCCTGCTTTCCCTTCCCTGGCTCTGACATGTGTCTGCAGGACGCCAGCAGGCTTTGGAAAGTGCCTTGCTCATGTGTGGGCCTTGGATGTGGTAATTCCTGAATATGAAAGCAGTAGCGGCAGCACAGCACTGCTGATATATTAACTACTCTTGCAAGGACTTAGAATCTCTGTGGGAAGACTTCCTGAAATGCGTTAAGGTAGGATTTCCTGGGAGCAAGGGTTGCAAGGGATGAGATTGGTTTGAAACTTTATAATAAGCAGTTCTGGGCCGGCTGGTGTGTGTGCAAGGTGTTAGAGAGCTGCTGATGGCAAGAGGTTCTTCCGGTGGCTGTTGTCCTGGGGACCCTGGAGCTGCTTCTGGACAGGGTGGATCTGCTAGCCTCCAAAAGCTTTGGGGCTGCCAGCAGTATCTGGTCTGATACACTCCTGTGCTCTCAGGGAGTGAATCAAAGTGATCTGGCCTCTTCCATGTGTCACCTTCTGCTGCCCTGCAGCTGTGCTGTACAGATTCAGCACTTGCTCCTGCCCATGTAAGGAGCCCTCTCCTTGAACATTTGCCCACTGTTGTTCAACTGAGAAGCCAGGCTTTCCTTCCCTCTGGGAGCATATGCCTTCATCTAAGAAACTTGTTGAAGAGCTGATGGCTCTGAGAGAGAAGGGGGTGTGTAAGTGAGGTGGGAGTAGAAATGGTGGAGTTTTTTGTCTATGATAGATTGGATTTTCTCATGTAATTAGGTTGCTGTCTGACCAACCTGTAGCAATGGGAGTTGTCAGCTGCCTTCATGGCTCTTCTTGCAGCTCAGGAGTGCAGTGGGGGTACTGTACTCACTCTTTCAGCACTGTCCATCCACGTTGCTGCATAGCTGGTGAGGAGCAGCTCACATCCTATAACTTCTTTCCTCGGCTATATTAAAAAGCTTTTTTGCTTTTGGAGCACAAGCAAGCTCCCTTCCTCTTTACTGCTGTGAGGTGTCTAAGAAGTGTATCAGCATCCCTGAGAACGCACGAGCAGAAATACCTCTCTAGCCTCAGGCTGTAGTCAGCTAACGTCTCAGTAGGAAGGTTCTTGCCCAGCTTTTCTACCAGCAACACAGGTGAAATCCCATCTTCCTACATCTACCTGTATGTAGTACTGTCCTGTTCTAGGCATTTGGCAGCACAGAAGTACTCTCAAGGGGGGAGCAAGAAGGGGCTGGGGTAGGCAATTTTTAGACTTGAGGGCTTGAGAGCAGTTCTGTGGTTGACCTGGAAATGGCACTAGGGTAATGAGCCTTGCAGAATAAAAGGATTTCCAGTAGGAAGAGCAATATTCTTTTTTTTTTTTCTTTTTTTCCTTCTAGCAGAATTAGCAGAAAAAGCCAAAAGTCTGATCCTTCTAATGGAAGGAGTCCAACAGCTTTGCAGTGTGAGGGATACCCCTTCTTCCGCATAATACCTGATGCACAGGCAAGAAAAAAATGAGTTAACTTCTCTCCCACCTCAGGAAAAACTTCAGCAAGCAAACAGGTGTTCCTAACTTCAAAGCAATAGTAAGCCTGAACTGCTTGCACTGTGTATTGAATAGTCTTGGGAGGGAGTACGATAAGTGGAGGCAAATAGGTAAAGCTGCCTTTTAGGTGGTTAGTATGCCTCTTGGTCTTAACCTCTGGTGGTGGGTCATTAATCTCTTGAAAGGCTGGGTCACTAATCAACTAACCATGTGTGGATAGCTCCAATAGTTGGTAAACAGAGGGAGGTCAGTATTCAAGTTTGACTCAGGCTTAAAGCTCTGCAGCTGTTCTTTACTGATTCTTGAATAGGAACTGTGCTTGTCTGCTCCCTTGGCCTTTCCAAGGGCCTTTCTGGAGGAGATTGGCACTGCAGGAGAAGTGTGGGTCAAAGTCTTCCACTTCAAAGTGGCTCTGAGACAGTAAGCTTCTGTAAGGACTGCTGTCCATAACCAGGCCTGTACTAGGACATTCCTCTGGCAGAGGGATGGTGGCAATGGCTGACCCATCACCATGAACTGGATAACTTGCTTTTTCTGGGTTCTTCTTACCTGCTTTGAGCAAATACGTCCTAAGCACTGCTGCAAGGTAAAAGTACCTAAGACTGAAATCCTCTGAGGGGAGAAACCGCAGAAGTAAGGGAAGCCGTCTGCCTAGAAACCAGTGCCACAGATGTGCAGCATGAAGTGGATGAACCTCTACCATTACTGCTTTGCATTCTTTAAAGCATGCTTTCCTTGCTTTTTTGGGGCCGCTGATTTAAGAATGCTATTTTATCCTGAGTCAGAGGAACCTGGAGGACAGGAATACTGCCTGCATGTCTGCTGTTGGTTTTTGATTCAAACATGGGAATAGGTCATGGGAAAGGGAAGGAGAACCTTCAGTGCTGTCTTCTGTGGCTTCCCGGGTTCTGAGGCCCTCTAAGTAGACTAATCTCAAGTTTTCTGAATCTTGTGGAGAGGGCTGCAGAGCTTTCGTTATGTGAAATAGTGTCTTCATCGTGACTTGTAGAAGAGAGCTATTTTAGGAGCCAGGAAACCTTGACTTCTGAGCAGCATCTAACCTCTTAAATGAAATGGGCATTTCTGCCTAAGTACTTGGCTTTTGCAGGGGTGCTGTAGCAACCATGGAACACTTGAGTTGTAGATTCTTGTCTCTGAGCATTTCTGTATTGGCTAGATCTTTCTAAAAAGATCTTTTTGTTCCCCTCAAGTCTAATTGCATAAAACATTGTTTGTCCTGATACCTGACCACTGTCAGCTTTTTCAAGCTTATTCTCTCTTTACCCTTGCTACCTCCAAATGAGGAGACAGCTAAAGCTGAACCTAAGCAGTACTGACCCCTCCTTTTTTTTTTTTTGACATCAGGTGAGATGGTAACATGCAGGAGGAAACTCCCTCAGGATGTATGGCAAGGTCCATTGCGGTTAGCTGTAAAACTGAGTTCTTGCTGTCTTACAGAGCTTTTGGAAGGCATGCAAACTAACTTGAGATCTGCTTCTCAGAGCAGATCCTCTGCAGAGGAAGATAAGACAAATGGGGAAGTGTCAGTGTGGATTTCTCTCCTTTTTTCTTTTTTTTTTTTAAAAAAAAAAAAGGAAGTTCTGCTTGCATATGACTGCTTGACTCCACTGGTTTGTCACTTTCAATAGCGAATCTGCTGTGTGCACTACGACAAACATTTTGATACTAAGGAGAAAAGGTGGTATTAATGGGTTACTGGATTCGGAGCAGAGGTAAGAAGTAGGTGGTATTCTGCTGTGTGATTGTACCCAAATGGTTGTAGAACTATGGTAAGACTCAGGTTGCAGCCCCACTGAGGCTGTGCAGATTTAATTATGTCCTGCTATGTGTTGGAAGTGCCAGGCTGTGCAGAATTAGAAATAAAGTGTTCTGTCTGGCTTACTCCCACTGTCCTCTAGCTGTGGTCCTTGTAGTCCCTCTAGACTTGTGTTGTGAGAGTACCTTCCTAATAGGGTGAAGAAGAACATTGGCTGTTCTTGCTATGGTCTGCCTTGAGACTGGCAACTCTCTGATAGGGTCCAGACTCCCAGTACTGGTTTCTTGCTTATCACTTCAAAAGCTTTCATATCCCACCTGTCCTAGGGCTCACACTCCTGTGTCCTCTTTCAGACATCTCTGAGTACCTGATGCTGTAGTTGTGGCCAGCTACCTATAACCCATTCAGCTTTTCTTCTTTGAAGGTGTGCATACCTTGCATTTGTCTCTGTTAATACTAGACAACTGAAGTGAGCTTCAAGGCTGTTTTACAGGTAGTATATCAAGCAGAGCTGATCTGAATGCATATTTTGAACTTGCTAATTCATGGAGATGGATGTTAAAACTCCTACTGCAAACTTCTGGTTACTAATGGAAAACTATTGCTTGCATGTGACCCCTTGCTCATCTGCTTCCAAGTTACCACACTGATGAACCCCTAGGCCTGTATTAGCACCTGATCAAGTATAAATACTTGGTGTGTTTGCTGGAGTGCTGTTACTTAACACTCATATTCTGGAAGGGAACCTGGTAGCTCTCCAACAAAAAAAATATACTGAGAGTCGGGAGCTCTACTTCCAGCCTCCTTGGTTTCTAGTTTATAATTATTGCGCTTAACTTCATCCACCCACAGATGAAACCAGTTTGCAGTATAATCTGAAAGCTTAAAATAGATCTGCCTGAGCTTCTACAAAACTATTCCTTCTCTGACTAAATGAGAACTGTTAGACCAACAGCATGTATTGTTCTTAAAGCAAGCTGAAAGTAAATTCTCAGTTTTGGGAGAGACTGAGGACTACAGAAAGTCAGGAACTGAAGTTGGTGAAATCGTGAAACAATGTCAGTATAGATGATTTGATCTCAGTTCCAATCTACAGGAATGCAAATTTGACAATCATAGGGAAGTTGAGGCTGGATGGCACCTCTGGGTATCTTCTAGTCCAACCCCTTGGCTCAGAGCAGAGTTAGCTAGAGCAGGCTGCCCAGGATGCTGTGAAGTTGATTTTCAAGTATCTCTCTGGGTAACCTGTTCCTGCATCCAGTCACCCGCCAAGTAAAATTTCTTTCTCACGTTTATCTGAAGCTTCCAATATTTCAATTTGTGCCTATTGTCTCTTATTCTGTTGTTGGATCCGGTGAAGAGAGTCTATCACCACCTTCTGTACACCCCCCATCAGGCATTTATTCATATTGGTAAGATCCCCTTGGCATTGTCTTCTCCGGACTGTTGGCCTTCTTTGCCATGAGGCATATTGGTTCATGGTTAGCTTTTCCATTGGGATCTGTTGTGTGGGGTGTTTTTTTTGTGGTGTGTTTTTTTTTTTCTTTCCTTCTGCCAAGTTGCTTTTCAATCAGTCACCCCCCAGCTATATGGGGTTATTCCTGCCAGGTGCAGAACTTTGCGTTTCCTCATACTGAATATCATGAGGTACCTGTCAGCCCATTTCTCCATCCTGTTGAGGTCCCTCTGAATGACAGCACAACCCTCTGATGTATCATGCACTCCCCTCAGTTCTGTACCCTCAGTGCACTTGCTGAGGATGTACCTTGGCCCATCATTTAGGTCATTAATGAAGGTGTTAAACAGTAGTTGTCCTATTACTCTCTGCTGGCGTACTCCACTAATGACAGCCCTCCAGTTGGAATTTGTGGGATCACAACCCTTTGAGCCCAGCAGTTCAGCCAGTTTTCAGGCTCGTTTGCTGTACATCTGCCTAGCTTGTACCTCATCAACTTGTCTAGGACGATGTTATGGGAGACAGTCTTAAAAGCCCTCTTAAAGTTGAGATGAACAACATTAAAGCTCTCCTCTACACCAGGCCAGTCATATCTTCATAGCAGGTATTGGGTTGGTTAAGCATGTCTTCCCTGAAGTCCATGCTGACTTCTCCTCAACATCTCCTTTGTATGTTTGGAAATGGTTTCCAGTACTTGCTCAATCACCTTTCCAGAGATTGAGGTGAGGCTGGCTGGCCTGTAGTTCCTTGTATCTGCTGCCTTGAAGACAGGAGTGACACTTGGTTTCTTGCAGTCCTCAGGAACCTCCCTCATCACCATAATAAGGATAAGAAAATTGAAAGTGGCATTACAGTGGCATCATCCAGCTCCCTCAGTACTTGTGAGGACCCGATCTCGTCATGGATTTATGTCTGTCCAGTTCATTGAGGTGCTTCCTAACCTGGTCCTCCCCCACTGATGATGAGTTTGCCTTGTTCCAGACTTTCCCACTGGGCTCCGGGGCCTGGGATTCCTGAAGGCTGGTTGTCTCAGTAATGACTGAGGTTTTAGCCTTATCTGTGTCCTTTGTCATCAGATCTTCTGCCCCATATGGTCTGCATTTAGTTCTTTGTTTTGCTGCTGATGTACCCATAGAAGCCTTTCTTGTTCTCACCCTTTGCCAGATTTGGCTCCATCCCACTAAACCCATCCCTGCATGCTCAGACAGTGTCTCTGTATTCCTCGTGGGTCTGCTGTGCCTGCTGCTGCTTTTTTATGCTTCCTTTTCATATTTGAGTTTAGTCAGGACCTCCATGTTCATGCATGCAGGTCTTCAGTGACATTTGCTTGTTTTCCTGGTCATGCGGATGAACCAGTTTCGGGGCTGGAGAGGTGTTGCTTGAAAATAAACTGGTTCTGCTGAATGCCTCTCCGTGGCCGTGGGCCTTCCTCCTAGCAGATCCCTGAAGAGGCCAAAGCCTGCTCCCAAGAAGTCTGGAGTTGTGATCGTGCTCTTTGCTTTGCTCCCTCCTCTCAGGATCCTGAACTCCACCAGCTCGTGGCTGCTGGGGCAGACCCTTACCTTCCCAACGCTTACCAGTTCTTCCTTCTTTATAAGACTAAAGTTCATCAAAGCAACTCCCCTCATCAGGTTATGAATCACGTGTGCAAGATGCTTTTCATCAGTGCACTTCAGCCTTCTAGATTGATGTCACCTCTGCTGTGTTGTCCCTCCAGCAAATGTTGTGATTTAAGTTACCCGTAAGGACTTGTGAATGTGAGAGTTCTTCCAGTAAGTCCCTGTCCTTGTCTGCAGAAATGGTGCTTGAAGGATACAGGAATGTTGTTTTCCAACCAGGACAGTAGTATTCCTAGTTTGGTTGAACTGTCTCCTAACTGTTTCAGAATTCATCTACTTATGAAGCGGTTTTTGTGGCTTTTGGGGGATCCTGTGGTTCTCTTCCTTCAGTTACTGCACCGAATGGGGAGATTATGTTGCATAGTAGGTGTGTGTTAAATTGCTGAACTGTGGTTCTGAGGCCAGGAAGCTTTTAGGTACAAGCCCTTGTCTGCCACATGATTTTAAGTGAGCCATTGGCTCTCAAAGGCTGAGCTTAGTTGTCTTGTTTAAACGAACAGGTGTCTCTTCTGTTGCACTGTATGCAAGTGTGCACACGCATGCATCAGGCAGCTCTTTTTTTAGTCTCCTAGTTAAAAGAACTGGCTTAAACCTAGCATGACTTTCAGCTTGCCATCAGGGCTCTACTCATAGCCAGCCTGCTGGCTGAATCCAGTTTCCCGTCTTTCATAATGGTGGTAACTAGAACTGCTTTCTCTAGCTATTTCTATTTCTCAGACTCATGATGTCACTTGGATAGGTTAATATCGTGGTATCTTAAGGAGAGTGCTTGTCTCGTTTTTGCTTGTAGCCAGTCTGGGGTTTGATGGTGTAGAAGCATGTACATAGTCTCGTTGGTGTGCTTGCTTACAGTTGCCTTCATTTATAGAAATAGGATTTTATTGATAAGGGTGCTTTAACGGTATCTTACAATAGGTGCTCTAGTACAGATGTAAAACTGTACTCACTGGTCTCTTTATGATCCACAACTTCCCAGTACAGTGAGTTCCTCTGGAATTGGCGATTCCCATCTCTTCTGAACAAGATGAAGGATGGCTAACACTTAACTTGGGACAAACACTTGTATCAACATAACTGCCTTAGTGTTGTTACTTTTTTTAAATCTTTCCATCTGCTAAAACTTCTACTGTATAACAGTATTACTACTTTGTGGTGGTTGTTTCAACTTAATGGAAGGAGGGGTATACTTGGAGTTGAATTTGGTGTTGCACAGTTTTCATAATCTTGTCGACAGGATTGCTTCATACTTAATGAGACAGAGTATTGAAAACAGATATTCAAAATGTATGTAGAAGAACTTGGTTCTTCAGCTGGTTTCAGAAGGGTGGGTCTTGGCAATAACTTGTCAGCCATGGTGGAAAAAGTTATGCTCGGTGGTCGGAAAGAATCCTCTGGGCTGCCTGTGCTGGAATGCCTCAAACCTACCCGAGTTGCTGGATGCTCTCTGAGCTCCTTCACAGGGAGAATGGGATAACCAGATAAAGGAGCTCTCTTTTCACAGCTGTGTAGGCACATCATTCTCCTACTGGTGCCTCAGGGGTTTGTGATAAGCCTCAGGCAGCATGTCCCCGTAATTAATGATGGGAGGGGCAGAGGGTAGGGACTGAGGCTTTCCTGTTGACACACTGTGATCTGGGAGACATCAGTTCCTATATTAACCTGCAAACTGTTGTCCTGGTGTCTTCTAGAACTGTGGACTGCTCTTGTGGTACCTCAAGCAGATCGTCTGGCTGTCACACTAGCCAGTTTCTTCCTTATCTGAGTGGAGAGGCTAGTTTCTGTAAAGTAGGTCAGGAGACAAGATGGAAGCTCTTACAGTGCAGTGAGACTTAATTCAGTACTGCTACATGAAAATCTACTTGCAAGGCCTAAACTGCATCTTTGAGACTGTAACTTGAATGTGCTTTCAGTCTGCAGATGACAATACAGCAATTAAAAGTGGCATTTGATCTTCTGTATTTCTCAGAACTTCACTGAGGCTTGTCCTCTGCTGACCGTGAGTTGTTTGAATATCTCTGCCTCCTTTACTTCACAGTGATGTCTTGTCTGTCTGACTTGCTCTCATGAAACCTCTGCTGATCTTGTGTGGGGAAATGCTAATGCAACCCATCTAAAACAGTGAGCATGAGGAAGCCCACATGGTAATGCAATATGGAAGTGTATTCTTGCTTGTTTAAACAAAGTGTTCACCAGGATACTACAGTGCTTTCCAGCCCTATGTCACCTCTTTCCTTCCTAATTCTTCTCTCCGCTTCTCCCCAATCCTGTGCATCTGTTCACATTTTAAAAACATATTACTGTTTGCTCTCAAAAACATCTCAGCCAAATAGGCACTTTGGTGACACCAGGTACCTAGATAACTGTGATGCAGCTAAACCTACTTCTAGAGCATGAAGAGGAAAAAACTGCTCCATGGTAAGTCTGCAGAGCTTTAGCACAAAGCCCAATGTCTCTAGGAGAAAGCTGTTTAGTTTGGACGAGCTTAACAAACTGTTCCATCTGTAATCAGATATAAATCTGGCTTCTTGGATTGGGAATGACTCCTAGTCATATGTTGGATTCAAGTTTTCCTGCTCATGGTCTGAATCCTGGCTGCTTCTTCGCTATTTAGAAGATCGGAGCTCAGGTTCTGAAAATTAAGCTTTAAACAAAACACTGGGTGTGTTAGACTTCTTTATTAACAAGATGCTCTTTAGCATGTTAAAATGAGTTATGATGTTTCTGGGCAAACAGCTGAGGAATCGTTCTGGTCTTGTAACAAACAATAGTCTTGAAACAGATTCCTTGCAAATGGACATGGAACTTAACAGAGCTATAGGAGAGTAACTGGAGACTTGACTCAAAAGGTCTAAGTTTTTCTAGATGTTTCTGAGGACGTCTACCCTCTGCCATTTGTGGAGATCTTTGAGCTCTGAAGATACAGTGGAGTTGATGCTTGTTGCCTTCTACTGAGAACACTAGAATGAAGAAAGAACCTCTAGCTCTGCTAAAGCTCAGACAAATCCAAGTCTGCCCAAATGTTAAACTCTCTTGCTTTCCTTCAGGACACAGGCACTTTTCTGCTACTTTCTACAGCTTAAACATAACTAAACTAATCTTACTGGACAGTTGCCAGACTGGCTTTTTGCTTAGGAAGATAGATAAAGCTTTCTGCGAGGACTCTGTTGCTTTGTAAACAGATGTAGAAGCTAACCCTGGGTCTGGGAGTGTTTCTTCCAAGAGAACAGTTCATCCTGTGGATGTTTAATTGGGCAAAATGTAAATAGATAAGACATACTTTTGTTTTATTAACTCCCACTGACATGTACTTCCCCGTATCCTTTGAACAGGAAGGAAAGTGTGAGAAGTGACTGGATGCTTGCCATATCTTATAGCTCCTTTACTGTGGAAAGGTATTTTAAATGCCAAGAGGTATTTTAAATGTCTGCTCCAAATAACAACCCATTTCATCTGCCAAATGGCCAGTCCCCAAAGCCTTTTCACCTCTTGTGCACAAAGTAGCACAGTAACATGGTTTATTACTAATACCAAAGGATTTCTCTTAACTACTGTAAAACATCTGTGAGATGCCACTCATGATCCTCATTTTTACAGTGTAACCTGAACCACATCTAGCTTTAGTGTGATATTGCACAGTTCCTCTTCCAGACTAGGAAAAGAGGCCACCCTCTTAAGGACTCTGTAAGAAGACAGACATATAGCCAGACTGTATGAACAGAAGGTCTGGTGTGGTACTTGACACCTTCTTGTGACACCCCCCCTTTATGCCCGTGCACAGGAGGGCTGAAACTGAGCTGTATTGAAGTCTTCAGGGACTCGGCTACAGCAACAGAGATTGGAAATGGCTTATTACTCTTGCTGAAAATGCTGCTTGCAGGAGGTGCTTCTGTGGCCATGTTCTTGCTCTGGTTAGCTTAGTTGTGATGACTTATGGGAAAAAAACCTGCAGAGTGAAATAATCCATCCCATAAAATTTGGCTGTTAGCCTCAGGAAAGAGGTGGGAATCCCGTGACCTGCATAAGAAGGTTTGGAATGTGCTTGTGTCAGTCATGTAGTGTCTGTGTGAAGCATGTTCTAGTGTTTCTCTGTCCAGCCAAAGTGCAAAGAAACACTATTCCAAGTATGATGCCTTTGCAAACAAGAATGCTCCCAGGTCTTGAGTGGTACCAAACTGCATGCTGTTACCATCAGCTGCTGCACCTGAAATTCTTATTTTTTTTCAGGGATACTGAGGAGTCTGTCTCCAGGCAACTCTGACCTACGGAGCAGAAACGCCAGTTCGAGCGATAAACTCCAGAACAAAGTCATCAGACTCATGGCTTGGCAGCATGCTGTACTCTGACACCTGTTTAAAATATCCTGAGAACAAATTGATCCAGTGTTTATCTAGTCACTTTTTGGTTAGATGGGTGGAATACCAGTGGTACTGCTGGAACTGTAGAAGTGAGGCTTGGACCAGGTGTGGTATGCATGTCCCAATAGAGTTAGGGGCTTTACACCCAACACAGCAGGGCCCACAGACTTACTGCCTAGTACCCTCCAGGGCTAGGAAGTAAAAATTTGGGCTTGCGTCCTCAACCCAGACCTGTCCCTCCGCTGTTGACACGTTTCCAGGTAAGAGCAAGAAGAATTGCTTCTGATTTGAGCTTAGTCTGTATTGCTCTTAAAATAGCCTGCCTCAACCTTGCAGTCTGATTCTAGATGATTAATATAGTGGAAAACACTGACCTCTTCTGTGGGCATAATCTTGTTCCTTGTGAGTACACCCACACATACTGTACTCTTCCCGTTACTGGACAAGTATGTCAGGAGCTGGTGTACATGTAACAACTTACCCTTTCCCAGGATGGTGGATCCAGCCTTAGAAGCTGATTCTTACAGTTCTAGTCAAACTACAAGTTAGCACTGTCTTGTTTGTGTATCAGTGTAGAAATGTGGTACTTCCTCCTGAGGATGAACAGGGCTTTTGGAGTTTGTTCACTGTGGGCTTTTAGGTTTGTTTTTTAAACCCTGTAGAGCAAGACTGTCTTCTTATCTTCCCTTCACTACTGTGTCTGGAGCATTCTCCCTTCCCTTCAGTCTGGATCCCCACTTTGTTTAATCTTGTCTTACAGTAGCTGCCCAAAGACAAGTGCAAGAGGAGGAGACATGTAGTGTCTCCTGTCTACCTCAAATGTGTGGGGAAACAAAGGTGACTTGTAGTAAACAAAGTATGATGCTGATGCCTAGTAGAGAATGAAACTGAATGTATATAAAGGGGAAGCAAATGCCTTTTCTTTTCCTTGTTCTCAATCTGAAAAGAAGTTTAGGTATTTGTCTGCAGCTGATGTTGGATAATAATCTTGTGCAGACTCACATTTCACTATACAGATGCTCAGTGAGATCTTCTAATAGGATACTATGCCGTCAGTGACAGATGAATGGATCTAGATGGGCTGGAGGATGGAAAGGTGCTTTCTCTTTCTGCGCAGAGCTGACCTGTAGAGGCCAGTAGCAGAGAACTCTAGAAGCAAAAAATACCTGCTTTCAAAACTTGCTGGGATGAGACAGACAAGTAGTGCGAGGAACAGATCTGTGAAAGCCAAGTTAATGCAAGCTTTTATAATATTCTTGGGAATACTAACATCTAAACCACTTTAGTTTTCCAGTCACCAGCAGCAATTCTGCTATGGTTTATTGTCATGTACTGAAGGTAGGGAGGTAAGGAAATCAGCTGCAATTGTATGGAATCACTGTCCCCTTGACATGACTTTATCTGTGGTTGTGTCTCTCTGGGAAATGGATGGCAAAAAGCAACAGAAGTCTTTGAAACACAAGGAGAAAGGTACAGCACTCTGAATTTCAGAAGTGAAGCAGTGAGAAGTACAGGCCTGGCTGTAAGATCCCTAAGTTAGGCAGGGGTATTTGGGGTTAAGTGCACTACTTACCTCTAAACAGCAACATTTCTAAATGTCTCTTACTGTCATCTAATACTTGTTGAATGAGAGCAATGGGCTTGCAGCATCAGGTGGTTTCAGGCTAACCCTTTCCAGAGATGAGCTTATCTGTGCTTGGAAGACTTAGCTGAACCACCTCTTCCACTTCCTTCATGGACTGCTGCTTAGATAGCAAAGCTATCTGGTTAAGCTGTACACTTGCTAAGGCAGGATAAGTGAAAACTAACATTAAACTTTTAGAAGCTGCAGTATTGACTAGCTGCACTTAACTTGGCAGGAGACTGCATGATCTTCACTTGACGATAAGCCAATACCTACAGAATTTTAGACCCTTTTTTAGCTTTCAAGGGTTGAATCCTGCATGCCTTCTCCGGTGTGTGCTACTCTGTTGGGGGAGGCTGCCGTCCAGAAGACTGAATACCAGGCTTCTGAGGTTTTACTTTATGGGTATCCAAGCTGCTCTGTAAATCCAGTCTTGGAAAATCTCCTGGGAGAATGGAGGGAGTAGATGACATCAGCTGGAAACTTACCAACTCATTTTGCATCTTGCATGCAGGCTTCAAGTTTATAAAATTCAGCTGAATTTTAAATTTGGATGAAATGAACTTCTTGATAGATTTAGTATCTGTTTCTGGGCAGGCTAACCAGTCAAGGTGTTTAGACTGCATAACACAACAAACAAATGTGAAACTGCTTCCTTAACAGATAGCAACCTGCATAGTTGGCAGGGCTCATGCATTTCCAACACACGCAGTTAGTTCCTACTACTGTAGGATACCAAACATGTTCTGCTAGAGTCATCTGATCTCATGTACCCATAAATTTGGGTGTCTTGAGGAATTCTGCAAACTCCACAGGAATGAGTGAAGAGTGTGGCTGTGGGTGGTTGTACAACTGTGCACAAAAGCCTAGTGCTTAACCAGGAGATCATGAAACCTGAAGGTTTGAATGTTGTACTATTTCTGCCGTAGGTTGTGATCGAGACCTTGCTAGACCTTCACCTGACCTGCTTCAGCAGGTGACAAAGCTATGAGACTGTCCTGAGGAGGTGAGGGACAGAGGCTGAGGATCTTTGCTCTTTACTTTAGAAAAAGCTTGAAACTTGAGAAGTTTTTCATGGATACTCTCTAAGACTTGAAGAATGTCATGACAGAACCTGTCCTCTATTCCGTCTGCCTGGCGGCCAGCAGCAGTCTCTCCTCCTCCCCACTGTGGGACTGCTCAGGATTATGGCAGGCTGGCTGTACTGTGAGTAACAGGTGATATGATGAAAAGGCTTTTTTTCTGTGAAGAGCTCTGTCAGCAGTAGGTACCTGCTGGGACTGGGACTGTGGTGAACTTTGATAATGCAGATAGACACTGAAAACAGTGGATGAGCAGCTACTTGGTGCACTAAAGGTGAAGCTGATCCATGAGTCCCTGGCACTCAATTAAGACTCTTTGTTATATAAAACAATTAATACTAGTCAGTATTTCATAAGCTTGTGAGTATAACTACACCAACAAGTAGAAATGCAGATGGCTGCAGATCTCCTTTCCTGCTAGGCTCTGCAGGACATGCTCCTCTTTCTATGGTAAAATCAGACTAGAACAGGTGATGCAGTCTTGCTTCCCCAGCTGCAAAAAATCCAGGTCCCATGGAAGAAAGCCAGTGCCAGTTAACATGACGAGGCGGTGCTCTGATGAAAGGATTACAGCCTGAGACAACTTAGATTGCTAGGCCATCTGCTGTGACGCTTCAAAGCCTACCTCTTTCTAGCAATAGCATAAGGCTTCAGCAAACTGATCCTGCCTACTGTTAAACGAAGGTTCAGCAGTTATAAGTGTTGTTCCTTGTGCAGTTAGCTAGGAGGCTCCACCATTAAGAAGGACAAATAGTTAGCTTCTCACTTAGCCTTCAACTACTGAAAACTAGCCAAGTAGCAGGGCTTGGTGCCAGCTGTGACTGACAGGGGAAGGTTCTGCAATCGCAGATGAGTCAGTATAGCACAGCAGTGCTTTCAGTGTAGGCATCCTCTCTCCTTCCCCCCCCCCAACCTAGCAGCTCTCCTGCTTCTAGCCAGAGTTGGTCTAGAATCTTTACTTGATCTAGATCTGGGGTGTTTCATCCAAGGCTGAGATCAAGTAAAACTATACAGCCTTTATTTTAAGACCTGAGACATTCCACAGGACCCATGACTGCAAGAACACACTGAAGTAGATTGAAGTGGATTCCAGCCTTCACAAACCTCTGCCCTGCTGAAAAACTGCAAGACATGCTAATATGATATTGTCATCTCCTAACAGAATTGGTGAGGAAAGTTGATAACTTCATGCAAGTGGCTGCAAGCTCCATCTTTGGTCCTTCCTGCAGTTATTCTGACACCTTGATGTAGAGTTTTCATGTTTTAAGCAGATTCCATCATATTCTTTAAGCTTGCTTGGGAGGGCTTTGTTACAAGCTTTTGAGATCTCCTGTGCAACCAGGCGTAAGCTGTTTCCGCAAGTTAATTCATTTCCATAGTGGAAGCTTAGAATTTGACTGGCTGTAGTTCTGGCACAACTTGTCTTAAACTAATGTTTATTGCACATGGGCAATGAAGAGCTGTCTTTTCCTTTTGGAAACAGGAACACATTTGTCTACAGCTACTGCAGTGTCCCAGGGTTTGCTTTGCTCTTTACTGTGCTCAGCCAAATTCTCCTGTCTAGCTGAACTGCAGATCTTCTGAAGCTGTCTCCTGTTGCTAATCTTATCCTGTCTTCTGCTTATTCTGTTTCTGTAACTCAACAGAACTCCTTATCTGCTGAGTTATTGTAGCCTTGCTTCTTCCTGTTGTACATGCTTCTGCTATGTTGAATCTGAGCCAGATGCTTGTGTAGTTCAAGCTGTGTACCTCATGTATGAGCTGGCAAGCTGTGCTGTGCTCATGCTGCTCTTTTGCCCTCTTAAGAGAGCATTTGAGTGCCTACCTTCCCATTCTTGCTTACTTGCCAGTCAAATTTGAAATCTCTCATCAGTTGGCAACCACTTCTGAGGATTAGCTGGGAGAATCCATCTCGCCTCTCTGTTAGTAGACAAGAGTTTAGATCACCACTTTCACAAAATGTCTAGGCTAAAGCATTATTCTCCCTACTTTGTAAGGCAGTCCTTGAGGTGAAGAGCAGTGCTACCAAAGTTCTGCAGGACTGCAAAAGGCAGAGGGCTCTATAAAATCCCAGTACTCCCATGATGGGTTTGTGACTGTTAGGAACTTAGCCCAGTTCTTAGCCATCATCAAAGGTAGATGTTTGCAAGTAGCTTTAACTTGAAGCTCTCGCCTGTAATTCTGAACCCTTGAACAAAGGCAGACTTCTTTTGAAGACAGGGACTATAAATGTCCAGCTGGAACATAAACCGTAATTGCGTAAGGAAAGAGGAGGATCTTACCCAAACAGGATTGCTTTGCTAAGATCACAAGTTTCATTTGTCCGCTTAAGGACCGTGTGAAGCTGGGGCTAAGCAGTAATTCTAAAACTAAAACACTTATAGTTAATGTGCTGCTTAGCTGTAGTGATGCTTCTCTGTCTAGCAACCAGAGGAACCTTTGTCCTTACAAGGGAAACACTCTGTAGATCTAGTTAAAACAAACAAACAAAAACCCTCCCCTCTTCTCAGAAAAGAAGAGACGTGGATCTTTGGGACTTTCTAATACGGTTGTCAGACTTTCCTACATATTGTACAACTTGTCATGTGCTGTCAGCTCCCTTTGCTACAAAACCAGAGCAGAGAACACATGTGAAGTGGCTGTTATATTTATGCAAAGTGGAGTAACCACTAGCTCTGGGAAGTAGTTGGTCTATATCAAAGTGTGAGACTTGAAGGTGTGGGAATGTACCAAGTTGGCTATAAAAGTGGTTGGCTTTTTTGTTTTGGTGTTTTTTTTCCCTGCTGCTGAGTCAGTTTCAAGGAATTACAGACTTTCCTAACCCTTGTGAGTCTCTTCCTAAAATAGACACTTGCTGGTTCTTTTAGCCTCTGCCTTCCCTAGGCACTGGATGATACTCTTGGTGTTGGGAGGATGGGAATGAGGACCTCTACAAGCAAAACACAGTGTTTTCATTGGCCTTATTACCCCAGAAGGGTGGTGTGCATAGACGCTGGTGCTGGGGTGTATGATCTGTGACTGTCCTGTAGTGCAGTGATTGCAGTTCAGTCTCTGACTGCTGTCAGAAGTGTTTGGAAGTTAATGGATTGGATGGGAAGCCTCTGATACGAGTTTGCCCTCCTTCCTCTACTATAGGAGTCTCCAGAGGCAAACGCTGACTGCATTCCAGTCAGCTGGACTGTTGCCACTTTGCCTGAAGCCTGTCTCATAAGTAGCTCTCCTGATTTGCCTACCTGTTTTGTTCTCAGTCTAAGTTGGTTCAGCAATACTTCTCCTTCCTTATGAATAGAAACTAGGTTGCGCCATACTAGGGGGAGGTATGGTGGTAATGTGCTTTCTCTTCAACTTCTGGAACAGTAGAACAACCTAATGCTCAAAGCCCGGACCTTAGGGGCTTGCCCAGGTGTCCTGGAAAAGGGTGATCCTTTGGAGCTGATGAAATAAATAGCCCATTAATGTATCGGTGAAGCTTGTCAGTGGCATGTTTAAGAATGTTGTGCTTTGCAGTGAATCTTCTCACTTGCTGTTTTTTCCTCTCCAATACAGGATCTCAGTCTACCCAATGGCACACCTGTGGACACTTCTAGCCCAGCCTCTTCCTCATCTCTCCTCAACAGACTGCAGCTGGATGATGACTTAGATGGGGAAACTAGAGACCTCTTTGTTACTGTCGATGATCCCAAAAAACACGTGTGCACAATGGAGACATATATCACATACCGGGTTACAACAAAGGTACAAAGTAACGTTCACCTTTCCTAGTGTGTCTTTCATTGGGGATGTTTTTTTTAAGGCATGTTCTGGACGTCTGTGACTTGTATTTTATTTCCTTATCTTAAAGACAGGAACTTAGTGCCTTTCAGTACCTCGTGAATATGTTGAAGGTGTGAGTTCTCTTAGCAGAACTGTTACTACTTCAGTATGTGAAACTATGCAAAACTCTTAACATATCAGCTTAGATTTTTGTCTCTGACTCTTAAATAGAACTATTTGTAAACTTGCAAGGCCAGTTTCTTTCATTAACTTGAAAGTTTGTTCATATAAAGTAATCTGACACCCATTTGGCTTGAGTTACCTCCCCTGAAGGGGAATGTGCCTTGTTGATTCACTGTTAAGCATCTCACATTTTGTGTCTGTCCTTTTCTGAAATGCTTTAATCTTACTACTTTAAGTGTTTATCACAATTCCTCTGTCAGCCACTTACCTAAATCATAATCTTGATCCTCAACTGTAAACTAGCTTCCATGCAGTTGTTGGTACAGACGGCTATATAGCTGCTGCTGAAACTAAATAGCCTAAGAATGCTACTGCCTACCAAAAGGAACATGCTTAAGATTTTTTCGGCATGTATTGTAGTTCAAGCATTAATGCAGTCTAATTACGCTAATAGGAAGAGTGATTTGAAAAGTCTACTGCACTCACAACTGGAACACTGATTTCTGTTAACTAGCTCATTCTCATTAGCATCAGCTCCCAGGTGATGTTGACATCTGTTTTGGGCACTTGCAGTTACCTAAGGCAAAAAGCACTAGGAATACACTTGATCCACTTGTCCGAAAAGATTAACATTCCTCTGGTGTACTTAAATGGCACTATATACTGGAGAGAGTATTTTCCTTTCAGGTAAGAAAACCTTTACAGGGCAGAGATACTTCTATTTTTCCCCCCCAAAATGCCTACTTCAAATTTCTTCCTTTAAGGATGCACAGGAAAAAATGTGGTTTCTCTAAAATAGTAGCTACCTCCTCCTGCACACTTATTGCAGTCCTGTCATTCTTTGTTGCTCTGAGTGTCTTAATCTTGCAAGAAATGATCTGTGTTAACTGCTAGAAAATGCTAAGTAGTATCGTAGGAAACTTTTCTACTTGGAGCAACTTGTTACATGATCAGAAGGAATAGGATGCACAAAAGGAGATGCAACTTTCCACAGGCAAATGGCTAAAATTGTTTCTCCCTTAATTTAAGACCCGATTATTCTGTCAAGATAACATATCTGTATGCAGTGGCACCCTAATGATGTTCCTCTGCTTGGAAACCTGTGTTCATACAAGGGTTCCCTTCCTTCTTAAAGCAGAACTCTGGAATGTGGGTAAGGTATTTAGAGCAGATGTGTTACCCAACAGCATCTTTTTTTTTAAATTAAAAAACCTCATCCTGTACTTCTGATTTTGCATATCTACCTACCTGCTTGTTAACACTTGTTTTATTTTGGATCTCACTGTAGCACATAAATCCACTATATCATAGCATTACAATACTATTGTGAAACAGTGCATAACTTATTCTTATCAATCACCATGAAAGCCTCACCTCTTTGGGTTTATTATTTCTGTAAACTTCTGGCTAACCTCTAGGGTCAGCACCTCTAGCACTGTCTACCATTGTTTAAAAAAAGGCTGTTTGGAAGACTAACAGTATTAATGGTCTGACTCATTCTTGCCATACAGACAAGGTCTCTTTAATGCTAAGCTAATTGCCCAATCAGCCATTGTAGCTGAAAGCAGTAATTAAACATTGCCAAAAAGCTGTGCAGAAGTAATCCCTAGACAGTGATGAGTGATGCTTGCACCTCCAGGTTGTAGGTCAAAGGTCTATAGCAGACCTTGCTCTTGTCATCAGTGTAAGGCCATACCTTCCCACCATCTCCCTTGCAGCCTTGCATGAGAGGGGTTTGAGACCTTTATAGGGCTGAAAGGGTCTCTGTGGTGACTCTCTATGAGGAGGCAGGGGTGGCTGCTGAAGAATGCTACTGGAACCTCAAAGATTTGGATAAACGTTAAGTCCTAGAATAAGTTATGCTGAAGACTTCCTTGCTTTGAAAAGCAGCATCACTAGGTGGAAGAGGGGAATGTAATTGCTAGTGCTGTAACGTTGCTTGTGTCTGTGACTGGACACCACTGTAGGCAAGAGTGGAACCTGATGACAGTCTTGTTTTTGTTATGTGTGTTTTTTTCTTTCATTAGAAAGCTCCTTCATCCTCATAGCAAGAAAGAAGTCTTGCAGTATGCCATGGACTTCTCATCTGCTGACACCTTTGTCAGCAGGTGGTGGTGGCTGAGGAAGGGTCCAAAACATTTGGTCCAAACCAATGGCTTGCAGGGAAGCTGAGAGGAAGTTTACTTGGTCCTGCTTGTGCCCCTGCTTTCGCAGCTTCCTAGTAAGAGCTAGGTAGCATTCCCCAGCCTGTCTTCTGGATGAACACATTTAAAGAACACAATAAGAATCCCTGAAATAATGGGGACAGTGATTCAGACCTGGCTCTCTTGATTCTTTCATACCTTGTTTTCTTATACTAGTGAGGCTAGTGAAACCAAAAAGGTGGGTGAAACTTGTGCTGTAACTTAATTGGTCGTGGCTGTGATGATTGAAGTGTCTCAGGTGTTCTAGATGATACACCTTTGTGCTCTTCAGATGGACTGATGTGCACCCTAGGGGGATTTTATGAAGCAGATCTGTCTGAGGAGGGAGGGGGAAAATAAAGTTTACATGTATGTTGTGTAGTCATTTGTCCCGAGGGAAACATAAGTAAATGTACTTCTAACTTTGCTTTTGTGTACTCTCTAGGATGGCAAGGCCTCCTTTTGTGCCCTTCCCCATGGAGGTCTGAACAGCTGTGTGCTGTTCCTCAGAGTCATGCAGTTGCTCTGCAGGCTTGAAGGGAGAGGCTTTCACACCAGTCAATACTGAAGTGGAGGTCTTGTTTTCTTTTCCTGTCCTTCTCTTCCTGCTTCCAGTGGGGTAGATTACCTGAGCACATGAAACAGACCTGCTCCACTCTAGTGATCTACCTAAGTGTGATGATCTCTTTTTCAGACAGACTAAACTGTTTGAGGCAAACAAAACTTTGAACTGCTAATAACACTAACCTTGCTCCCTTTCCCCCTCTGCTGCTCTTCTGTCTTTCTAGTTGAAGATTTTGCCCCAAATAAATAGTAACATGGAGGGGAATCCACCATCAGGTGTAGCGAGTAAAAGACTAGAACTAGGGTACAAAGATACTTTCACATAGTCATCACAGGCTAGCTTTAGGTTTGGCTGCTAACTCCTCTCAAAGACAGTTTTACACAAGACCAAGACTTGGTGCTTGCTTTAATATTGCCTAAAGTCAAAACTATTCCAAAAACACAGAGGTAAAAGTGTCTGTAATCCTGCCTGCTTTCCAGCTAGTAAAACTGAGCCCAGAATACTGCAGTGCTGACTTAGTGGAACTGTGCTGGAGTCTTCAACAAATCCCTGGAAATGTCTTGCCCGTTATTTTTCGGAGGTTGAGGTCTGCCACATAAGTTTCTCAGCTTCCTTTGGGAGAGACCTGTGTCCTTGCAAGATGAGATTTATGGATCCTACTAGGAAAGCAGGAGGAATTCAACTGTGTCAAAAGCGCAGATGTTTTTCTTACTGTCCCCAGACAGCGGCAAGACCCTCTTCCTTTTTGTGTGCAGTCTGGAAAAAATAACTCGTGCTAAGCTAATGAACAGTTTGATCTGAGATCCAAATTCTTTCAGCATTATTGAAGTGTCATTAAAACCTTGAAGGGCCCTTATGTTCTGTCCAAATAGTCTTTAAGAGCTTATTTGCTGTCTAGATCGACAGCCTGTACAGCAAACACTGAAATGCTGATGACTATGATGTATTTTCATCTGCTTCTCTCAGAGGAACAAAACCTGATATATGGAAAACTTTGCAAATCTGCCTGTGATGTAAAGGCAGAAGGAGCAGTTTGCTAGAGATGAGCGATAATGACTGTAAAGTTTGTGCACTGGGACTTACTGTGCTTTTGTACTTCTAGACTAAAGAGTACCTATACAGTTTTCCTTAACTGTTAGCAGAATACTGGTTAATAATGTTCTCAGCACTAACAGATGAGAGCCTTTACCTTCATCCTCATGCTATAGGATAAGACGCTGTAGTGTGCATACATCCTGATTACTGTCATTCACTCACTGTCTGACCTCTTTTAAGAAGCTTTTGCTCAGTGACAGCCAGTTTGTAAAAGCTCTCCCTACTAAATCATTACTTTTTTAAAATTTCAGGATGTCTCCTGCAAGGCTCAGGTATAGCTGCCCTATTAACAGACCAAAACAGTCAGCACCACTGGCTGATGAGGGCTGTCTACATGTGCGTGAATTATCTTGTTCTAGAGTAATGCCTTTCAGTCTCTTACTCAAAACAAGTGAAAATGGTTCATACAAAGTCACAGAAGTTTCATTTATAGTGTGGCACTCTAACACATTAAATAAACTGGTGTTACTCTGAGGTGTTGCTGAGTAAAGCACAAAGCCTCAGTGGGTATCCAGGTCTTGGTAGTCCCTCACCTACAAACACAACTGCTCCATTGGGGAGCATTCATGATGTTAGTCCATGGACTAACGTGTGAATCTGTTACCATGGCTAGCAGGTCAAAGGAGGGAGGTGAGCTTGACTACTTCTTTACTGTCTCTCTATGCCTTTCTTTTCTAGAAACCAAACCGTTTCATATGTAATATCACACCATCATGCTGCTTATAGTATACTACAGCTACTGTTAAGGCTGCTGGCTTCCCCCTAGGAAGAGATTTCTGGCATAGAACTTCTACAGGATTCCCAGTGAGGACTGGTGGGAGTAATGTGCAGTCACTGAAGAGCTGGAGCCATCCGGAGGGCAAGTGAAGAGAGATCCATGCATTTAAGGGCTTCTACTTGGCTCTCCAAATATGTGGCAGTTGCTCCCACTCTGGAAGTAAATACAAAATCTCTGCTGGAATTTAGCAGGCATTTGTAGTGGCTGGGAGTAGCAAAGCAACAGGAACTGGCATCGAGTCCAGCACTAAAGCTAGGAGAGCTGGTGATGTTGATGTCTAGCTGTAGACGTGTAGTGTGCTGGCGCTGCAGCATCACCTTCATTGCAAGATGGTCTTGATTCTGCAAGTAACTAAATATAGCGCTCTGGGCTTCTCTGTGAGCTGTGCTTCTCAGTGGGACATAATCATAAGGGCCATCTACCTCCCAGTCAGAGCTATTAGAATACCAGGCTCTGTAGCAGAGACTCCTGGTTGGTACACATTTTCATTAGTGCTTTTAGGCAGTTGCAGTACGTGCTGTGCAAGCAGCCCCATGCAGTTAGTTTTCCAGGCTATGGGCTGTTCGGGGACTATATAAAACGTTTGCCAGAAGTTTCTCTGCATACTTGCCTTCTGTCTCAAACTTGTAATGGCAAGTTTATCTCCTTGCGCTGAAGAACAAAAACGTTGAATATTTAACTCAATGTACTGATCTCTAATCAGGTATACACAAACTTAATGTAAACAAACTCATTTCTTCCTCTCAGAAATAAAAAAAAACAGTCCTTCACAAACCTAGCAATTGCTTACATTCTAATCTTTTACCCTTGAAGGAGCCTAGGAAGTGTCACTTCTGGAATATGGGGCAGTCGTGAAACTTTTTTTTTTTTCACCCATGGTTAATGCATCTAATAGAAGACAAAAGTCACTGAATATCTTTGCTCTTAATTCTTCATGGCTAAAATAGCCTTGTCCTTGGATTGAAGATTTTATATAGTCTTCCCTGCAAACTTGTAACTGCCAGAAGATTAACGTAGCGCACGGCACTCTCTTCCCCTCAGACTCCTCCCATAAAGTTTATCTGAGCACAACATGTATTGAAGTATGGATAGATCTTAAGAACACATCAGCTCCAAGTAATAATTTTTCATACTGCTTTCCCAGTGCCTGAAAGGCCAGAGGATCTTTCTCTCATGCTGTCTGCAAACATGATTTTGGGGATGGAGTACACATGCAAGGATTCTCTGGCCTCACCCTTACCAGTGATGGCTGTACTGTATTTGCTGCTACGTTCTGAAGTGAGAGATTTCGGTGCACACTAAGCATATCCTGTTTTTCTTTTTCAGACCACGCGAGCAGAGTTTGATTTGCCAGAGTATTCTGTCCGCCGGCGGTACCAAGACTTCGACTGGTTGAGAAACAAGCTGGAAGAGTCTCAGCCAACACATCTCATTCCCGTAGGTAGTAAGCAAGAATCTGCTATTAAGGATAGTTCTCTTATTTGTCTTGCAAGGGTGCTGTTTTGGTGATGTGTCTCTCTAGATTTAAATACAGTACCTATTCTCTTCTAATATTTAGATTTAAATATGGTACTTCATTGTCTCCTAGTGGAGTGGGAAGAGCTTCCCATTCTTGACTGATTATGAAGCTTAGACTTACCTTGAGTGGCACACCTGAGGTGTGAGCTTTGGCAGCCTCCTGTAGGGCAATATACACGGTGACTACATTTGTTGTGGCGTAGATGGAATATGCTTCATCTGTTTTCTCAATTATTACATCTAAATTGCTATCTGAATAAGCCTCATGTCTGAGGATTATGAAAAGTCACACAGGTACTTCAGGTCCTAGTCTCAGTCAGTTTTCAAGATGCTGTTTTGAGCTGGTTTTAAACAGAGTATTTTAAAACTATTTGTGCTAACATTCAATAGCACAGACTTAAAAATCTTAGTCTCTGACTTGGTAGCTATTGCATGCTTTCAGTAGGCAGAAGTTTAGCTAATTAGACTAGCTAAACTACTGCACCCCTTGTTGCTGAAGCTGGCAGACTGACTACCTTATGTGATACGAAGAGGCTGATACTGATCTTCAGCAGTCTGTTTTTCATGCAGTAGAAGATGTGAAAAGGTAGGAAGCCTGAGATCTCACCACCATCAGCTCTTTTGAACAAAGAAATTCAGGAAGGCTTGTAGGAGGTGAATTGTCAGGAAATAACACTGCTAACATACCTTAACTTGCCCATCTGGGTTGGGGGGGAGGTTGCTCTCCCTCCCTCAGCAAGGACTAGGCTGTGTGAGGACTATTCAGTTAGGCTGTTCCAGGGTAGAGAGCTATTTAAGTCCTTAATTTCTCTGGGACTTGCCTCTAAGTGAAATAATAGCTCAGCCTCTCAAAGATAAGAAATACTTCACAAAATCATGTGATACCTCTAACTGGCAGCAGATATGTTTACTGAGGGGTAAGGAGGAGAGAGAGTGAGCTTGCTGGGGTAAGGTGGAGACATGAGATTAATGTGCTAGCTGCCCAGACACTCTCTTCTCCCTCACTGTTCTCTGAACAGCTGGAACTATCAAGGTTAAGCTTCTGCAGATTCTTGAGTGTGCTAACAGGCTGCCAGTCCTGCCTGAAGGCTGCAAGGCAATAAATAATATAGTCTAGTAGCAGAAGGTGAGTCACAGCCAGGGAATCAAGCTGCTTTGCTGTGACCTGGAATTTGTTGCACACAGAACAGCAAATTTGGCACAAGTGGCTCTGATACTGGACATGAAACTGGCTGCAGAACAAGGCAATCTCTTAAGTGCCTTTCTTCTAGAAAATCTGGAAGCGTAAGAATGTGCTGCCCTCTTTTATCTGTCTGTGCACAAGTTAGCAGTTAGGGAATTTCCTATTAATCTTCTCCAGTGGTATGGTGGGGAGATTGCTGCACGCTTTATGTATTTATTGCCTAGATGTCAATGGGGAATAGAAGCTAAAGGCTGTTCAGGTGCATTGAGAATACTCAAGTGTATTCTGAAGGGATGTTTCTAGCCAATCTCAGAGTTATCTGTATTTGTAACTGGAGATACTGCAATCCCTGGAGGCCTTCTGTCTAACAAAATACTGGAAGGGGATTGTCGCCTTAATCTCGTTATAGTGACTCCGCCTGAAATCTTCCTGTAACACATGATGTGTCTTCTCAGTGCAGCAATTCATCATAGACTACACTTAGGAGCCCAAACTAAACGGAATATGGGTTCATTTTCATCTCTTAGGTTACTGATTTTTACTTTTTTTTTAAATTTTTACTTTTTTTTTTTTCTTGGAAACAACAGTAAAAATGCTCTCAGATCTGTCTCTAGACTAGAAAGATAAGCCTAACATGGCCAATTGATCTTGTCTTTGGGTGGTGAAGTTTGGATACTTGAAGCCATTTATAACTGCAGTGAACTCTACTCACATGTCGCAGCAGGGAAAGGCAGACTATTAAGCTGGAAGACTATGAGGTAGTTAAGTAACACACAGTTAAAGCAGGATATCAGTTGCTAGCTGTGTATACTGATTATTTTGGATGGACGTCTAAAGGCCTAAAATGTAAAGGACTATACTGCTATAGCTAAAACCAGGTTAAATGGCAGAGAGGTGCACTTGCTGTGGGTCTCAAATGCTCAAACTGTAGCGATTATTCAGTGACAGTTTTTCCATGTGTTTAGTTGAGCTAGGGTTCTTTAAACTAGTCTTCCAGCTTGTACTTCTGCACTAACCCTCCTGCTGGGTTAGTGACTTCCTAGAGTCCCTGCTAAAGTTTACAAAACAAGCGAAGAGAGTTTCTCTTCCCTGAAGACTACTGCACTAAGCATTATTCTTATGAAGAAGTCTAATTAGACTGCACCTTACACTGGTTTAACTAGAATGACTGATCTGAATGCTATGCGTAGTAAGATAAGTCTTAAATTGTAAGAACTAAATGTAGTGGTCAAAATGTAGCTGTGTTGCAGGTAAGTCATGCTGGCTGGGTTTTTTTAGGAGGTGCAATATTCATGTACATTCCCCATTAGCCAGGGTTGGTGGGAAAGGCATATGCATACAGAGGTTTTGTTTGGTTTTTTTTTCTTTGAATTACTTTTGTCACAGATTTCAGGTGACAAAGATTCTTTGCAGAGGAGAATCCTGATTCCTGAATTGGGTGAAAATATCATTCCTAGCCTAAGAGTAAACAGGTTATCTGGGCAGACTGTTTCACAAGAATAAAATGCAAAGCACAGTTTTAAAACTGAAATTAATATTGGAATCCATGCTGTCCAGAGAGACCAAAAGCAGATCTGGTGGTAGAGCTGAGACTAACCATGCTGAAGCTTTAAGATTTATCTTCCATCTAAAGTGGTACTTCGAAGTCTGGTGTCTAAGTGCAGCAGGAGAGACTGCAGAACTAGCTAGTCTGGGGGCAGACTTGGGCTTGCATGTTAGGCTGAACTGTGGTCTTGAACTGGTGGAATCAAAATAGGAGTAAGATGAAAGAGTAGATCTGTTGGCAGACTTTGTCACTTACACAAACACGCTGAGGAATGTTGGCTATGGTAGGTGACTGAATGTGCAAGTTCTTCAGGAAAGCTCCAGCCTGGACTACTTGACCATTTGCTGTGGTAAGCCTGCTTGTCTGTCTTTGCTCACTGTGAGGCTATCACTAAGACTATCAGCCTGTCCAGGAACTGTAAATTACTCAGAATTTTCTGAGTTTCCTAGGACTGAGCAGCCTTGCTTCAACATTGCGGGGTGGGTGTGTGCGGGCGTGTTGCTGTAGTGAATAGTGCGCAGCTCTGCTGGCGTCTCCTTTAGAGCTGGAGCTTGAACATGGATAGCAGTAGGGGGAAACACCCTGAGCTCTCCTAGAAGTACCCAGTGTGAGTACTGTCTGGGCTTCACTGGTGTGGCTCTCTGCTCTCAGAAATCACTCAGGAGAATTGCTAGCATTGGGCTGGACCAGCTAAAGGGTAATTCAGAGCAGGGCTTGCATCCCATCTGATGATGCAAACATAGCATTTCAGTTCCTGCTAATACTGGAGATTGATTGTTTTGCATGTTTCCAAATACCGGAAGCAAGGTTTGGTCTTTTGTATCTTATGTGAGTTTTTTTTGTCTTTGACAGCCTCTTCCTGAGAAATTTGTGGTGAAGGGTGTTGTTGATCGCTTTTCTGAAGAATTCGTGGAGACGAGAAGGAAAGCATTAGACAAATTCTTGAAGCGAATAACTGATCACCCGGTGCTTTCTTTTAATGAGCACTTCAACGTGTTTCTCACAGCCAAGGTAAGCCAGTAACTTCCAAATACAATCATTGACAGGGACAACAGAACAGGCACCTTTGCAGTCTCTTTTGAAATGAAGGTAAAAGGCATTGATAAAATATGTGCAGGTCAGATCTTCCCCTAAAATACCAGAGAGTTGTTGGGGATCCTGAATGTTGTGTGTCACAGACCCCTGCGTGTGACAACTGTACAGGTTCCCTGTGTTTGAAGGGAGGGGTGGTCTGCAGATTTACAAATTCAGTTCTTCAGACCTGCTTGTTTTGTATCCTTAGGTCTCAAATGTACTCTTCTGTTGCAAGAGAGGTTCGTAATTTAGAAAATCATAAACTTTGGAAGATCCTCTTTTGGGGAGGAGGGAAATGCGGGAGAAGAGATCTATCTTGCACAAAAGCCTGCAGAGTTCTTCACTTGTCTGTGTCTTTGTACTGCTTGCACTTGTTGCCCTCAAAACTAAGTGTGAAGACCTCATTCTTGTTTGTTCTCAGTCAACTTCATGTTCATCTTCTGTGTGACTCATCCAGCAACAGTGCAATTTTATTTGGCTGTCTTTTGAACTGCATTTTAAATAAGACTAGGAGGACCTACAGTCATGCTTGGGTTTGACCTGATAAGTGAGAGAGCTGTAAAAGCACGTCTTTCCAGTGTCACATTATGCTCACTCACTCAAATGTGACACTTAATTTGAGCTCACTTCAGGCTCATGCTCTGCTTGCTGGTAATGTGAGACTCAATCTCCAGTTCCCTTTTATTTCCCCTCCACGGTGAACTTAACCACTGAAGCAAGCCGGAAATGCAGAATTTGTTTAGCACCTTGATAGGTAAATGTCAGATAGCTTTGTTCTGCTTTTCAGCTGTCAAAGCATGATGATCAACTTTCTTAGCTGCTTAGCTGTTTTCTCCCACTGCTGTAAAATGAATGATAAGGGCTTTATCCTCAGCCCCTGGCAGGGCTTGCCTTGAGAATACAGAGAATCCGGGGAGCCTGACGAGAAAGGACACAGTGTTCTTCTGGCTGTCTCTAGTGTTGGAACTTGCTGTATTGCAGCAGTGAGGTGTTGGTTCAGTGTGTTAGACTTCAGAATTTAGTTACTGCAGAAAGTCATGAGACCACCTCCTGGTTGAAAAAGAGAAGCCAGCCTTTCTTCATTTGGACCAGTAATGGGCCAGAGTGCTTGAGAAAGTGAGTAAATTATTTTGAGCCCAAGGGTCTTTTTCTGATGCCTGCTTGCAGGTAGTGATTAGGACAGACAGAGGCAAGAGTCAAGGAACCACTGCATATAAACATAATTCAAAATTATAGTAGCTGCTAAGATGTCAGGTACTCTTAATCAGATTTACGTTTGACTTACACATAAGTACTCGGAAAGAATTCTGTAGTACCTGTTTTGAAGATGGCTGTTGTATTTTTTTAACAATGCTTAAACTTTTAGTCAAGTTGTAATACTGTGTCTTGATTCTTGACCTCTACAGGTCTACCTGGCTTGAAAACATCTCTTCCTCAGGCTGCATAGGATGACCTAGTTATAGCTCTTAAGCCTGTTTTGAGATGTTGAATAGGGACCCCTGCCGGAAGGAGTAAAATGCAAAATGGACAGCTTTTTGGCTAACTAAAACCATTTTTTTTCTGATGTGCAGTCAAGGTGAAAAGTGAAATCCCCTAAAGATTGCAGGTGAAAGATCTTGTTAACATATATTGTCTGTATGTTCATTTATGCAGTCATGAAAAGTGTTAGCAAGGAAGGTTAGGCTTTCTGTGCGGGCAACATGGCTACATCTGACCTAGCCTGAGCTGCAGTCTGTCTTGCAGAGAAGCTGTGCTAGTCTCCCCATGCTGCGCTTTTTCTGTGTACAGTGTTCCCCTGCCCTCTCTCTGACCACACAACTGGTGTGAGGAGGCTGCTGACCAAATAGGCATGCAATATTTAGCTCTGTTCTAGGTCATCAGAGCCAGCTGGTGCATTTGCATAATACTGGTATTGTGTGCTGTGGCTTAAAAGTATGTGTGGATGAATGGCATGAACAGTGTTGGTGGAAGCAGAGCTGTTAATATCACTACTTTGCTGGTGACAGTAGAAGAACATGGGAAAGTCTGGCCATGTGCAAAGGTGGACCACTTACTCATTTATAATGTACTTCATACCATTCTCCTGGATAGCTTATCTCCACCTAGAGGTAGTCTTGAAGCTGTGATCAGCTGTACAACTTGTACAAAGTGAGATTTTTGTCCAAGGCTACATGTCACATGTCATCTCTTGCCTTCACAAGATTTGATCTTGACTGGAAAGTATCCTTCACTGTAATAATCTTCCAACATAAATACGAAATATTTCTAATCTGTTTGTTGTTTTTTTAACTTTCTAGGATCTTAATGCCTACAAAAAGCAAGGAATGGCATTGCTATCAAAGGTGGGGGAGTCTGTCAAATATGTCACAGGAGGCTACAAATTAAGAAGTCGTCCACTGGAGTTTGCAGCAATTGGGGAGTACCTGGACACGTTCTCTCTGAAGCTTGGTACCATTGACAGAATAGCACAACGGATTATCAAGGAACAGCTGGGTAAGAACACAAGGTGCTCTATCATAATACTTCCAGTCTGAGTGCTCTGTATCTTCTTGTGGCTGATGTCATGACCAAGACAACTTGTGTCAATGATTCTGGCCTGTAATGAGCCATACACAGAGCAAAATCTAATGCCTCTTGCAGATTTAAAACCAGCCCAAAGCCTAACAGAGTATTGTATCTTATCTTAGGTCAACTCTCCAAATATTTTTTTTAAGTCACTCTTATTGTTACACCAACCTACTTTCTTACTAGAGTTATTTTTGAGAGGGGGGAAAAAAACCTGTAGATTCCATTTGGAGTACAGATGGAATTTCTAGACAAAGGTAACCTTTACAGACCTGTCATAGCAGAGCCAAATTTTACGTATGCTGTTAAAAAAACTACTTTGGCTACTGCACAGATGCAAGTGTCTTTTTATTGGAAGCTTGTAGGAATGGTCACTTAAGCAGGAAGCAACTTGGACCTGTCACCTCTGCAGCCATAGAGCTCTGCCTGTCAACATGCAAATGCAACAGAGGACTTGAGTCCCGGGGGAGTTAATGTTTGCCAAGCTTAGTTTCTCCTGTTTAGTGTGAGTGTTTGCAGATCCTTGTGCCTCACTCTTACTCTGTTAATCTACTTTTCCATCTGCCTCTTGCAGAATACTTGGTGGAACTACGAGAATATGGGCCTGTTTATTCAACCTGGGGAGGGCTGGAGGTTGAGCTATCAGAGCCACTGGAAGGAGTGTCTGCCTGTATTGGGAACTGCTGCACAGCTCTTGAAGAACTCAGTGAAGACATGACAGAAGACTTCCTGCCTGTGCTTAGGGAATATATATTGTACTCAGAGTCGATGAAGGTAAAGAGAGCCCTGTGGCAGAAGACACTGTCATTGTGTTTGCATGGAATGATATATCAGAGAGTTGATTCGTTCTAACAGTGAGAGGTGTTGGTGGTGGGAAAAGTGGTGAAGTAAATCATGCATGAAGTAGGACGATATCTTCATAATCAAAACAAATCTAGGTATGTTTAGTAGTAGGGTACTGCATGTGTAGCATTATCTATCTGCTCTGCTACTCAGTCAAGTTAAGGTCAGCAATGCTGAGGTGCACACAAAGTGTTGAAGAGTTGCTCCTTCATTGGGGTGGTAGGTGGTACTTCATAGGAGGCATCCTGTGGCTGCCTGGAATCTTGTCTTTGAATTGTTAGAAAGTCAGTCGTGGCTCAGCTCTTCACTACTGAGTTAGTGTCTGGCCCTGCAGAAAAGTAGCATTAGCAGCTTTTGTCACTTCTGTGTAGCAGGATTGGGTGGCTGCTTCTAGAACTGTGTGTCCAAATGACAGACACTGCTTACTCTCTCATCCCCATACCCTTGGCAGGATGTGTCTATTGTAAAGTTCTGTTAAGTTCTGCATGCCAAGTAACTGCTTAAAGATGCTGTTCTGTGACTCTTAATCTCTCTAAGAACTTGGTATCTTACTGCTTGTGCAGAAGTAATAAAAGGTACTTCAATGCAGTTCTTATTTTCTTGAAGCGAAGGAACATTGGTAGTCAATACCCTTGCTTGGGGAAAAGAATCGCTGAGTTAACTGCATTGAAAACTGAAACCAAGGACTGTAGTTCAGCTGTTAGAGCTTTTCACCACATGCCCATTGTACAGTATGTATTAGCAGTCCCTCTGTAGGGTACTAACAGACAAATTCCTTCTGAGGACTTTCCATTTGGAACAACCATTACAAGGCTATGGTATGCACTCCTTGAGAGACCTAATAGCCTGTTGTAAGCCTACAGTCTGAACACAGTTGTTCTTCTCCATCTTAATCTTAGTTGTTCTATACTTCTCAAACTGAGAATATAAACACTTGCAAACTTCTTTCCGCAGCTTCAGATTGCTAGTTGTATGGCTCTTGACTTGCCTGGATGAAGTGTTTTGCAGAAGGCTTTGCACTAATTGCCTACTCTTTGCTTTTGTAGTCATGGTAGTCATGTAGTCATTGAGCCTAGCATAAATGAGGTGCATTTTCTTTACAGGACCATTAGCACCCAAGTATTGCTGGAACGCCCTGAGCTGTATCTGGAAGCTGGAAGCCTTGACCCAGGATGTTCAGACTTACCTTTATTTTGTAGGAAGGGAGGGGTGGGTGTGTACTTATAAATAGAGCATGAGGCTAGTCATTAAAGCTTTTAGCCCAGAACATATGGCATTTTTGATGCTACAATTGCCATGGCCTACTGGAGATGGCATCTGAAGTGGCAAGCTGAGTTGTGAGAGGTGCTTTTCACAAATGTAGCAAGGGACAATTTTTTTTTTAAGCTAAAAAGCAAGGGTTTCTCAGCTGAAGAGGTGCTTCAGGCAGTTAAACACCACTTACCATAGGGAGAGCAGCATTAAAGACTTGCAGCTAGACTACCTGTTGGCTTGGAGACAGCCGCATTCTAAAAGGGCTGTTGTCAGATGATGGCAAAGACACTAAGTGCAGCCTCCAGTCTGTCCTCAGAGTAAGAGCTGCCAGGTTATCTTCACTATTTTAGAGATGAATGTTCACCTTAGTGTCTTCAGGAGCACTGCTGTAACTGAGGAGGGCTGCCTGAGGGAACTGCACATACAGAGCCAAAGCCCAGTAGTTCTGGTTGAAACAAGTACTGACTGACACCAGGGAAGCCCCGTCTCTGGGTTCATTTGAAAGGTTTGCAGAAGTGGGGAGAGGCTGGCATTGTTGACTTGAGTTAAAATATGTTCTAGTAGTATCTAGGAGAGACCTTTTCTAAAATACAGGCCATGTATGAGGTGGCCAGATGACGTCTTGAATCCTGGTGCAGTGAAGCCCTTGTGGGCAAATGTGTGGTACCACGTATGTGTGCTGGTGTTCCCCAGGGAGGCAAGTGCAGAGGATGAACTCCATTCTACATAATTCAGTGCTGATATTAAAAGGTTATATGAATTCTATGCTTAACACTGCCAGAAAGGCTTATCAGATGATGCAGTCCCCAGCTGTGTGCCTGAGCATTGCTTTTAATGTATGTTTAAAGCAAGCACCTCATGAATAGCTTAGCTGTCTCTCTAAAGGCCTGCAGAAAATAAGGATCCTCTTGTGAGGTCTAGTCGTAGTAGCAAGGTATGTGATGTGCACATGGCATAGAATTGCAATTTGAGAAGGGAGGCTGATGGCAAACTCTTGACGCTCCTTCCGAGATACGGGCCAAGGTGAAATGCTTCAGCTAAATAGAAAATGGAGAAGGACCTGCCTCACTGAAAGCAAGCTAAGTCTTTCTTGTAGAGGGACTAGTGCTTTAGTTCTGCCCTCAAATAACTTGATATGTGGTGTGTGAGTTTTTTCTGTTTGTTGGTTATTTTTTTTTCTCTCTAAGTGAGGCCTTAACTAGTTTAAGTATTGCATGGGCTGTGGTAAGTCTGGGGATACTTGGTACCGAGCTTTTCAGAGGAGCTGCTGGAGCATTAATGCATTGATCTACAACTGAGAAGAGATTGCCTGGAGGTGCCAGAGGAAACACTTCCTTTCACATGTGGGACAACTGAAAGGGAAGGCAGTATTTTTCTCATCACTTACAGGTCAGCCATTAATGGCTACTTAAAGCTGTATTCAGGAGCATATTGTTAATGGTCTGCAAGTGGATGGATTTGAGCACTTAAGGAGAAATAAGACACCTGCCCCTTGAATCTAGTCTGCTGATGCCTGTTAATCGTTAGCTGCTCCTGGTACAGATCCAGTTTACTGGACTAACTCCAGGCTCCTAAAGGCTGAATGCAATTGCTGGAGGCGGTTGTTTTTCTGAGAAGAAATTTCAGTTGACTCAGGTTCAAGAGGCAAGATGAAGTAGAAGTAACTGTTAAATCTCCCAGGCTTTTGTTGCATTGGTAACCTCAATCACTTAAGGGCTATTCCGCATAGTTGCTTAGATTCCAAAAGGAAAGGGAATGCTGTGGTTTTTCAAGCAAATACAACCAGTGGCATGCTTGCTTGCATCTCTTTGGGGACAAAAGGGAGTATTAAGCTGTTGAAGGTGAATTTTTCCATTTTGCCCCCTTTTTTTGCCTAAACCAATTGCAACTTTGTGGATGGGGTGCCATTCCTGTTTATCATGGACTGAGGTTTTTAAGAATATCGATGGCAATGTCTCCTATCTGTACTCTACAGCAACTGCACTAGTGAACTTCCCTTTACTGAAGAGAGAGGAGGGGGAAGATGATGATTAGTAGATACAGGGTTTGTACATCTGTAATTAGGAAACAGATCTTGGCTAGTCTGGCTCTTAGAGCTCTGAGAACTACTCTTTAAAAACAGGTATTTCTGTAGGCATCAGTGCACATGACTAGTCCTGCTTTACTACTAGCCTTGTCTGAAGCTGTTGAAATGACAAGTTACCCCCTTTTGTCCTAATGGGGTAATTCCTTCTGGGTGGCAGAAAGGAAGACTGCAAGCATGAACTGGCCAAGTGGGCTGCAAGAGAAGTTCAAATTTACAGGTGCCTCAGCTGTGAGTGTTGGCTGACTTCCCTCTGAGCATTTTTAATAATAACTTTGCATCAACTGACCTTTAAAAAATTACTAGTTGTTTCCTTGTGAAGACTGAAGTTAAGTTGCCAACTTTTGCTGACACAGAACTGCTTATTTTTTAGTAGTATATTCTTAAAAAGACTAATTTCTGTGGTTGTTTCTAAGTTATAAGACTGTAGTATAATGTTAGTGGAGATAGTAGCACACTTACAAATAACGTTGTGGACGTAGTACAAGATAAGGGTAGCATCTTTTGCTCTCTATTCTGAGAATACTCTGACAGTAAAATGTTTACTGCTTGTGATAGTCACTCAGGTAGTTCAGTGTCTTTCACATAAATTGTGCTTTTCGTTGTTTTAATTTTAATTAAACCAACAACCAAACCCCCCGAACTCATCTAAAAGCAAAGCTTACTTTTGTTCTAACATGAGAATGTAACAGCTTGCTATAAAGGACTTTGAGGAGTCTTTGCAAGTGAAAAGGAAAATGTAATACCTTCCGTAGTGGCCTTTCTGTCCCTTAGCCCATGCTGTTGTCTGTCTGCTGCTTGAGGATATCAAAAGCTTTGCACTAGTTCTTGACAGCTTTGGTGCTTTTGTTTATAGCTGTATCATGCTAATAATAGGTCAACTCATGAACTGAATTTACTTAGTCAGGGTTATGTTCATGGTTACATGACAGCTTCTCTCTTACATACTTACAGCTTGTCCAAAAGTTGAATTTTATCTGACCCTGCCAGCTGCTGGAGAGCAAGTGCTCTTTGTTTTTAAAAGCTACTCCCTAAATAATGTAAATTAGGCCAAAGCAAGTCTGAAAGTCTGACTTCAGACTGAGTTAGCTCTTAAGCTCTATCACTTTGCAGTTTCTTGCAGGCTGGGGAGGGAAGAATCAAGAGGATCCCTCTCACAACTGTTTCTTCTCTTGCCCATAGAATGTGTTGAAGAAGAGAGACCAAGTTCAAGCGGAGTATGAAGCAAAACTGGAAGCAGTAGCCTTGAAAAAAGAAGACCGTCCAAAGGTTAGCACTTAAAACTACTCTACAAAACTAACTTGCACTTCACATGACTAGCTGAGAAGAACGGAGAAACAGAACTTGCTTTGTCTGGGTCGGGCGCCTTCTTTGCAGTATGAGCAATTTCTGGCAGAACAGAAGTTTGTTGTTGGCAAGCTGGTACGAAATAAAAACCTAGGTATGAACATACATAACCTGTCTAGCAACTTCTGTACTACTGATTGCCTGCCATTCAGAGCCGGATAGCTCCAATGTATAACACTTGAACAACAGCCAGCAATCAGCATTTAGAGACAGGGACTGAAGCAGTGGTAGAACAGTCCCTGGTGATTTAGCAGTACGTCAGTTAGCTGAGCTAAGGTACTAGCCCTGTCACTGCTGAATTGTATTGTAGGACACCTGTTTTGACTGTGGAAGACTCCATATTTTGCCCCTTCCGCTAAGGAGCTCTTCCTGTGTGATGCTGAACAGACACGGCAGCTGTCGCTGGGTGACAGGTTTTGGCTGGGCTTCATGCAGAAGCAAAGCTGTAAACTGGTGTGCTTATGCTGCCACCTGCTTTCTGCATGAAGTAATGTGCAAGAGCCCTATCTTAAATCACTGCAACCTTAACCAACAATGACAATAGGTTTTGTTCCCTTCCTCTGCTTTGGATTTTTTAGTTCCCCTTTATCTGTGTTAACTAATGGATGACTTTCCATTATTAGGACTACTGTGCAATAATCTTAGAGGAGGTTCACATAACATCTTTAAGAAGCTGAAGAGAACAGAGCATAGAAATGTGAATGGGTATTTTTCTGGTCTTGTGTCTGTGACTCTACAAATAGTGGTGTTTTAGGTATCTTGTGGTGCTCTTGTATTTTGGTCTTTTGCCTGCCCCACTGCTGGCAGGTGTGGTATGTGCTCTTATTTTCCCAGTATAGCTTTGTATAAGTGGGTATTCTAACAAATTCTATGTAGGATAGAGGGAACTAAATCTAGCATATCCAGCAAGCCAATTGAGATTTTTTGGCATTTGACTCATATCAAGATCTTGGTGCCATGGAACTGCTGAATTTCACTAGTCTCTCACCTACTAAAAGGCTTTTACATCTCACCTCTCAGTGGGATTATTGTGTAAAGCACAGCACTCAAATAGCTGTCTAAGAATTTTTTGAATACTTAAGTCTCCTCTCCAGACCACAAGTATATCTTTTGGCAACTCCTTGTACCTTTTTTCTTAACATAAGTCTTGTTAATGTGTCATTGTGTAAATGTGTCATTTACAAGACAAAGTTGAACAAACTAATAGAACTCCTTGCATATTCATGAACTACTAGCTCGTGGTTGTCAGATTCTTTCTGCCTGGAAGGAATGTCCTTGTCTGTAAGAGCTGGTAGCTCAGACCAGTGGCTAGCAGCACATCTTACATTCAATGACGTCTCTTGGCTACTGGAACTAGAAGCAGACAGGTGATTATGAACTGGGTCATGCAGTGAATGGCATTTGTGTTCCTTTTGGCATGTTTAGCTGTTAAAAAAAAAAAAAAAACAACCCAAAACTTAAGGGGAAAAAAGGCCTACTTTTGGATCGTGAAATAAGGGCCTATCATTACTTGTTAATCTCTTCCACTGGAGGGCATTCTGGGACTCACTGTACACATAATCAGATTGGCTTCACAAAGCTCCGTCAGTGTCATTAGGTCATTCTCACGTTGAGATGATCAGCTTAGAACTTGGTGGCCTATAAATGCAGAAGGCTTGTAGTGCTACTGAAAATGTCTGTCAGCAAGTACTGCTCAGAATGCTGAAGTTTACACCAAATGTGTGTGTGGTGTTTTTTAACAATAGCATAATAGTATTAGTGTGGAGTCTGCAGCCTTTCTTGTCTCTGACAAGTACAGGGGTGAATTGCTGCTTAGCCATTTCTGACCCACACTGGAGCTGTTTTTTCAGTAACCCAGTGAACTTAGTGAAGAGCAGGCATTGTTCCTTTTGGTGACATGAAGTCCACTTCTGGTGACCTAATTTATTCTGTCTGCCTTGAGGTTTTGCAGCATGGTGACCTGTGGGAACATTAAATATGGCGGTGCAGAATTTGATGTAGAAGGTGACCATATGTATTTACAGTAAGAAAAAAAGTCTTGTAACAGTATATGTTTCCAGGGAACCAGGAAAGTAAAAATACTAAAATAGTAATGGGCCCTTCTGGAGTGTATTGCAGTGTGAGCCTGTTGTCACTTGGTTTTGGGGTTGGGGCTTTTTTTGAGCTATTCAAGTTAGCTGAGAGCAGCCATCAGTAAGAAAGTAGCAACTTCCCCCAAAGTCCAGTCTTCTTTCTTCTCAGTTCGTAGTTGCTAGCTAATATTTAATATCTCCACTGGTAAAAGCAGATAAAAGCATCAGCATTGATGTTTCAACTTATGTCCAAATTTGGCATTAGAACTATAAGCTCTCTTTTCATTAACGTTGCACTAGATATGAAGTGCTTAAAAGCTGTTAATTAACTTAAAATTTTGTTTGAGCTACTACTGAGTTGCAAATTCTCTTCTGGAAAGCTGTGGTTTTGGAAGGAAAGGTATTTACACTCCTGAACAGGACCGGTGCATATGTAGGCATTGCTTTCATGGTGCCTGTGGAGACTTAGCTGGAGTTCATTGCCTTAGTTCCTTAATTAGAGCATACGTGACCCATTTTCTGACCACTGAGTTGTCCCTGTAGCTCTAAACTTGTACAGCCCTCTCAGCCTGATCTGCAGGAGAACTGGCTGTGAGAAAGAACTGGTATTTTTTTTTTTTATAGTTTCGTTGTGGTTTCAGATTGTGTCAGAAGAAGCAGGAAGCTGGGGAGTGCTTAGAAACTAACTTAATTGGATGGGAAATTTTATGTGGTTTTGCTTCCAGACTTCATGTCGCTTTCTCCTGATAGCCTAGCCTTTCCCATTAAGATAGCAGAGTACTTATGATGTAAGGCATACTTGCCGTGGGGGGACCATCTTCTAAACCTATGCAGAGAAACTGTCTGAGTGGCCAGGAACCAGATTAGGCAAGCTAAAGCCCAGATAGAATTAGATCTGGCCAGGGACATCGAGGACAACAAGAAAAATTTCTATAAGTATGTCAGAGATAAAGGGAAGATGTGGGCCCTCTCCGAAAGGAAACAGGAGACCTGGTCACCCAAGATATGGAGAAGGCTGAGGTACCGAATATTTCGCTTTGGTCTTCACCAGCAAGGGCTCCAACCACAACAACCAAGTTGCAGAAGGCAAAGTCAGGGGCTATGAGAATGAAGAACATCCCACTATAGGAGAAGATCAGGTTCGAGACCATCTAAGGTATGTGAAGGTACATAAGTCCATAGCACCTGGCGAAATCCATTCGTGGGTGCTGAGGGAACTGGTGGATGACATTGCTAAGCTGCTTTCCATTATATTTGAAATGTCGTGGCAGTCTGGTGAAGTTCGCACTGACTGGAAAAGGGGAAACATAACCCTCATTTTCAAAAAGGGAAAAAAGGAAGACCCATGGAACTACAGACCAGTCACTCACCTCTGTGCCTGGCAAGATCATGGAGCAGATCCCCCTGGAAGCTCTGCTAAGGCACATGAAAAATAAGGAGGTGATTGGTGACAGCCGACATGGTTTCACCAGGAGCAAGTCATGCCTGACAAATTTAGTGACCTTCTACAATGGTGTTATAGCATTGGTAGATAAGGGAGAGCAACAGACGTCATTTACCTGGACTTATGCAGAGCGTTTGACACTGTCCCGCATGACATCCTGGTCTCTAAATCGGAAAGACATGGATTTGATGGATGGACCACTTGGTGGATAAGGAACTGGCTAGATGGCCGCACTCAAAGGGTTGCAGTCAACAGCCCAATGTCCAAGTGGAAACCAGTGATGTGTGGCATTCCTCAGGGGTCAGTACTGGGACCAGTGCTGTTTAACATCTTNTGGGGTTGTTCAGCCTGAAGAAGGGAAGGCTCTGGGGAGACCTTCTAGCAGCCTTCCAGTACCTGAAGGGGGCCTACAGGAAAGATGGGGAGAGACTCTTGATCAGGGAGTGTAGCAATAGGATGAGGGGTAATGGTTTTAAAGTGAAAGAGCGTAGATTTAGATTAGATATGAGGAAGAAATTCTTGACTGTGAGGGTGGTGAGCCACTGGAACAGGTTGCCCAGAGAAGCTGTGAATACCCCATCCCTGGAAGTGTTCAAGGCCAGGCCGGATGGGGCTTTGAGCAGCCTGGTCTAGTGGGAGGTGTCCCTGCCTATGGCAGGGGCGTTGGAACTAGATGATCTTTGAGGTCCCTTCCAACCCAAACCATTCTATGATTCTTGTCTGAAGCCTATGATACGTCTTCATGTCTAGACTTGTAGCAGAGTGGATTCTGTAGCCAGAACTATATTGCTCTTGGAGGGTGGGGGAAGTGTATACCTAATGAACCCCCAAGGTGCCTGTAGTGTAAATCCAGTTGTGTGAATAAAGGGAGTACTTAAATCCCATGAGTATGAAGGAGGTGCTTCCTGTGTCTCAAACGGCTTTATTGATGAACAAATGTAGGACCTTCTTTGAGTATTAGTCAATGGAATACTTCAGTGATCAGCCCTAATGCACATCCTGGAGAAGAACCAGCGTTGATATATTTCTGCCTAAATGGTGTACCTTGCCAAACTGCAAGGTAGTAGCACACCTCTGACATCCTATATTGTTACCCATGAAAAGCTTCTTACATAGTTTGTTCGTCCTCTTTCTTCCTTCACACCCCTCAAAGAAAAAGGGAATTTCCTGAAAGTATCAAGTATGAAGGGGGCACTACAAACTTCTGCAAATGTTCATCATTCTGCCCTTTGCCTTTATGCAAGTCACAGGTTCCAGAACAGAAGTTCACTTTTCATGTTGGTGCTAGAGTTCAGGGGTTTCCTCTGTTGAGGTCATGGACTTAATCTGCATGTCCTTACAGGCTTCCCATCAGTGTGGACCATGCAGGGAGAGAAAGGTATTCATGGCTTTCCCGCTTGAAGAAACATTTCTAAATTGTTCCTGTACTTGCCTGGTATACATGATGTTTGTTAAAACATAAGCAAAGAACGCCAGATTCTTTGGCCTTGGGCTGGTGGCTACTGTCGGAATCCATTTAAACCTCTACCTAGGCTTGGAGTAGGCTGTCCTTCAAGATTTCTCCCATTGCTTAGGTGTGACTACATGCCCAGTGTTGAGCCCAAAGGCCCCTGAGCCAATCCACAGTGAAATGCTTCCCATTCCCTTTGCATTATGGTCCCTGGTGCTTTGCACTTGGATGTTTTACAGACAGCCTTAAGGTTAAAAGTTGAAGCTATAAACTAGAGACTTAGGAATTTTGTTCTGCAGCCATAGTTGATCACTGCTGTTTGTATACTATGGGCAAGAGAGAACACTGAGGTCTCTTATACAGCTTTTTGGACAAACCTGAATGTTTGTTGTTTCCTACACACTACTATAAATTTGGAAATGCCTAGTGCAACTGTAAACGGGAAGGAGGAGAGAAAGCTTACTCTGGACCTGTAGTCAAGCTGCTCAGTTTGAGAACTAGGAACGGGGCCTAAGCACCCAGCCCTTCGACCAAATGGCTTACCTCTTCATGTGCCTCTAGGGAGCTCTTCCTCAGTCTGGCTCCATTTTTGGCACGGAGATGGACGAACACAACTGCCTACCACCTCAAACAGCAGAGGACAAATTAAGCAGTCGCATCTCTTCACTAATACAGAACTGGGGCTTTTGTCCCTGCAGCCATAACTGAGTTTATTCAGGGTAATGACTGTTAACTTACCCTTTCCTCTGTAGCTTCACTCAGTGAGATTTGAGCTAATTCAGCAGTCTGGCACTCTCAGTGACAGTTTCAATCTTCATTTCTTTTCCTGCAGGTACCCACAGATGTTGAGAAATGTCAAGACCGAGTAGAGTGTTTCAATGCTGACCTGAAAGCAGATATGGAGAGATGGCAGAACAACAAAAGACAAGACTTTAGGCAGCTACTCATGGGGATGGCAGATAAAAACATCCAGTACTACGAGAAGGTATGTGACACTGCTGGAACATTGGCAGGAATAAGAATAGTTCATTTTCCTCTGAGGTGGTGATGATTCTTCAGGGAATCTTCATGCTGTCTTGAAGAAAAGAATCTTGGACATGTAAATCAGTTCTCTAGTGCTGCGGAAGCTGCTCTTTATCAGCAGCTTAGCGTAGTCTGTTGAGTTGCTGGTCATGCTCAAGTGATCTGCATGAGGCTAGCAGTCTTTTGCAAGGCAGCCCTGCAACAGCATTTCATCCTGCATGCTTGCCTGTCTTGCATTTTTGAATTGAACAAATTACTGAGCAGCAGCGGTTGATATATTAAACACTACTAGGCCTGGGCGTGGTGACATACTTTATCTTGCCTATTGCTTTTTTCCACATCTACTTTACAAACTTCTTCCTGTTTACCTAGGTTACCTATCCATGTAATACTAATATGCACTTCCTTTGCCCCTGCCAATGTCTGTCTTGGCAGTAATTCATAACTAGTCACACAGAACTTCTTTTGCCCTGGTCTCTTCTCTCTTCTGAGACTGCTGTGAAGGGACGGATTAAAGACTCCACTGAACATCCAGCAGTGCCCCTGCAATTGACAGTTAAATCTGTACATCTTAGTTTTTCTCTTAGCTGTAGCGAGGAAGCTCTTTGGTAGGAAAACATCTAATTGTTTCAGGATGCACAACTAGAAATAATCAATTCGCCTTCAGTACATTCAGCAAGATTAGAAGGAAGATACTTGGCAATAGTGACTTGTGGATATAAGGGCTGGTGATGAGTTTGCCCATTGCCAGTGTTTAATAATATGTATTCCACGGTCTGTATTTGTCCAGTTTGACTTCTGGGCTGTACAGCGTTAAAAGACAGTAATGATACACAGCACAAGAACTGGAGTAAGTATATGTGTCTAGGAAAATGACTCCAAAGTGTGGAGTGACTTTCTAATAACCCAGAAGCTAGGCTCCACTTTCACTTTACTATACCAGTTGCCACCAGTTTGTTGTGAGGGGAGTCAAGTCCCAGAGGTGTACCGGAGTACACTGTGTCTCTGAACTACCTTCCCTAGATGCATGGGTTTTTCAAATAAATTTGCTGGATTGCTGGAGGTAGTCTATAATAGCTGCCATTGTGTCCAGATCAGCCCTTTCCCACGGTCACACCACAAAGATGTAAATTTCTTCTAGAAACAGTTTGTCTGCCTAGCTGACAGTTTAGAAGAATCTATCTTGATATTTGGAAATACTGAGTATTCTGATGATTTTTAATAGCTTGGGCCAGCTGATTACTTTGGAAAGCTTTGATATTTTTTTCTTTGTTTGGAAACTGCAGCTATTCTTTCTGGACACTTTCTCGCTGTTAGAGATTGTCCCCGTCCACCCCGCTCCTTTCTGTAATAATCTATAAAGACGTGGCTAGCCATTCTGAACTTGCATTCTGTTGATCTGGAAGGGTTGATCAAAAGTTACAAGAACTGATGTACAATCCATTTTTTTTAATCTTTACTTCTTTCTTCAGTGCCTTACGGCGTGGGAGTCAATTATACCACTATTGCAAGACAAGCCAGAGACCAAATAAGAAGTACCTTCATGGACAGTCTAGCTCTTCTATGCTCAGTACCACTAGACATACTGGAACTGTATGAAGAACTCCTTTTTGTCAAGTTAACTGAAATGCCGGCTGCACTTAGGCTGGAACAGACGCTCTGAAAACTATTTGAATTTTTTTCCTCACTTTCTGTGTTTAAACTGGGGTATGTTTCATCTTTTTGAGTTATCTTGAATGGTTCCTTCTTTATCTTATGGAGTGATTGGGGGTTCATACTGAAAGTGCACGGGGATCTTGATAAAACTTACCTCTTTAGTCTGGAAGGAACTGATGAGTGGAACACTAAAAAGATGAAAATAAAACTCTACTGCAAGGTGCCAAATGACATCTTTATTACCATTCTGTTTTGTTTGCTAAAAAAAAAATAATTATTCCTATGATACAGTACTCTCTAACCAATCCTTATCCCTTTTTTTGGATGGACAGGGAAAGGCTGGAAATGAATATTTTCTGTTTTTCTACCACCCATATGCTCCCTCTGGATAAAATGGTTTCTGGAGACTTTTCTGTGGGAGTTGGGCTGGTCCTAGACAGAACATACCAACACCACCTGCAGATAGCCTGTGATGCAAGCATGAACTGTGGTTTTTGTGAGTGTGGCATGCTATTGGTTCATACTGAGTATCTTTGTTTACCTTGGTGATTATGAAGTAGTGTCAGTTGGCTGAAGTGTACTTGTGACTGACTTGGGGATCAAAATCAGCCTAGCTGCGGGAGTGAGTTGAACTGCGACCTTTTGAGGCTTATGGCAATGGTGGAAGAAAGTGTGAGTCTTCAGTGTATTTTTTCTAAAGCTAGCTCTGGAAGTTGCATGGTAGAATTCTCTTGGTCCATACTTTAAATGTTTTTGGTTTGGTTTTTTTTCTGAACTAGAGGCACTTTGGGCTTGGTCAGTTAAGGTGCCTGCTGTAGTAAAGGTAGAACTCTGCTTTCTCTCCCCATTTTTTTTTTTTTTGCAGCAGCCAAAAGCCAAAAAGTGTCAAATGCTTGCTTACACCAAGCATCATTGTGTGTGAAACTTGCCTTAAACAGGTTGGTGGGGGTAGATAAGTACCCTATTAGCTACCCACAGCGTTCATACCTGTCTCTGCTGAACCACACGGCAAGTCTTTTAAGACTACTTTTGGTACAGGTCTATTTTCTTGGTAGTTTTTCTTGGCCTTTAGAAATGTAACTGCTTCTGCAAGTCCCTATTTCCCCCCGCAAACCCCCCCCATTTCTCTTGCAGTCCAACCTCAAGTAAATGCCTGTTTGTTGTTAATGGCCTTAGGAATGCTGAGGTGATTCCCAGGGTCCCAGAGTCTTGGTTTAACAGCATGCAGATAAATACTTCTTAACCATCCTAAGTAGAGGGGTTTGGAGCTAATATCAGTGTAATATTGGGATTTGGGGGAATAAATAACTCTGAGCGTGTACTGCCAAACTTGAGTGGTTACTTGATCTCTGGCAATATTCTTGCAAAGAATCTGAGCAGTAATTGAGTATGTGCAACTTCTTTGTTCTCCTGTGATGACCTACCAGGTACCACTCTGGTTTGGACTTTCATAAATACCAAGTATACTGAGGCCCTCTATTCAGCTTGGTGGTTTTACAGCTACTGTCAAGATGAGTTATTGCAGTAATGTGGTAGCTGTCAGGCTAATGAGAGGATGCTCTCTGGGTGCAAAAGTCAAGGTTAAGATATTTTAAGAGGTCTTCCTTTTTGACTCAGCCTCCACTGACAGCTCTGTAGTACTAAACAAACTATGCTTTTTGGTCTAAGCTCACAGTTTATCAATATACACTTATCTGGTATAAATGAGAACTCTGCTTTAAGGTGCTGTTAGGTCCAGAATGACAAACTACTCTTGTTGTGCAAGGGAAGTGCTTAAGGGGATCATCTTGAAGCGGTAATCAGGTGTTTTCCTCAGTCTTTCCCTTCTAAAACAAGCACTTGCATAACATTTAGCAGTCGGACCTTCAGGGTTACTGTCTTCCTTATTTCCCACAAACAGAGATCGACATGCTTTTTTTCCGCTGTTTCCTGTGTGGAAAATGGAATTTTGTAGTTGACTCTGCAACATAACTGGGAGTCAAGCAAAATGTAATTTGCACTAATATTTGGACAGTCTTACCTTCACCTTATCAAAAAAGTGCAAGTTGAGTAGAAAGGGTGGTGGGTTTTTTCCTACAGGTGAGGAGGTTCTGTCTGATGCCTTACAACACGGAGGTCCTGTTCCCTCATAGTTTTAATGTCAAACTGAAGTGGGTGTTGGTTCTGGGGAATTTAGCAATTGACAGCTGTTCATGAGAAGCATAATAGACAGTGGGGAGTACCAAGTGAAGTTCAAATCAACGTGTAACTGTTGAGCCTGGAGCTGTTGAAGATCAGCTTAGATTTTCTTTAATCTGACGCCACTGGTTCTGCAGGATGGTTTTTAAATTATTCCTTAACCAGAGCGTGTTTTGATTGCAGATAAATCCCTTTCTGGCTAAGCTGCTGAAAGGCAGGCATGCTTTTCAGTTCCCTGTTGGAGGACGTGGCTCCGTGGCACTGGCAAGTTGATTTGGAGGAGAGGTTGGAACGTGCGCCTCAGTCTGTGGCCACTAATAGGATTTCTTATATGATCTAGAACACCAAAACCTCTTAAGCCCCTACAAGGAAAGTAAAAATTAACATTCAAAAGAGGACTACTGCATTTATTGCTGCAGTGTAAGAAGAGTGTGTAGTGCTGGATCTCTCAGCTCCTATGGGCTATGGAGGAGTGTCTTCATAAAGAGCTGTTGTAAATCTCTAGTTACGTGTCGGAGAGGCTGTGAGGTGTGGGGAGGATCCTGACTGTGAGGGTTGGGGCAGCAGTGCTGAACAGAAGAACTACAAAATAGCAGGGAACTCCTGTAAGATGTAAGCAGTGACACTTGTAAAGAGTGCACTTACTCATCTGCTACTGGGAGGGATCTGAGATCTGAAATGTTACTGAAACTCTAACATATTATCCTATAACCCTTACAGGATAGGAGTTTCTCCTTTGGGTGGCCCAAACCTTAAGTGTGAAAAGTAAAAGGTGTTGGTAAAGGGAAGCAGGAGTAGTGTAGGAGCTTAATCTTTGAGTAACTTCTGGAGTGTGCAGTCATTTAAGGCCACCCTCTCCACATGCGCTAAAATGACATCAAAAGTAGTTGCACCCTTTCTGTGAGCCTATGTAACATGTGAGTCCTTCAATAATCCTTAAATTAGCCCAGTTTTCCTTGTAGTCCATAGCCAGACAAAGTTCTTTCTCAGAGGATGCATAATTCACTGCTGTCTTGGTTACTTCTGTGTAATTTCTGGGATGTTCGTTTCTTCTCTTAACTGGCACCAGCGCAATAAAGCAAGCACTGAGATCTTGTTTTCATGCTCGGTAGTGAACCGTGCATTGTTCGTATGTATCCTTACCAGGTTCTGACTCTTGCAATAAACATAGATGTTGAAACATCATGGCTTTTTCAGGTATCCATTGAAAAATGAAAAGGTAGTAGGTGTAGCCCTAAAGAGACACGAACTCTTCTGATGCGAGTTGTATGAAAGAATAAACTATGGATTCTTCACTGAGGTCTACTTGGATTTTTGTCACACTGACAGTTGTGCTAAGGAGAGAGTAGTGGGATAAACTGGTAGAAACATCTGCAACGCGTGAGCTGCAGAGATGGTCCTGCGGAGGTACAGTGAGGTAGCCTTGCAGCAGTGTCTCTGCATAGACTGTTTGTGTTGCACATTGCTTCAGGGGTCGGTCCTGCATATGCCAAGGTACAAAAGAATTCCCTCCTAGCCCACCAGGGACTGTTCAGTGTTTTAACAGGAGCCATGCTTTTGTTAAAATTCGCACAATTTAATTGAGTATGATTACTGTTGCAGACTGTTTAAAATCCTGGTGCTGCTGAGTGAAATTGCATAGACTAAACTAGCTCATCAGATGTTCAGCCTTCTTAAGTTCTGAAGGTAGAGCAGTCTTTCCCTTGGCATATTAACTTATACTACAACAACCAATAAATAGAGAAAATGGGGTCTTTTTTTAAGGTAGGGAACTTGCTACTACTTACCAGATTGTTGTGGTTTTTTTTTGTAAAGTAAAACTGGGGATCACAGGAATAAACTAGCCTTCTGGCAGTGTGAATATTGTGTTTTAAACTTTTTGGGAGTGCTGTTTAACCAATTGTATGAAGTGAAATGTTAATGCTTAATTCTATGCTTAGTACTTTGGAGTCTTGCTGGGGCATCTGACTTTTGTACAAGTACTCAGTAACGAACTGGGCTAGTTTTAAGGTTGCACGGCTAAGGCACAGTACTTGTGCAGAAAATAATGCACTTTCCAAAAAGGCCTAAGTGGAACACCCTTATGTAAGTGGCATGCTAAAACACTAAAGGCTAGTCACTGTCCTAGACTACTGTGAGGCCTCGGTACTCTATGCTTTGAAGCTAAACCATTTCCTTGACTCTGCTGCTGTGATATGTGTCCATCCCTTCGGATCAAGCCCGCAGGGTTGGGGCCAGTGCCACGTTCCCACCGCACAGGTGGACAGATTGCAGGGGGATGGTTTTACCATAGCAAACAGCCAAAGGGCTTTTGTCTTCAGCATATGAAAATAAAGCAGCACTGTCCTTATTCTCTCTTCCTCTGTGCCTGCACCCCTCTGTCCCTCCTTAAGGTCTGGGGAGCTGGTGGGTGCAGGTGAAGGCAAGCTGGCTGTGAGCAGAGGTGGATCTCATCCCCCTCCTTGTTGAAGGTGGCAGTACTGGGGACCAGAACAGGTGCTGGCTCATTGCCCAGGCTCTTCTGCTTTCAGGCTTTGTAAACCCACTCACTGGAATGAGTCACCGTTCATACCGTTTAAAAACCAAAATGAAAGCTGTGAAAAGACTTGTCTCTGTGTGAATTCACTAGTAAACAATGTAAAAAATGGGAAGGCGGCTTTTTTTTTTCCTGCACTTGACCAAATCTGGCAACTGTGCTCTTGTTCAGACTCGCAGGCTATGAAATCTTGTCTTGCCTTCTGGTGCTGGCATGTTTCTATACCCTTTCATATATCTCTGTATAAATATACTTCGTGCATTGTTTACTATGGAACTAGTATTGATGGAGAAAAACACTTTGAGGTAAAACTGTTTGTAATTCTCTATGAGTGTGTACATTTTTTTAAAATGCACCATTTGTTTACCTCAATTTAATGGAATGGACCAATAAATGTATTAAAAGATGACTCCTTTACCTAGAATATAAAGTTTCATTTTTTGCAGCCTTCACTATTGAAATGATGTGTGCACTTATTTTACTGGCCTATCACTATCTTACTGCAGAAGTACCCTTCCCTTAAAATCTTGTTCCGCTGCTGATTTAACTAAAAGTCATCTGTCTGTTGCTGTTTTACATCTGTTATTACTTGAAAGTGAGGCTTGGAGCTGAGGAAAGGTTGTAAGAGTGTGTGTGAGGTCGGGGGAACCAGTGTGAGGAGTGGCAGCAACTTCCTCAGAATAAGGAGTTGCATAGTGAGTAATCAAGTTCTGCATCTCTGTTTCGAACTGAAGCTGCCTGATGTGCCTCCAGATTACTTCAGTTACTGAAGGGCTTTTAACTTGCCTTTACTTAGTCCAGGAGCCTGGAAGCCACTTAAACCTTGTTGAGTCAATTAGCATGTAAGTAGACACATAATTTAAGATATGATCCCTTTGGGGCATGGCAGTCTTTCGAATCATGTTTGGGTTTGACAATATCTTATGCCAGTTGCTATATTGTATGAGGTTCCTTTCAGTAGGGGTTTCGCCCAGCATAAAGCTGGCGTAACAAGGTGACTGTTACCCAGCATCAGTGTCCCTACACCTCTGTAAAGCCTGGAGGAGTCGTGTGCTGCACTTACCTGTTCTTAACCTGTTAGAAGAGTAGCACATCCTGATGGTGTGAGTTGAAATGCTGGTATCAGCTCTTGAGTCATAGGTATCCTCCCATGAGGTCTGTTAAAGCACTCTGGGGACAGTAGGACAGTCTCCCAGAAGTAGGGGCATCAACATCTGTTCCGGAGTAGTTTATTGTAGGGATTACTAGAAGTGTCTTAATTTTACATTTATTTTTTACAGTGGCATTTCTGTATTTAGTGGACTTTTACATAACACTGATCAGCTGGGCTGACACATCTTCCGTACCACTCGTAGAGCGAGTGTGTCCTGCTGACAACTGTGCACATGCAGCTTGCAGACTGCTGCTTCATCAGCCAAAGTCACAGAACTGCCCTGAGGTTTCTGAATGAACGCACAAGGCGGCACTAATGGAAAACTGATGCTCTGCTTTCCTCTTCCGTGGTGTCTAGGATGATGTGTTTTCATTTCTACCCTGTTCTTGTCACTCTGCACTATTGCTAACCAACCCAGCGGGAAAGGAAAATGCCCTGAGGGCTGCTGGTGTGCAATAGCCAATGCACGTACTCTGAGAGATGATGCACTGCAGAAATAACAAGGCAAACTTCTTTGTCCTGGATGAGCTCCGTGGCCGAGAGGCCGGGGCATGCTGTCAAGTGGAAACATAAATGGGATGCTTTCTTTAATGACAATAACTGTGGGGACTTAATGGTTGGCAAACCTTCCACTTTGGCAGCTCAGAGAGTTGGTAAAGACCAATAGATGCTTTAGCTGGTACAGCCTCTGTCACTCGGTCAGAATCTGAAGGGAGCCAGTGGTTGAACGTTGTTTGATGGCCACAATGCTGTAAAGAGCAACAAAAATGCAGGTTGCAGGAGAGATAGCAAGCTACTTCATAAAACTACAGTTTGCTTTTTCCCCATCAGTTTTTTTGCTCAGACTTTGCTGGGGTGTCTGGCGCTGGCTGAGTGCTCATGCGATTCCTCGTGAGGATCTGCCAGCCTCTCTGTAAATTACTCTTGAGTACAAGCAATGAAATTGTCACCATTTGTCATCTGACCTAATCCCAGTGTTTGTGCTCATAATGGTGCTAACTTGTATTTGGAGAGCCTGATAAAAAGCTGTGACTCGCTGTTAGAGACAGCAGGGTTGTGCCTAAGAGACGAGTCACTGTTGTGTCTGGAAAAAGTGAGGAGGAAAGGAGAGCCAGGGGAATGATGAGTATGAAGTACCCTTCCCCACACTCATAGTCCTGCTGACACCAGGTGTCAAATGTGTTTTATGAGTTCAGAAAGCCTTCAGTGCCCTGGATGAGGCAGAGCTGATGGTCTAGGACCTTTCTTTAGTGTTGCTTTTTCTTCTTAAGTGATAACACTGAAGTCAGTGCCTTTAGACTTTCTACTATTTATTTTTTTAGAAAAACTACAGCAAAACTTGGCAAGAATTTTGCCTGGGATCAGACATTAGCCTATCCAGTACCTGCCTTTTATCTGCATGAAAATATTGTTGCAGGGGTTAATTAGTGATATTATCACAATGCACTTTAACTTCATACGGGATGAGTCTCGCTGTTCTAGTAATGCAATGAGCTGGAGGGTCTTGGGGAGGGGACAACTGGCAAGGTGGAAATTAGGGGGAGATACCTCAAAAATTCTGAAATAGTAGATGGAGATGCTATTTCAGCTTTTTCTCTTCAAATTTAGCTGTTTTTTTGCTTAGAACTTGTTCTGGAAATTGTACCTCTCAGTCGCTCTGTAGCTGTACGGTTGGGCAAGTTCACTGGATCAGAAAAGTAATTATTTTCTTCACTGTGTGGTAATGGTTTCTCTTTGACAGGAACACCTGAGGGAGACTCAGGTTATTCTTTTCTATCACAATGAGTATGTAACCCATAATGGATTTTTTAAAAAATGTTTTACTTTGTGTAGGATTTTTCCCTCAGTCTACTTACTACTATTTTTGGAATATAAAGCACTACATTTGTGTGAAGGCTTTGTACCCCGGGATTATCAGCTTTTAAACACTGCCAAATACTCCTCCTACAGCAATTCATGTTACTTTCAACAAAAAGAAGATTAAAAATATTGGCTAGATCACTTGTAAGTTTCATGCTTTGAATCTCCTTGATAGTTGTCAACTCATTTCTGCAAAATTTTTATCTTTTTCCAATTTTTTTCTTTTTAAATTCAAATTTTTTTTTTGCTTTCCCCATCTGTATTATACACTTTAGACCTAGAATAAAGACGCATGGAGAAAATACAGGATCTTCTTTTGAACAAAACCCTTCCTGTTCCTTACCTTAACGGGAGGAGAGTCAGGCAGCCGACTAGGAAAGACAAAATGAAACAGAAGCTGCTGTACCAGTTCAGTGTGTTTTGGTAGATCTTGTTGTAGAGTGTAGACGTCACTACTCCTGTGGTGACTAAAGACAGCTGCAGCAGGACAAACACCTTACCTGTAAAACAAAAGCATAGTTTGTTACCCAGGAGAAAAAAAGCCAGCTGTGGTACCTCCCTGCGGAATCCAGGATCTCTGCTGCATGGAGGAGTGATGTGGTCATTGCTTCACAAGTGCCAGCTGGCGTGAGCTTGCAGCCACTGCTGTTCTGGACCAGAATTAAATGACTTTTCCTTCTTTTAGGCATAGGACAAGAGATCCAACTAGAAAACTGTTGGTTTTAAACAGACTGGATGCTGAGGTAGCTGCTTGGAAAAGCAGCATAAACTGGGCAATAAGTGCTCCTCTCCATAGGATGCAGTAAGGTAGTCCTGGGCTAACATTTTCAGGACGGGAGAGATTTTAGTCAGGGTCTGCTTCTGCCCTAGGCCACAAGAGTGGTCCACTGGGTTAAAATGATAATAATGCCTGAAATGGGGAGGTGCGTGTGATATGTGCCATGTTTAGGGTGCAGGAAAGGCATAAACTGAATCCTAGTTGAACCAGCTTTTTTTGCTGAAGTGCACCCTTCAGTTTCTGCTGTGGTAAATGGGGGAAGGGGAAGTAACCCAGCCCTGCCAGGATGTGCAAACTGGGAGCAAGGTCAGGGTTGTGCACTGAGCTTGCTGCCCTGGCAGCCTTTTCCAGCCACACAGTGGCCACCACCGAAGGAGACAACGCTGCTACCAGGAGGCAAGGGCTGCCCTGTTGCATGGTCCTGCTTGGGAGCTGGTCTGCCGCTGTAATCGGGTGCAGCCTGTGTTGTGTGGCTCATGGTGGAAGTTAAAAACAACATTATGATTAATAATAATGATTAATTTGGGGTGTGAGCTGTGCTGCTTGTGGCGGGTAGGCGAGTTTACTACAGAGCACGTCAGGGAGCACGAGCAGTAGGAACGAGCTGGTGACAGAGCAGTGTGGGGTTCATGTGGCAGGAGGGAAAAGGGTGCAAAGGGCGGCTGTGGGAACATGCCTGGAGGAGGCACGAGCAGTCATGGGCTTGAAGTGCTATTTGACTGCATGACCAGTCCTGTCTGTGGTGTCTAAATCCAGACCACGGTGTTGTAAAATACATACATTTTACTATTTTCTAATACAAATTTTAATAGGAAAGAATTTCTGCTCCTGCTTACTAAAATGGGACAATTCTTATGCAAAGCTTATCCTTTCTTAGTCAAATCATGGTCTGACAGGAACAAATTGCCAGGTAGAATCTGGGGACATGTTTAGAGAGCATAACTGAAAAAAGATTAAATAAATCCATCCTTCCCAAAACTGTAAGCAAAAGAAGCCAAAAAATGGTCTATCACAGTGCTTCAACCTAAGTTCTTGCTTCTCTTGGTTTTCCCATGAGCCCTGTGTTTTTGAGCAGCTCCTCAGGTATTTTCCCTGCCTTTCAGCTGCACACTGATAGTAGTCTCTTGAAGCACATGCTGAAAATCTTGTGGATAAATGATGATGCAACCAAGGAGGAGAAGTTTGGATGTGACAGTCTTGTCCTGCAAGTTTCTCTGCTTCTCCCTTCCTGCTTGTGTTCTGTTTTTATTACGCAAAGCACAGATTGCAGCAATAATTTACCTTTCTCTTTGTACCTTAGGCTGAATGGAAGGATTTGAGGGTTTTTTGATCAGTAAGGTAACGAAAATACTTACCATAGGATGATCCTTCAACATGCTTGGATAACATGGACCTGATGGTTGGTAGGGGGATGAGGGCAAAGAGCATCACCGCCCGTGCTACAATGCAAGGAATATGTAGTTATCATCAGAATCCGTTCCTTGTCTCCCAACACACCAACCACTGCTTTTGAAGACTACATGCCTCTGGCTTGGGCAGGGCCTTTGTTTCACCTTTTCTTTTCCCTTGAGTACCAGAAAGAAGCACCAATCTTTGATAGGAGTGTAGCTTCTCACTTCATCCAAGCGATGGTGGATAAGCCACCTACTGCTCCCACTAGCAGAGGTATTTTCCCCAAACGAGCTGTGGTCTCTTGGTCTCAGCCTGAAATTCCGACATGGATGGAATATAGCACTGTCCTTTGAGATTGTGAGGCCTTGACAACAACAGTACCTTTGTAACGCTATAGCTGTTTTCTATCTCAGTGCTTCTGGCTTGCAGTATTTTAGGCTTTCTCCAGTGTGGAAACTTTCAGGGAGCTGGAATTACCTTCCTGTCAGCACAGCCAACCTCAGTGAAGACTTGGTCCATGTCTAATGTACTGAGGTGTTTCTGCAATGCAGGGAATAAGCATCCTGCATACTGTGTAGCAGCATGCGTTCATGATGGACGCAATATTAAACCAGCATTTTTTTAATTTTAATTTTTTATCTTTTGTTCCCCAGCCTGACACCTAAACAAACAAAATCTCTTAAAAATTGCACTCAATGTTTGCACACAAATAAAATATCCTATTGTCTTTCCCTTTAGAAGAACTTTGTTTGATTTTCAGTTTTTCATTCCCTGCAGGGGCAGACAGAAAAATCGCTTCAGGCCATTTCTCTTAGATCTTTTCCTCACTTTCAGAAGCAAAACCTCAAAGCCATGCAACACACGATACTCTGTCAGATATAAATCATCCACCTCACTGCCACAGCGGATGCAGTTCCTGGGTTTTGTTTTCTGTGTTCCTGCAGAGGCTACCCCCAACAATAAACTTGCCTTTCCTTCGTCGTGGGATGCTGCCCCATCTACTGTTACCTGTCCCCTGGTGATTTACACATAGCATAAGATCTGTACACTACATTCTCATGATATTTTGGTTGCTGAAGCAGCTGCAGTGTTTCACTATTAAGTTTCCCATCGACCATAAATGCCTTAATGAAACAAAAATAAATCACATCTTAAGATGGTCGCTTAATAGGAATTGCCAGTTTGTTTCTGTTGCAGCTTAAGCCTTACCTCATAAGAAGCAAGTGCTTCCCATTAATGCAGTGGTGTGGTCTGACTAGTACAGGTATCCAGCAACAATTCCCCCTCCCCTGCAGCATGAGCATTGTTCCCCTGCTATGACCAAGTGATGAATTACAAGTTAACCAGGCTTAAACTAAGCCTTGGCAAGAGTGTGTGCCCCCTCTAGATATTGTAGGGTGCTGAGTACAAAATGAGATGTGGGGAAAGGGGAATGGTAATGTGGCCCTCTTGGGAATCGCTCGTCTTCCAAGCTCCAAAACTCATGGAGAAACAGAGCAAAAGCCCTTTTCCTGACACTAAAACATCCCTTTCTCAGGGTGCACTGGCTTGCAAGAGTGGCCGTTCAACTCACCGATGTAGAATAGGAATGTCCACTGCACGAAGGCCATGATGAGGATGCCAGTGCTGAAGGATATCACTCCGATCATGATCATGGTAATGTCCCTCAGATATTTGGAGAACACAAATACCCCTAGGAAGCTGGTGATGAAGATCGCATACCCAGCAGCATTGCCATGGCCAATCTGTATGGCGTTCCAACTTAAAGGCTCCCTGAGCAAGAAGAGTGGGAGTACGTTCATTGCACCGACCACGGCAAGGTCATAGAGGATTGCTGCCACAAACAGCATGATGATGGTGAGTTTTGAGGGGGATACTGGAGTGGAGCTGCTGCTCTCTGGAGGTTGGGAACTCCGTGCTGCTGCTTCTTTGTGGGCTGGTAGCTGGCTGCCCACCTCCTCTGCGCTCTTGGCTTTGGCTGGGCAGGAAGCTGCTGGCTTGGGGACTGTCAGGACAAAAATGCTGTAGAGGAGGCAGAAAGCATAGCAAGCAATGCTGCAGCCCACCAGCACAGTGCCCTCTCGATAGCGGTCATTGAAGCCAACAAATAGGTAGCCAGATGCCATGCTTCCCAGAAACCCAGCGAGGCCATACACCAGCTCAATAATGATCAGACGCAGAGACCTCCTGCTCTCGGAAGAGCCCAGAGACCCCAGAGCCATGACGCCTGCCCAGAACGTGGTGAAACCGCCCGTCAGCCCATTGAGGGCAGCAGCCCCGTACATCACCTCGATTGGCCAGCCCAGCAGGATCAGGAGGAGCAGGAGAGTTTTGGAGCCCAAGTAGCCAAGAAGAGGGAAGCAGATGGGGATCTTCCGATGCATCCTGTCCCCTAGCTTGGACAAGCCATAGGCTGACACCAGGGGGCTCAGGCCCAGGACTAGGTTGTAGATGATATAAAAATTAGAGACAGCCTTCTGCTGAGCGTCCTCCGGTGCATGGGAGGGAGCGGTGGAGTTGGTCTGATTGTAGTAGTTCTTCACCACCAGCAGCAGTGCCGTGTCGTAGAAGGCGCTGGCCATTTGAGAACCCGCAACCACCGGCTCAATCCACATCCTCATCACTGTCACCCCCACCATGCTGCCGGCGACTGCCTCTTCTTGGGGAGAGCTGTTTTCAGGGAGATGCACAGGACAAAACGGCTCTTCAGAAGCTCTGCTCTGGAGGCATGCTTGGAGAGGAGCAGCGGAGGGAAAAAGAAAAGGTCAGACGGGCTGCACAGAGTCAGAGAGTTGTGCAAGAGATGATCTGTCTGGGAGGGTATTTGCACCTCGCCTTGCTATGTAAACGCACGCACGCACATCCCTGCAGTGCTCTGATCTCCAGCTCATGCACAAGAGGCTTTTGTAGAGCCGGAGAATGCCCTGCACTCACCAGCCGCCGCTGCTCCTCTTCCTGGTGCAGTTTCAACAGAGGTCAGATGACCCAGGGGAATTTCACTCTCCTACTTTAGGAAGTGAAAATGCCCTGATCAAGTAACTGCTGCAATTTGGGGTGGTGGTTTGTTTTTTCTTTGGCTTGTTGTTTGGTTTTTGTTTTTTTTTTTTCCCTTTTGGCATCTTTCACGTGCCAGAGGACTCTCAGGGTGGCTGCGGGGGGGCAGGGGATGGGTGTGTGCTTTTTTGTCAGGTAATTTTTGAATTCCCCTTACCGCCAGCTATTTTCCCTTTCTTCTACACAAATATGTTGTTGGCTCTTTTGCTCTTACCTGCTCCTGTCTGCCCTGTTGCTGCATCATGCCCCTTATGTCATTGTTGTTTCAATAACGCAGACAGGAAATTACACCACAAAGAAATCAAAAGGGAAAAAGCCTAATTTTAGTAACCCGCATACCACGCCTGCCACTCTGCCTGCTGCATCCTTTGGCTTTACAATGTGGGAATTTCCAAGAGGAGGGGAAAAGTCCCAATTTATCCAAAAGGCATTGGTGACCGCTGAGCTGGAGGCTGGGGTGGGTGAGAGACCACCTTCAGGGAAGCCTTCTCCAGTCCCAGCTCCTCAGGGCAGTGGCCGTGCCTCTGAGGAGGGTCAAGTGAAGCAACCCGCCGCAAGCAGCTTGGGGTCCCAGCGGGGACAGTGGTGTGGCGGGGGTGATGGCGGTGTGGTTGGCCAGAAGCACCAGGAGCTCTTGGAGCAGGATATGGCGCAAGCTGGCTGCCAGCTCCGAGGAAGATGCTTGCGGTCCCAGCTGCAGGAAATACTCGGAGGATATTTGGCAGCCACAAAAATGCTAACTTAAATGATAATGATCTCATTCTGCACTGGTTTAATGAATCATAACAGGCAGAGTAACAATCTGTTCCAGGAAGATTTATGATGGTTACTTTAAAAAATAAATTAATGATTAATTTGTAAGAACAATGTTAAAACCTCCATCTGTTGCATTCTGTATTAATTCAGGTGACATTTACTCAATGCCTGTGTACTCATGGCTCAAGAGTTTAATTTTTTCACTCTTAGTTCAGTTGTGCAATAGTTTTTGTTTTATGTTTTGATTCAAGGAAAAAAAGTCCCAAGTACTAACAGGGAAAGTAGTGGGGAATTGTCTGCTAGAATGATTTGCTGCTAGACAATTTCAGTTTCACCAGAGAATTTGGGTTTTTGTCAGGCCAAAAGACGACTAGACAGCTGTAAAATATAATGTGGATTCTTCCAACAGTTGGCTTTTTCTTTTTTCCCCCCAGATTTTCTGCAAAAGGTGTCTAGTTTCTTTAGGTTTTATTCAGAGGTGGGACAAATCTTTTTCTCCAAACCCTGGAGCATTTCCAGAGGATGGAAATTCCAGACAGCCTTACTAAAAACCCCAAAGCATAAACCTGTGACCAGCTGAGGCAACAAATGCAACCAGAGGAATTGCCACGTTTCGCTTCACCCGGGGAGCCCTGTCTCTTCTGCCAGACATTAGAAGGAAAGATAAATGACTTTGTCCCATTCAAGCTTCAATTTGCGATGTGAGTTATCTTGGAGTGCAGAGGTATGTTACAAGCACTATGCTTGAAAGACTGCAGATCTGATCAGATCTTAAATAAGGTTTATTTTTCTTCCACTCTTTGTTGCATATACAGGCTGCTTGGCCTATTCATCTGACACTCTTGATGTTCAGGTGATACTGCGTTGTGCTTAATGCTGTTCAGGCCTAGATAGCTAATGAACTGTGCTAAATGCAGTTAGTGATATCATGAATTACATACATATTTCCAAGATATTCTGAGTGTTCTTTCACATTAAATGTACTTTTTAGAACTAGTTCGCATGGAAGGATGTAATTTCACGTCAGTAATTGCGAAACAGTGAGTGCTAAAGTAAGAGTTTAACTCAGGCTCTCGAATATTTCCCACTGCAAAATGCTTTTCATGAATACCATATTCACTTGATGCCACAAAGACTCCAAAATTACTATTCTCTAGCATCAGCTTTTCCACGGGGCCCAGTTCTCATATTACTAATATTTATAGGGACATTTGCATCCACTTTAAAGTAACTTTGTGCGGCATAAACACCATGGAGTCTTAAGAGAGTGGCCCTTGACATTTAAGAAAAATGCACCTACAGATCACTGAGACTAGTCTAAAAGCAAAAATACACTGGCGTAGCCTGCTGGAAAAGGAACATGTTGGTTTAGGGCACCTGTCTCTAGAGCCATCTTGTCTGGAGGCCCACTAGAGGCCTCCATGGTGCACCGTGGTGCACCAGCTCTTGGACATTTGTCAGTCTGGCCAAATAAAAGTGTTTAATATCTCTCTGTGGCAATGTTATACATTCGTATGCAGAATTGCTTTTTCTTTTTTTCAAATGATTTATGACAGTTACATCACTTCTTCTTTCTGAACACAGTTGCTGTAGGGATTTCAGTATGCTGGGGCAGCTGGGCTTGGCAGCTACTAGCATTTTGGAGCTTGGTCTTCAGCACTCCTCATCTGAAGAGGTCCTTTTGACATCCAGCACTGTAACCTGTCATGGGGATGTAAACCCTTTTATTCTCCCTCACCTAAGCCTGCTGATGGGATCTGTGATTTACAGTCTCTGGCTGAAAAGATATTTTGCCTCCGAGGTGGTGAACCAGCTCTGTAACTCTTCTTCCTACTTGGTACATGCAGATCGTCCTGACGCACGCTGCGGCTTTGTGGTGGTGCCAAAGCGGGGAAACACGACTGGGGTCTGGGAAGTGCCCAGGTCTGAGCCTGGATGGAGCTGTGGTCTTATTGCAGCACTGGAGAGAGGAAAGGCTGGTTGAAAACAGTGGGGAGAAGCATCTGTTTTGGTGATGGCCTGTTTTCCTTCAGAAAATAGGTCTTTGTCATAAATGACCACAGACCGTAATGCCAAGCTGTGCTCTTTCTCTCTGTGGTTTGGGCGGTCGGCTTCCTCACTGGCTGCTGTTTAATTATGTATTTTCCCTGTCCTCACAAGGCATGTGGTTCCACTCGCAGAGCTGGGGAAGATGAAGGGGAGCGGAGGCTGCACAGAAAGCTGGCACCATGGGGCAGGGGGAGCGACTCCTGGCAGCTGCTGCACCGCCACAGGGATGTGGCACCCCTGTCCAGGGCAGCTGTCTTGTGGGATCCAGAGCCACCAATGGCAGACGCTAACACCTGGCTGTAAAAGGCCACCCCGTCAGCCTTGTTTCAGCGTCTCTGGAAACAACATCCAGGCTGTTTGGAAACTCATGATGCTGGTGCCAGAGTCTGTAGCACAAAAGGTGGCTAAGTCCACCATTGCCGTAATAAAACACAGCACCATGCCCTCATGGGTGCACCCTGAAGTGTCTCAGACACCAAGACCCCTGGGCCAGCAGTGTGGCATTCAGAAGGCACAGCACCACCAGAAATGTTGGGATCACCTATGGGGACGTCTGCTCTCCTCTGCTGCTCACAGAAGGAAGAGGAAGCCCGGGCCACACCAGTGCAAGCACATGGCGCCTCGTTCCCCCATGCCTTGAGGCCTCATCTTTGCCCCACAGGAGCAGAGCCCAGGGCAGTGTGCAGGCTGCAAAACAACTGGAGAACAGATTAGCTCCATGGAGAGACCTCATGGGGTGCACCGATGTGAAGCACGGTGACCCCATGCCAGGGAAGGGGAGGTCCACCATCCTTCCCTTGGAAGAAGCTGGTGTTCCCCACTGCTTTGAGAGCAACACAGGAGAGCCGTGATGGGCTGGAAATGGCAGCTTGTCCTTTAGGACAGACACTAGCTGACCAAGCAGCTCCAGAAATCTGTGTTGTCTTGCTTTCACCCCCAGATGTCATGTTTTTGTCTATTTTCCTGATTTCAGAGTTTCCTGCTTACCTGGTTGGAGTCTCCTGTGGGCTTCTCCCTCTGCTGGAAAGACAAAACACAGCATCCTTGACACATGCTTTTTGCTGAGTTGGCTTCTTTTTTCTTTAGCTTGAGGAATTTAGGTGATGAATAGTGCTGACAGCTAACTGTATGCCTTAACATTAATCCTCTCCATGGAGGCAAGAAAAAAAGCTTCTTGAGGTACCTGGTGCTTGCCTGATCAGCTGGACCACAGAACAAATCCTGCTGTCATTCTTAGATAAGCCCCAGATAATCTTGGTGCTAAATGATTTTTTGTGTGTGTGGACATCCTCCATTTCATTAATTTTAATGTCTTTTTAAAATTGTTGTCAGTGTATATGGGTTTGGCACGGAAGCATTGCAAAGTTCAAGAGTGTGCAGGCAGCAATGGACTTGAGAAATGGGATGAAACCTACATCTTAAGCAATCTGATGTTGAATAAAGCAAAAATGGACAGTCTGGAAAAATGAAATAACCATAGCAAAAATATGACTATTAAAAAATCTCACTACTGGATGAACTACAGTGAATAATCTGTAAAAACTCGGTTCAAAACCAAAAACTGCCCTCCCCTTCCCAAGTGCTCTCCAAAGCTATTTAGAAATAATTTTGGTTGTCTACTTCACATTTTCATCTTTTACGTAAGTCTAGAAACTTCTATGGCAATAGTGAATGGGTACTGAAAAGCCTAAAACCACATTTAAGTAATAATAACTTTGAGAAAAGGAATTAAGGGTGAGTAAAAGCTCTGTAGAAGGAGGATTGTGTTAGTAAATTTGACTTGGGATTTATGAGATTGGAGAGGAATGGTGTGTTAACTGTGGACGTGAATTAGAGGCAGACTATACACAGAGCATACTGGAAAGGTTAATGTGGAAGAATAAAGGAGGAAAATATATTAAGCTACACATCCTTGTGGAGGGAAGGGGGAAAAGAAGAAAAGAAGAGCAAGGGAAAGAGACGTGCTAATTTATCAGGTTTGGTAGGACCTTTGCTAGATAGCTCAGCCCTAGCCAGGCACAATTGGAGGGAATGAGTATCTATGCATAAGCCTGCGGCTCCATGGAGGTAAAAACAGTCCTGGCAGAGGACATCAGGGCAGTGGGGAGAAAAGGGATGAATCCACCCCATTTTCCAGGGTGAGACGTGGAAACAATCAAAAGCATCCAAAATGCTAAAAGATACAGGCTCTGCCTCTTGCTATGTATAAGGCATAGTGCTTTTTGAGGAGAGAAGGGAAGGTAAAATATTTCTTTAAATCTTAGTTCCTCTGGAGACACGCTTGCCTGGTAATCCAGCTGTTTTCCCCTGGCAGATCTCAGGTTAGCCCTCTGTGTGACTAAATTTACATTTTGAAGGCAGGTAAAGCAAGAGCTGAAGCCATCACCTGCAGTAAGCCTTGTTGTTATCCACCCCGGACATTCAGGGCAGGCAGAAGGTAACTCACCCCTCACAGCCTCTCTCTGTGTACTCTGCTGGGCTATGTCCGGAGCACAGAAAGTGGCGAGAAAGATTAACTATGGTTTGAGTCACTTGGGTGTTTAAATTTTCCAGGCTAATCTATGCACAACATCCTGTCAAACACATTCACGTTGTTTGTTTAAAAAACCCCAAGAAACTGCATACACAACCCAAAAGTTGCAGATCGTGTAGCACGCTCTGGTGACATTTATGAGCCTCACCACCCTCTTCTTCCACGTGGCAGCTCTTTCTTTGGGGGTGTTTACTGAACCTCTGCAGCTCAGAAATAAAAAATGCAAGAAACTCGATAACAAGCTCTCAAGCCCTCTCCTTGAACACAGAGCACTATCTGCCCAGGGCTGGGCAGGTCCTCCATGGACCACTCTCAAGCCCCTCAGCGCAGCTGGTGGTGGTTGCTGAACCCAGCCCAAGGTGGTTTCGGGGTACAGGGTTGCATGGCACTGCGTATCGCTGTTTGTCTCACTGCAAACACTCCCTACCGCTGGCTAAGTACTTCCAGGCAACCTGGCATCACGAGGCACTGTGGGGGAGGAATAACCCTGTTTTTTAACACGTGCTGCGGCCATGCCTGGATAATTACCTAGCTTGCAGCCTGAGGGTGGGGGCACCTGCTTGGGGCTGGTAGGGTGGAGAAGTCCCTGGGACAGCAGGGAAAGGTGCCAGCGTCCTCCGTGAAGAGCAAGGGAAGGAGAAGTGCTGATTTTTCAGGGTTGGTGGGACCTTTGCTGGATAGCTCCATGAAGGTGCCTGGAAGGATACAGGGGACCATATCCATTCCCACTTTGCTGCAGGGCACGAGTAGAAAATGGCACCAATGGGGGTAACCTTCTTCAGATGAGAAAGCAGAGGTATGCCTGGGTGGGCAAGCTGCAACCTCAGTGCTGGAGGAGCACTCCCTGGAAAGCAGCGAGGGCTGCTGAGGCTCTGCAGCCCCATGCAGACATGTCATCTCCACTGGACACACAGGGAAGATGTGCCTGGGGTTCCCCAGGCCCGCAACCCTGCATCAGACAAGGTACACCAGGAGAAAGGTCCAGTCTCTGGAGAAACCTCATGTAGACAGGGCAATGCAGGTCTTTTTGCATGCTACTCAGGAGAATTTTAGCTAGCACCCTACCAGGCAGGTAGTGAATGAACAGCCTTGGCAAATTTTGTGTATCCTTAGGACTCCAGCATGTGTACAAAAGAGACATTAAAAGAATTAAAATATTGCACCTCTTCTCCTCTCTGAAGGGTCCTGTTGTATCTGCAGGAAATTTTGGAGTTGAAGAGCGGTATTGGGTAAAAGGGACCAAGGAAACAGGAAAGGCCAGGCAGCTTTCCAGCAATATTGTTGCTGCTAACTTTTTCCAGGCTGCAATTTTTCAATGTCCACCAAGCATGAATAAATATATACACCACTGTACATTTTAAGCTGTGTGGCAAGACAGCTGCTGTAGCTGGTGTTTGCTGTTCCCTTGCCCCTTCATTTCAGCACTCTGCGGTATGCAAAGCTCTGCTGAACTAAGACTTTGCTTTTTTGCCCTGTTGCATAGTTGCTGAATTGCCCATTCTGGTCAAGAGCAGCACTGCTTCTTCCCACTACGCCCTCTGCATTTCTTGGCGAGTTCCTCTGAGTTTCATACCTCCTGATAACTGCACATGGGCAGTGGGGAGACATCTCCAGACCACTTTGCCCATTTCAGCATGGCTTTGCACAGTGCACCTCGGTCACCAGCTGAGTGCCGGTGATGCCCTCGAAAGGAGGACTGCCAGCTGCAGTCACCTCCTGAAGGACTGCTAATGCCTCATGAGCTTCCCAGTTGTTGAAGAACCTGAGACACTCTTGTTTGCTGAAAATCAAGAGGATGTGGCTGAGGGCCATGTCAAGTGCATGTGCTTCCCTCCAGAAGACAGAAGACTTTGCTTTTCTTGTTCTGCTGTAGATGAGGTTGCTTTGCTGCTGCAGGACTTGGACCACGCGCAGGTGATGTGGGCTCCTGCCTACCATTGTCACATGTGATGCACTTCCATACCACCACTTTCTAAGGACTAGTAGCTATCCCAGTTCAACACCTTCAGGGACTTTGTGTTGGATGTCACCTCCAAGATGCCAGTGGGAGCTGTTACCCACTAACAAGTCATGTCTGGCCATGAGCTTTCAGGCACCCTCTGCAAGGACACATAGCCAGGGCAGCGTAGGGCAAAGCGGGCACATGCCTACAGAGTAAACTGAGAGAGTGACCTCCCCAACATTTAAAACCACACTGATTTAATACTTCTATACAGGAAGGAACAGGAGATTAAGCAAGACTTGAAAAATAAAGCCCTTTGGGGCACTGAAAAGCTGTTTTGATCATTTAGTGCTGCGGCATCTTGATAATAAATTCCTTGGAAACATCCTGCAAAGCTTAGACAGACTATATCGACATATCTTTTAATTTATAAACTCAAAGAGTCTGCATGTCAATAAATTATGGGACTCATGAGCAATGATATCATTCAGCTATTTCCTGACTCCTGCTGAAGACTGACTCAGCAAACAGTGGCCAAGAAGGACAGCTGAGCTGAATCTTCACCTGCACCACCATAGTCCAGACCTGGCAGAATGTGAGACCCATGCTCTAACTGGAAGAGGTTTTTTGTCTGGTTTACAGAGAGCTTGGGTAAATAAGCTTTTTGCCATATAGCTTCCATCCCTGCTCAAATATTGTCTGAGCGTGCTTTCAGCTGGCTTCAGAAATGTCTCCCTGCATGAAAAATTCCCATCACCAAGATTTTCTCCTATTTATCTTTCTATTTTCCACTGTTTATACCACTCTGCTCTGACCTGCATTACTTATACCCTTCTCCCTCTGTTCCTGCCAGAAATCCTCACTTTCTTTATACATCAAGTCCCACAACTTGCAATTAACTTTCTCTTTAAAAACAATTCTCTCCACCTCATACAATCTCAGTCTGCATTCTCTGCAGCACTCTATGGACGGAGCTTGGCTCAGCTGTTTTCCTCAAACATAGGAAAGCTGTAATCATGCCCCTTTTGGCATGAGTAATGCAGCCAAGAGAAGGTTTTTGTTTCACCTGGCTCTCCCCCAACACTCTCAGGTCAACCCCACTAACATACCTGCATCATTTTATAGTGCATTGGCACAAGCTCAATCCATGGGCTTCCAGCTGAGTTCAGTGCTGTGTAGCCCTCAAAGAACAAGGTCCTTAGAGGTTTGGCTTTGGTACATTTGGATCTGGTCCACTTAAGGTTTATCTCATGGGTCTTCGTTTTCCCATCTTCCATGGGGTGCTTTGGCAAAGAAGTGTAAATCCAGTTAAATACCTGAGGAGACGAAACCAGTCCAGGAGGGAGCCTGACTGGAGGCTGGTGGACCTTGCAGTTGTGGTCAATAATGGACCTGTGGTTGGGGACTTGGTCTGATTGAGGGTCTTCTCCATCCCATGAAGCTCAGTGGAAGCAGGGTGAGATACCTGTGCTCATGGGAGCCATCTAGTCTTGCTGCCCCCAACCAGCCATATCTTGGATGTGGATAGCATCGTATGGAAATCAGAAGGGAACAGCAGGGGGCAAGGAGATGGCAAGGAGCAGGAAAGGGTAATACTGTGAAAGTCTGGGTCCACCTTGGGCTGATGCTCTACCCCAAAGCCATGCTCCTAGGAGCAAACAAGCCCTACCAGGGAATGAGCAAGCGCCCTACTTTACCATGTTCCTTATTTCACTCCAATTAAGTAGGGCTGAATACTTTCTGCCTCCTCCACACAATGTGGGTGTGACAAAACTGCCTGGCAAGTCAATTCCCATTGCGTATCAGGAAACTCCACCTTTCTCCATGGAGATGACGCTTCTCAGAGACCCGAGCTCTTCCCTCCTTTCTAGTGACTGGTTATTTGTTTGCAGCACTTTTGAAACCTCGCAGGAGTGCTGTGAAGTGCTGCTTCACCAGGGTTATGTCATTATCCATGTGTTTTTGCTAGCATTTTCCTGGCTTCTTGTCTTTCAGTTGCAGCTTATGACTTGATGCTCATTTTAACATAAAGCTGAGAAAGTTCAGCTTTCATAGATGCTACAAGAGGAAGAAGTGCTTATTGAGGGCCATTTTTACATGAGCATCTTGCGTCACTCTGAGCCACAGCTTTTTGCCGTCAGGGACACCCCAAGGGGGAGCGCATCGCTCTGGTCTGTCCGCTGCAGCCCGAGGTGAAACCCTCCTGTCTTGGTGGATCTGTTTGCAGCTTCCTACTCTTCTTTCCCCCTGCCCTGCAGACACCTTCCTGGCCAGCAACAGTCTCCACAGCCAGTTCAGTGCAGAATGGCCCCTTGCAAAGTGTTTTGTATGCCCAGCCCCAACCCTGCGCTGAGCTGCCTGCCGAGGCAATACAGAATTTGAAATTGCTCCCAACTAGGGCTGTCTGGGAGGTCTGCTGCACCCCAGAAGCTTGTATGGGACGAGGCATGCCCAGGGCACAGCAGCATTTTCTGGGGTCCCCATCCCAACTATCTCCCCCTGGGAAGCTCGTGAGATGTGCCATGGCTCTCTTCCTGACCCTAAGAGGGCTTGCTGTGTTGGTAACACAGTGCCATAGCAGTGGGCTTGGCACTGGTAGGCCCCTGAGACTCATGCCAAAGCATCAGTCAGCACGTCTGTCCCAGGTATTGGGTGCTCCCAGAATTTGGCCACCAGGGGACATCCTTGGAAACTAAAGTATTCCCATGGTCAGTGCAATCCACCCTGCAGATGCCACTGCTGCTGCACAAATCCATGCAATTTTCCTCGCGCAGTTCGCAGTAATGGACAATGTGATCAAGTAGCTTTGCACACTTTTTTTTCTTCCTTCATCAATTTTTCTCACCGCTACTGCCACACTCTGGATTGGAAGGAGGCCTGAAACATTCCCAGCTCCTGGTGGCACACCGCCCTGAATTTGGTGCGGACATGACACATTCCTGGGACTGAGAATACTGAGCTCTCACACTGATGCCATATTTAGTGCTTACCGTCAACGCTTTCTTCCTGGAGACCTCATTGATAAAGCAGTAGGTTAGGTTGCCAATTAATCAAGGCTCATCCAGAGTTAGCAGCAGACCCTGAGATCTGGATGGCATTTGGGTTTGGTTTTTTTCTGTTGTTTTTGTTTTGTTGGTTGGTTTGTTTTTAATTTTTTTTTTTTTTTTTTTGTTGTTTGTTTGTTTTTTATTTTTTTTTTTTTTTTTTTTTTTACCCCTGTGCTATTGCTGATGCGGCAGGTTATCCCCTGCCCATGTGAAATGCTGGGATGCTGTTCAGTCTTTAACCTGGGGAGGAGCGCAGGGCTGGACACACACACTGCTAATAGTTTTCTGGACTGCCTGTCCTGGTCAATTGAACAACTAGACATAATTGAAGGTCATCTTTAGCACTCATGTTCATGCTAGTATTTGTAGCTCTGGCCCTGCCTTGCCCTGTCCCTTCCCTGCTACGGCTTGTGGTGCTTTCAGACCCCATTTGTGTTATTTTTTTTTTACATCTCCTGTTCCCACTCACAACTGAAAATGCTGTACTGAATGCTCTCCCTCCTTTTAAAGCAGTTTAATCAAACCCACCTCTGCAGAGGGGATCCTTTGCTTCTCCATTTGCTTTTCCATGGTGCTGAGGCCTCTTAAAGCCACCTCCAACTGTTAGAGGCACAATATCCTTACCATATACGGGACTACACCAGAAATGAGGGACAAAATGGCTCTTTCATAGTCCTTAACTACTTTGTAAAAATACTCTAAAGCTTGGTGCATGCCATTTTGGCTACGCAATGGGGTGACAGGGATTTTAAGTGTCCTAAATGTGTGTTATTAAACAAATACCAACCGCTGGTAACAGCAGAACGCATTGCAAAAATTCCTGAGCCGCTGACACCCACTGACGTCACTGCGTTAGTTTTGCAATGTCTAAATGCTCCCTTGCAAGTGTCCAGTTTCTGCTTTTAATTGTCATAAAACCCAAAGGAGAGGTCTAGAAGGAGTTCCCTTTCCCACTGTGTGCCAGGGAGTCTGATATGCTGTCCCTCTTACCACAGAGCAAGGGAAGGCAGAGGAAGACAGAAAGCCTCTTCTGTGTTGAAGAGACAATAACCTCTTTTTCTTCGTACACACAGAGACCAGAATTGGTGGATAAATTATCAGGCTTGTTTTCTAGCCTGTTTTCTGACTTCCAGCAGTATTTACTAACTGGAAAGGAAATCCACATCTGACTGTCTTCTGTAGGCATTTCTGACACTGTGCATAACAGAGAGGAGGGCTCCTGTTACAGACAGCACGGAATGAATTGCTGCACTTGGCCCTGGTCAACACCCATGGAGATCCCCAGTGTCCTCCTCCTCCTCCTCCCAAGGGCTGTGGAGCAGGGCTGTAATTAAACGCCTGACTATTCCTGGCACAGGGAGGGGACAGAGGCTGGCATGAACCTGCCCGGTTCATGCACCTGGTGCCATGGCACCTTCCAGCTCTTGATGGCAAACGTGATGGCAGCTCCCTGTTGAGGTTGAGGGATGGGGTCTCTCCTGGTCTAGCCAGCCATGAAAGAGGGGTGAGGGGCTGTGGCAATGGGCAAGTGACTGGCTGCTGCAGCTGGGCATGTGAGAAATGGACAACTGGCTGAAACGATGTGTTTTGCCGTGCGGGATGGCAGGAGCCCTGCAGGTGAGGAGGCAAGGTAAGAAAGCTCCTGCAATTCATCATGAAGCAGATCTGGCCTCAGCAACCCTCCAGACGCATGTCAATGGGAAAGAAATACTAAGGGGTGATCTTANACCAACCCCCACCTTGCTACAGCCTCCTTTTCTCCAGGCTGAACAACCCCAGCTCCCTCAGACATTCCTCATAAGACTTGTTCTCCAGACCCCTCACCAGCTTCATTGCCCTTCTCTGAACACGCTCTTGTATCTGCATCTGATGCCGCTGAGTGCAGAAAAAGAGATATGTCCTCCCTTTAGGCAAAAAGAAGCGGAGTCAAGGCGGAGGAGACCGACCACCCTGGGAGGTGGTAGACAAGCCACTCTCCTCCAGCCATGTGCTGCTTGCGGGGGTACACGTGAAGAAACAGGCAGCTTTATAGAAACACAACACAGATTTCTGTTTTAATGAGAAAATAATTATATACTTGCATTGTAGGCCTCACAGTCACTATAAAACAGAAGCAGGATAACATTTAAGTGGTTAACATACAGAAAGCCAGGTATTGTTGAAACTGGTTGATAAGTCATGACAAGGATGCCGCCTTTTGGTTGCCAAACATGTTAATGCTACTGTATTTTCCTTCAGATAATGTCAGTACGGAGCAAGATGAAGCCCAAACTGGCAGCTTTTAAAACAAATTGTTCAGAAAACCTGCACTGTAACCCCAAAGTGATTATAATCACAAATGCTAATGCTTAACTATTTCTCAATACACAGTTTCATTAAAACCAGTCTTTGCCACGGGAAAGGATCTGAGCGCTTCTTTTGTGGAGACAAAGTTAACTCTGCAATAGTGCTCTTCTGCTGCATTTGATATATTTATATATAGATAGATATGTATTACTGGCGTATACTTATAAACACCTAAGCTTGGTAGCATGCAAATGAAATAACAGAGGCAAGTAAACTGCATCGCACTCGTGTTGCCACAGCACTGAATGTGTGCTGCTGACCTCGAGTGTCCATAATTTCTGGAAGAGAAAAACTCTGCTGGGTGGAAAGTTTGGCTGTCCTGCACTGACACACGCAAGTACTTTTGTCGCAGGGGCTGAAAGTGAATGCTTCTAGTGCAGAGGACTCCTGCCTGGTGTCTCCTCACCACCACATCCACCTCCTTGGGAGCAATTTAATTTTCCCTTCAAAGACTGAGGGCCATTTGTGGCGGTAGGGGAGGATGTGGCAAAGCATGATGAGATGTCTCGTGATGGGTGATCAATGCCACTGGCTCACAGTTGAGAGAGCAGGAGGGAAAAACAGCCTTCAGGTTGAATAAAGAAAATAAAGATGCAGGTTCCTGGTAAGGCAGACCAGGGCTGCCCCATTTTCAGGGAGCTAATATTGGAGGAGACTCTGAAGAGCGTTGTTTGGTGCAAGACCACCTCATCGTAAGTTCAGGGGCCTTCTCCTCTGCTCAGGAAACCCCCCTTTCCCACTCTCACTTACGCTCTCCCCAAGGTTAGAGGGAGCCAGGACTCCTCTTGGTATAAATGTGCAGAGCTCACAGATGCGGCAACGTGACATATGGTCTCACTCGAGGGCTGCATTGGTGGCGTTGCTTTTCCTACAGTCTTATGGGAACGACCCGCCTGCAGACGTGAGTCACAGATCACTGCCGATTGCCATGTCTGGACAACGAGTCCACTTCATTGGGTATGTACTTCCTTCATAGGCATGGTGCCACCCCATGCACCTGGGTTTAGAGAGTATCCTTCAGATAAGTGTGCTGCCCTTATCACAGTGAACGCTCAGTTCAGCAGGGTTTTCTTCTCTTCAACAGCACTTAGGGAGACAACTGACAGAACTGAGTTAACGCGTATATATAATTGTATTTGCTACAAGTCCCTGAAAACATGCCTCAAAATGATAGCGTCCATGGACAGAAATCACATGCTGGAGGGAGGGGGGTGGGGATAGGAGTCATTTGGTTGCAAGCTCTGTGTTTAAGAAAAGCACCAGAAGTATGTTCACAGTATCGGTACTCATTTTAAATGAGCTCACTGTTTCATAAGAAAACAGCACAGCAGGTCATGAAACCAAGGAAAGGCTTAAGGGAGGACCAGTATCCTGGCTGATGATTATTTAAAAAGATGTCAAAATAAAATAATTGTTTCTTTATAAAAAAGACAGAATTTTTTATATAGAAAAAAGCTCACTGTCTTTTTTTTCTGTCATCTCCCAAACTTGTCGGTTTCTAATCCAGAAATTATGGTTCCCAGTTGTAAAATACTCCTATTGTATTGCTTGCGTGAAAAGAAAGAGTAAACCCGCAGCCTCTATACTACGTACAAATACAAAGCACAAGAATAAATACCACATTTCTTTTCCTAATTGTCAGCTTACAAAACTGGTCAATACTTTGCAATTGTGACTCATGCAAATACCATGTTGGGTCAAATTTTAATATCACAAATACTGCATTAACTCAGTGCCTTGTTTTTATATCCCCTTTGAAAAAAAAAAAACAAAACCAACAAACAAAAGAAATTAGCACTCGCCCCTATAGCTGGTAAACAGCTTTGGAGGAAATAATCAGTTCACGCGCTGCCATACACTTTGTGGTATGCCAGCCTCACGCACACACCGGCACTCACACCTGCACACACGCACGCACGCACACACAGATCCACACTAATCCTTCACTGCTGATCCCAAGCCTAATCAGTAACTAAAGGCTCTATGGTTTGCTCGTAGCACTGAAAACACTGGCTGAATGGTAAAAGTAATGTTTTCTTCCCTTGTCTGCTCTTCCTTGCTCGCTCCTCCCAACTCGTTATGCCCTTTAGCGCTTTTTTTTGTTGCCTGGAAATGTGAAGCCTTCCACAAAGCACTCTACTTCAAAGGCTTTTTATGTTGTATAAATATAATTGAAGACGTTAACTTTCTTCTTTATTTCATACCTCTGTCTAGGCCAGCATCTGGCTTAGTTCAATTATTGCGTCATTTAAAAATTAAATGTCCTTTATTTGTATCTCTTTCCCACTACCTTTCTACTTCAAATTATCCCTCTTCATAGATTTTACACATATGCCATTCTTTTCCCTCCCCACCATCAAAAAATAGTTGTCATCCGCTAAATACAGATTTTCTATTTAGAAACTTTGTTACGTAAATATGCTCTGAGAACCTGGAGCTCAGGTGATATTGCAAGCGTATAGGATCCTAAAGCTAAGGTAATCCATTTGGCTTAGCTCTCATCCCCATCTATTCCACTCCTAAATTGTGATGGCTTGTGTTTGCAACACAAGGACTGTTTTACTGAGTCTACTGGATTGTACATTTGCAATAACTGTCTCCCTGCTAGGTTTTTTTTTGTTTTTTCCTTTTAAACAGATAAATTACTAGAAGGGGGAGCAGAGCCCATCCCCCTAAAAAAAACACCCTAATCCCAAACCCAAGCCTTCAGAGCCCTCAAAAGAAATAGCAACAGAGGGCAATATGGTGTTCTGTGGCTGGATAGGGTACGCCGAAGTAACACTGACGGTCTCGGTGCAGCGGCCGTGGGAGGCGAAGGAGCTGCAGGAGCGTCCGATGGGAGCTGCTGGGGGGACGGTGGTCCCAGGGGCAAGACAAGGCTGTCAATTCGGCTAGCGGGAAGCACGAGCCTGAGCCCTGGCCGCAGGTTCCTCCACGCTGACCCCCCACCATGCCTCTCTGGTCTGTGGGAACAACCGCCCCTTGTCCCCCTCCGGCCCTGATGGCTCCCACCCCCTGCACCCTCCCCATTGCATCATTTCAGAGGTGGGGATGGAGAAAAGGAGAAGGGGGTATTTTCTAGGTGGGGTTTTCCTGTTGTTTTAGGATTGCCAGGAGTTGGATCATTTCTGTGTCTATGTGCATCACTGAGTTTGTTGTGTATTTAATAAATATTGGACTAAAATGCTGCTGCTTTCGTGGTGGTTTTTTGTGTTTGCTTTTTTTCCTTCCTTTCTCTCTTTTTTGGTTTCGGCATGCCTCGTCGCTGTCTTCACGCTGTTGTGTGGTTATTCATCCTCCTCCCGGTTGGCGTAAATGCCGGCTTCCCAACGCAGCGCCAGAGCGCTCTTTCTGCGGTTCACCCTCGTCGCCTCCAGGACCTGGTCAGGAGAGAAAGGGAGAACACAGCACATCACTCAGCTGCCTGTGGACCCCGTGCTGGGGCACCCAGCATCGCAGGGACCACCTGGGCTAGTCCTTCCCACGGGGCTCCCGGTGCCGCACCTCGTGCAAACCAGGAGGACTCATGCGATGAAGCGCTTGCTGATGTGAAGGTGGGGGGGGGGATGGCACGCAAGAGCAAAAGCCACACCACGGGAGGACAGAGGTGGCAGGAGCTGTCTGGCAGCATCCAGATCACTTCAGGGGAGCCCCAACTGGCCCATACCAGCCCAGCTGCACATTGCCGCATCCCTGCCTACTGAAGGCAGAGGACAGGTTCTTGGTCCTCTCGCCAGAGGCATCTGCACACCTTCAGTACCAGGAGCCAGCAACCACCTGGTATCTTTGTCCAGAAGCTGCTTTGGAGCTGCAGGTGAAGCCTGGAAAGCTGTCTGCTGCTTATTTCAGCACATCACCTGTGCAGGCAGAACTAGGCAGCTTTCCCTCACATCTTCTCGTGGTCTTTGGCTTGCAGCTTGGCCAAAAGGAAAGCCTATGCACTGTGGCCAAGGTGATCTTGGAGTGAAAATCACTCCATGCATACGGGAAAGGAGATTTATACATGGAGGACCTGCACAGCCTGCAGAATGCAGTGCAAGATGGGCCTCGATACATGTATATATTTTTCATACACACACACACATGTATGCACACATACAAAAAACATACACACAGTGTGTGTATTATACATAAGCACACACATGCAGACACAGAAACAATTAAGTAAAGAAGTAAGAAAAAGTTTTAATATGTATTTTAACAAGGTTAAAAAAAAAGTCAGATGAAACCAAAAGGTATTACTGTGACATGCATCTGATGTACTCCTCGGCAAATGAGTGGTGTTCCTCAGGAGTCGATATGGGGACTGGTGCTGTTTAACATCTTTGTCGGCAACGTGGACAGTGGGATTGAGTGCACCCTCAGCAAGTTTGCCAACGACACCAAGCTGAGTGGGATGGTTGACACGCTGGAGGGAAGGGATGCCATCCAGAGGGACCTGGACAGGCTTCAGAGGTGGGCCTGCACCAACCTCATGAAGTTCCACAAGGCCAAGTGCAAGGTCCTGCATCTGGGTCAGGGCAATCCCAAGCACAAATACAGGGTGGGTGGGGAATGGATTGAGAACAGCCCTGAGGAGAAGGACTTGGGTGTTGGTTGTTGAGAAGCTCAACATGAGCTGGCAATGTGCGCTCACAACCCAGAAAGCCACCTGCATCCTGGGCTGCATCAAAAGAAGGATGGCCAACAGGTTGAGGGAGGTGATTCTGCCCCTCTACTCCGCTCTTGTGAGACCCCACCTGGAGTACTGCATCCCACTCTGGGGCCCTCAGCATAGGAAGGACACGGACATGTTGGAGTGGGTCCAGAGAAAGGCCACGAAGATGATCCAATGGCAGGAGCATCTCTCCTATGAAGATAGGCTGAGAGAGTTGGGG
>VWZL01003478.1:265756-359009 GCA_013396915.1 Stercorarius parasiticus | reverse complement strand
AAACCATTCTACGATTCTATGATCCTAACTAAAGCATGGCAGCGGGTGTTTTCCTCCCAGCAGCGTGAGACATAAAGGGGTCTGGGGCTTTCTTACAGAAGCACATGGCAATGTTATTTTCTGACCAACACTGAGTAACAGCTCCACGATCAAACTACAAAGCTGCCAACGTCCACTACCCTCAATGTGTTTTAAATCAGCCCTCCCAGAGAGGCAAACTTTTGAAATGTTTAAACAGTCAGTTAAAAAAAAAAATTGTAGAAATATCACCAAAAAATACGTGACTGTTCATTGTACCAATGCCTGCCATCCCTGGTCCTTAATGCTTCCTACAACCTGCTCTGTGCACTCCTTGGCTGATGAAGAGTAGCTGGCCTTTTAAGAAAGGACAGATGCAGCGAGGACTTAAGTCTTCACTGGAATAAAAGTAAATAATTTAAAGAAAGAATTGAAAGAAACTCTTCTTTCAGCTCGTAACAAGCTGTGGTTGGAAAGGTACGCAGGTACTAGGGGCTTCTGTACAGGCAATATCTGGAAATCTGCTCTGAACTGTCATGTGAAATTACCGGCCATAACTTTTCTCACAGGAAAGAGAACACACTTCTGCATTTACATTAAGATTCAGATCTCCATTCAGGAGCTGAAGCAGGGTAGAGTTTGGCCAGCTTTATTATTTCTTTGCCCTCCTAGTTTCTTTTGACAATGACTATGAACAAGCCAAAGAACTAAAAGCAAAACTCAGCCAACAGAGATGATTTTGAGCTAAGTCTCCATCTGCTTCCTGGCACTGACCAGGGCTACAAAGCTGGTTCAGGTCCACTGGAGGGTTTTTTTGATGAAATTGTGTCCAAAATCACGCCTCCTCTTCTTGCAGAGCAACCAACAGAAAGGGAGAGCAGGGCTGAGCAGTTTCTATTTTACCCAGTAGAGGGCAAATGTGCTCACAAACCTAGCCATTCATCAAAAAATGAGATCAGTAAAAAAAGTCCTGAGACATCAGCCTGTAAGCAGCGTACTGGAGATACAGGGATGAGGACCAGCAGTTTAAACTACGTATTTGGGATTCTGAGTGCCCAAACCAAGGAAAAACAACACAAACCAAACAATGGAGAAATGAAACTGGGACTGGGTATCAGGGCATCATCTTGCTACCTTCTCAGAATAACAAAAAACAGTGTCTGCTCCAGGGTTAGCAATGAAAGGGGAAAAAAACCAGTGATTTTTGGGCTTTTTTGGATGGCAACAGACAAATACTGATAAACAGGAGACTATCAAGAGGACCAGTATAGGATAATGATTAAATAAAACACAGAAAATTGCTGTTCTCCCTACTGGATATTGAAATATACATGAAAAAAACAGCAAATCCAGTATAAATTTCAAACCAAAACTGCCACTGTCACAGACTAGGGGTATATTTGAATATGAAGTCTGCTGAATTTGGTCTGTACATTTATGCCAGCTGAAAATAAAATGTATTTTACATAATCTACAACAGTTTCCGGTCAGTGTCTTCCTTGCTGGAAATCACAATGTTGTGATGGTCTCTAGAGATGGCCCTTAAACTTAGATTTCTGCTTTGGATCAGTCAGCTCGCCTTTGTCTCAAAAGATGGCAACAGGGTTTCTTCCATTTATTGTCTGTCTGCAAAACTGCCCAGAAGCTCTTCTACTTCTGTAAAAGCTGCTGGTTTCTCCAAGGAAAACTGTTTCCAGAATTGTATCAGAGATACCATGAGAGCACTGAATGCGGACTTAGCCTTTGTAGGAAAACAAGTATTGATGTCTGGCTTAGTACTAATAAACAAGCCCTCTAAATAGTAGAGCAGATACTAATAAGCTAAAGGTCCTTTAGAACAGTTACACCAAAATTATTTTTCTAATCTACTGAGAAAAGTGTTTGACCTAAAATAACCCTCATTTTTACGAGGCCGTGTCAGTTTTACACCCGCTAGAGGAAACAATGGGGTAATTATAGCATGCAACTGGAATGACTGAGTGGAGAATTGGGAGTCCTCAATGGAATATTGAATTCACAACCCAGGAAGCTGCTTGCCTAAAATAACCAACAATCTCCATTTTAAAATATTCTTGGCAGGTATCAGGGCTGTCCATAGACCCCTCATGAGTCCGGTGCCCAGAGGCTCTTCACAGCAGGTCGAAGGATGGAGGGAAAGTCTTTTGCTTTTGTTGTTGTAGCCTTTTTGGGGGTCTGTAACATGCCGCATTTTGGCCACATTACAGGATGCTACCTCAAGGTTTCCTAAGTGTTCTCCCTGATGATGCCCCACATCAGCTCAGTGGGTGCACTGCGGTGAGCGACCACGCAGGGCCAGGCTCGGGTGGCCATGGTGTCCTGAGGTGGCCAGGCTCAAAACTGCAGGCAGAAGGTGAAGGATGAAAATCAGAAAGATCACGGAGCAGACAGTTCACGCCAGTTTAGGCTGAAGAACTGAGCTGTCTACATCCCAATGGTAAGGCCACTTCCGTGAAAAAAAGCAATGTTATATAAAATGTCTTATTTGGGGGAATTTGGGAGTATATTTGTCTTATTTGGGGGAGTATATTGAACTACAGCTGCAATAGGAGAGGAAGAATCTTTTTTTATTTTTTTAGAATGTGTTGGGTCGGAAGGGACCTTTAAAGGTCATCTAGTCCAACTCCCCTGCAGTAAGCAGGGACATCTTCAACTAGATGAGGTTGCTCAGAGCCTCATCAAGCCTGGCCTTGAATGTCTCCAGGGATGGGGCCTCCACTACCTCCCTGGGCAACCTGTTCCAGTGTCTCACCACCCCCATTGTACAGAACTTCTTCCTAATGTCTAATCTAAACCTGCCCTGCTCTAGTTTAAAACCAGTGCCCCTTGTCCTATCACTCCATGCCCTTGCAAACAGCCTCTCCCCAACTTTCCCGTAGGCCCCCTTCAGGGACTGGAAGGGGCTCTAAGGTCTCCCCAGAGCCTTCTCTTCTCCAGGCTGAACAACCCCAACTCTCTTAGCCTGTCCTCAGGTACTCCAGCCCTTGGATCATCTTTGTAGCCCTCTTCAGGACCTGCTCTAACAGGTCCATGTCCTTCTTGTGCTGAAGGCTCCAGAGCTGGACACAGTAGACATTTGGAGAGTAGATGTGATGTACCAACAAAGGTACCAAGATACGTAAGGCTGTAAAAACTGCTTTTCACCTCTCTCTGCAAAAAACTGATGTGTGGATGTTGTGGTTGCAGCTCTGGGGTCTTGCTAAGAATTGCAGAGGGCCCTTTCCTGACAGATTTAATTTATTTTTGAGGACTTAAAAAAAAAAAAAAAAAGAAAACGATGGAAACAGCTACCACTGTCAGGTATAAGATTAATTTATCTATGCATCCTAGAGATGGAGACTAACCTGTCCTGACTTTCCCTCCAACAGATGTAACAACAGTTGCTCTCTTACTGGCAACAAGAGAATACAAAGCAAAATACAGAGATGCTTTAGTACAAGGCATTTTTATCCCCACCACTGAATGAAACTGACTACTATATAGGACAGGCTAATCTTTATTAAACAGTAATGGGGTAGCAACATGATTTTTCTGGAGGTTAATATTTAGTGATTCTTCCCATCTGGACTTGGATGATCTAAAAGCAACAAAACCAGAAAATGCAAAGGTCTGGGTGTCTAAAATCTACCAGTACTATGTGGGAAAGTCACTGCACAAGACACCTGCCTGGAGCACACCCTGCACGAAGAGACAGAAGCTCAAAGGCAGGGAACAGGCTGCCTGTTGCTGCAGATGTGAGTGTTCCCACTCATGAACGATAAACTAAATGCTTTAACATAAAACTGGAACTACAGAGGGCCAAAGAACATCTAATTCTCCAGGATAAAGCTATCTTCTTTACTGTACCTACTTAATGCTATTCACTGAATACCCCAGACCTCTAGGGAGCACAGTGAGGAGCTGGCTATCTGAGACAACAATGTGTTTACCTGAAACAAGAGAGTAACGTATTATATTGAACACAGGAAGTTCCATCTCAACATGAGGAGGAACTTCTTTCCTTTGAGGGTGGCAGAGCACTGGCACAGGCTGCCCAGAGAGGTGGTGGAGTCTCCGTCTCTGGAGACATTCAAAACCCGCCTGGATGCGTTCCTGTGCAACCTGCTCTGGGTGACCCTGCTCTGGGAGGGAGGTTGGACTAGATGATCTCCAGAGGTCCCTTCCAACCCCTACCTAGGGACAATGACAGGTTCACAAAATTCACCAGGCTGACGCCGTGTGCTTGGATCTGACTCTCTTCTTCCACAGGTGAAAGGTTGGTGTGCGGATTCTTTACAGAATACTAGAGGTTGTGACAGTGCTAAATACACTGTCATCAGAGACAAAGGAAAGCCATGGCAGTTTCACTCAGCATCTGAGGATGCTTGGATCCCAGGTTCAGCTTTGCCAGCTAAATGGTAACAGGGATTAAGAAGTTCTCATTTCACGCCTCAGGAATGCTCCAGTCCTGGGCAAAAGCTGCCATCCCTTTAATTACAACCCCTCCCATGCCAGAAATTGTAACTAGAATCCAAGGGTTAGAAAACCAGCCACACAAATATTTGTTGATGAGAGATAGGAAGGAATAACCCCTCCCCCCCACACATTTGCATCCTGGTTTTGATATGAAACAGCATTGGCACACAGCATGGAAATGCGCACTGCAGCGACATGCACTTGGAATCACCATGCAAGAGGAAGCAAAAATAAATAAGCAGTTGAAAAGTACCTCAGAAGTAACCTTGCTAGACAGTAATTTACAGGTGTACTGGTAGAAAGGGAAAAGACCAGCATTAGTACATTGAACAAGCATGTTATAACTAGGAAACAAGAACAAAACAAAGAAATTGTAAGAACTGGCACATCCCAGAGAATAGGATTTCAAGCAACTTGGTGTCATAAAAAAAAAAGCAAGATTAGTCAGTTTGGTGTTTTTTTAATGACATTGCTTGGCCAGTCTCAGTCTTGTTTACCACCAGTGCTTGACCTGTTTTCTTGCTGCTGCTTTTTCTCTTTTTCTCACCTTTTGAAACCTCTACCATTAACACATCCTTTTTGGAAGAAACTGCCCCCTTGCCTGAGTGGCAAAGTTCTTCCAAGAGCAGATGCGCTTGATTTGCCCTCTGTCTCTGAAAGGCAAAACCCGCAAGCCCTGGCCAGAGCGCCCGCATTGTAGCCACTGAAGCCAGACACAAAACAGAAGGCGGTGATATTTACAGGAGACACAGGACAGATGTCCTACTGAAACCACCCTCCTGCCTTTTGGCGTGTCTTATGTGGGGAGAGGCAGAAGCTCTATGCGTTAATACTGCTGGTGTGCTCACCACATTAGGGGGAGTTTCCACGGACATCAAACCTCTCCACCACTCCATTCCAGAGACCGTGGCTGCTGCCTTCTGGCCCTGCAGCAGTGCTGGCTCTGTTCAGCCTCACTGATCCCCATACCTGACGAAGTCTCTGGTTCCCCTCACCCACAAAGAGCAATGCTGAGCCACGTTCAGCTCTCAGGACTTAATGGTCCAAGTGGCAGCTGCCTGTGTGGTTGTCAGTTATGCTCCGTCCCCTGCTGTATTTAACAAATCTTTTAAAGCAGGACAGTGATGTGCTCTTTTGTTTCATTAGTTACGGAAATCTTTTTCCTGAGCACACAGTCAAATGGCCTCTGCTGACAAATCAAAGCTATTTGTTGTTTAAATAATTACTGCTTAGCCTGGCATGTAAAATATTAGCTCGAACTAACAGTGGTAGAAGTGCAGCAGTGCTTATTTGAATTATCTTTCTCCTGCCAATGGTGGGAGTTATTTACAAAAGGAGAGCGGAAAAAGGCAAGGGAGAGAAACAAAACACTCCTGCTGGTGCAAGGAAGCTCTCCCCGGGCTCTGCAGGACACTGCCCTCTAACAGGATTTTGGGTAAGCAGCAGCAAGAATGTAAATCTTGCTTGGCTGTGTGCAATGGGCTTAGAGAAGAGGAGAAGGACAACAAACCGCAACACTGTGGGACTTCAGTGTGCACTGGGTCTCCATGAATTCACTGCAGCCTTGACAATTCGTCCCAGAAAAGGGTCCATCCCACAACTTGTCTGACCGGCACCAATGCTCTGGCTGTGCATCCTTGGGTGGTCGGTGCCTGGGCAGCTATATCAGCAGCAGACAGCCAAGCTGGCACCTGCAGCACACCTCTTCGCTCAGACACAACCCGGACCAGCGCTCCAGTCCGGACCTCAGGGCTTGCTTCCAATAGCAGAAGAGACGAAGCAATTGTGGCCAACCTGCTTTCTAGGGGGCATGTGTGCAGGTCTGTAAGCACCTGAGGAGCTGCACTCTGGCAGCCGAGCAGAGGGAGTTACATCCAATGACATCTTACCCGTCTTTTGTGTGCTACAACATGCACAACAAACGGCATGTGACCATCACAGCCATGGGAGAAGATTTCCACCACAAGCCACCACTTTGTGGGCTGGGCAAGTCACCTTCGCTCTTCACAGAGGTCAAAGAAAAGCTCAGGGTGAGTACCAAGCTAAGTGTCACCTCTTTAGCCCAGCAGCTTCTCCGCTGTGCCGAGGTTTCGGGCCACCAGACTGACAGATACTCACTCCAGGACTCCTGAGGACCACTTCTGCAAAGGGCATGAGGGTGTGACATGTCTCCTGCCTCTGAGCGCCCTTCAGGGAAAGAGATGCTCCAGGGAGATGCCAGAAAACAGCACCCACCAGAGCAGGTGGAGCCACCCCGTTTCACTGGATGCTCTGGAGAGGGAGGAGAAACCAGAGAGTGGATCCTTCCCGAGATGCTGCTGTGAGAACAAGGCACACTCCTGTGCGGCAAGCGGGCCTCCTGTGTGGCAGCAGAAGCCTGACGGACAATGAGATCTTGTTTTTCAATGGCTTCAGTAGAAGAAGGGACCAGAAAGTTTCTGGTGTGTGCTGGAAACTAATCTGTTTCCATTTTGAGTCAGCTCTCCTACTACGTTTTAGTTAATGAGCAGAAATGCAACAAAACCCCTCCACATTGCATTCCTTCTGATTTTAACTATCTTATGCTACTGTGCAATATTCACCAGTAACGATTAAAAGTTGCCAGACTAGTGCAGTATTCTCGTTACAAACTTTCACTGACTTCTACACACCTAATGAAACTCTACCTTTAATGAAAGGCAGAAACTAGAAGGTAGGACTAGAAACACTAGAAAGCAGTTTGTTTGGAGCATGAGTTCCTTGGTGCTGGTGTCATCGTTCTGACATCTCTGGGGAATGCCTGGAGGACTGTGGCTGCTTCAGCAAACACATAACAAGGACTATGTCCATGTAAGAAGTTTTACATCACACTTTTATCTCACCACCTTCTGCAGTCATTGCCCACAGTAATAATGAGTCTGAATAGGAAACACCTCGTGCTCTGCTGGGAAACAGGTTGTATAATGGATGCACCTGAATTTTGATACTTCCAGCTATGAAATTCATAGCTCTTCTTATTAGTACCTCCAATAAAGAACTTAATTGGGTTAAACTCTACTACAGTAATGACTGAAATACAGGCACCCATTTCACAAACTGAAATTCTGGCTGATTTTCTGTTTGTGTGGAAGAAAAGACAAATCCAGTGGCAAACAAGATGCTGCCCCCTGAAGGACCCAAGCTAACTTCTGTAACATTGCCAATCCAGTTCTGCAAGGCATGGTTTCTAGGGATGTCATCCATTTACACTGAATCCTGAGCACACTGGGACGGGACTTTGGGAGTCTACAAACACAGGCATGAATACACGCTTGATCCATCAAGATCAAGCAGCCACTAAAATAATCCGCTGGAGGGTCTTGGTGATGTGTGAATTAACAGAGTCTGCCAACTGCAGGGCTGCTACCCACTGCCCCTATTATTAATTAACTTAATCAATTAAAAGGAATCTTAATATGAGTTGGCTTTGATATTTGCAGTGATGCTCCCTCTTCATTGTTCCTCATCCTTTGCTTTCAAACATACTAGCCCTTACAATGTGTTAAAAGCCTTACACACTTGAAAAGTGATCTCAGCAGATTCTTGGGAAATAAATATTTTTGTTGTCTGAATGTTGGTTCTCATGAGACATGGTCTCTATCGCAGAGCAAAAAAGTAAAAAGGACAAGGGCACTTACACTGCTGTCATCCATCCTTTCTCTTCTCTTAGTTTTGTGTGTTTCGTAATCCTCCATGAGGGTCTGCATCAGGTTCTTGGGTCGCTGGGCTCCCACAGGCTCCTCTGGCGGTGGGTCAGACTGTGAGACGTGGCCTTCTGTGGTGGGGGACGGAGGAGGCTTGATCTTCTCTATCTTTCCTGCAATTACATGAAAAGGAAGGACCCTTTCTAAGCTGAAGGACTTGCAAGTTGTTTCTAAAAGTTAAGTGCAGAAGAAGCATTTTCAGCACGGTTTGAATGAAGAAAGTTTGGAATGAAGTTTATGAAACAATCTGATAAATCAGGATGGTCATGGGCTTTAAAAACACTCTGTCTCTTCCTGAAATACACTACACCAAAAACCACTACAAAATCTTTTTACAAAACCTAGAAGAGTCATCAAACGATACAGTGCAAATTTAACCTACCACTATTACTTACAGTAGTATCTGTCTGAATTACTCCCATTCCCTCCTATATGACACATTTCAGTGATCTGGAAATGTTTCTAAGATTCTGGAAAACCACAAGTTTGTTTTTTTTTTCTGATTCAGACAACACAACGCACAGGATGCCTCACTGTACACCAGGGACCATGTGCCCATGTCCAGTGAAGGCATCTGGTTAAGCGGTGCTGGCTTCTTTGCTTCTTCCAGTGCTTTTTCTAGAAGCGTGAAAGGCTTTGGGTTGGTCCCTGGTGCTACTCTTCCCTGCAGCCGTGTCCTGCAAGTCGCAGAGGGTGCTCCTGGAGGGAGACCTGTGGAGAGCGGGATGGGGTCTCCACCCCACACCCCCCCCCGTTCAGATAGGGCCCTTCAGTCTCCCGGTGGAAAGAAAGTCAGACAGAAGTCAGGTTGCTCTCTGGCTGAGCCCATTTCACCCAGGGGAGCATGTTTTAGGCAGAGTAACCCCAGTTAAAGAGCTGGGTAAAAGGCAGGGCAGAGCAAGAAGACCACTGCAACGAGCTATGGGAGAACTCAGGGGATGGACAACCCACGCTTCTCTGGGGAGGACAGCCTGTATTTCTCATCACCAGGTGTTGATCTGGGGTGAGCCATCTACCTTGCTCCAGTGGGAAGAATGATGATGATGGTAGCAAGTCATGGGCGTGGGAATAAGGTGTGGGGGTCCTCAGCTATCACAGGAGAAAGCAATGCTGAACCAAAATCAGGTTCCCTTCTCCATGGCATGTCAGCTCTTTGAAATAAGATGGTTCAACACATGGGAAAGAAAAAAAGGAGAAAAAAAACCCACCACAAAACCCTTGCAAATAAGTGAAGTAACCAGAAGGGTCATGCAGATGTTCATGAAACTTCCTGTTGCTGAGAAATGAAAACCTTAGCTGCTCCTCCAAAAAGCATCATGACAGTGGTAGCCACTAGAGAGCAGCCTTGAAACCTCCTGTAAGAATCAGCAGGATTTATTCTTGAAGGGAGAAGTGAAACCTGAGTCTTTTACAAGAAATCCCTTTGCCGGGCTTGTTTCATGTTTCATTTCCGACCAGTATGGAAAACCCCAGCCTCACTAGTTTCTTCCTACAGACTTAGCTTAAGCTGTCTGGCACAGGGATGAGGCTGGGAATTTGTCCCCCCTAAATCACCCCACCAGAGACTGGAGGGGGAGTTTCTGTGTGCCCAGGTTCTCCTCTGGGTTGCATCAGCACCAGCTCCACAGACAACCAGGAGTTACATGGCCAAAGCAGGGGCCAACAACAGGTCCTGAGCTGCACCCATGTGTGACACCTTGGACTGCTCAGCAGGAGAGAGTAAGAACAACCGTCACCTTGCCCGTTAGGTCCAGTGGGTAAAAAAGTCTGCTGAAAATAAAAAGCCTGGTTAAGGGTCAGATATCTTGCTGTATTACTTAATTCTAACAGTAAAAAGTAACTGTCTTGGATGTATGCAAGTATTGCAGGAAGAATCAGGCTTCTCAGGCACCTGCCCAGCTTTTGCTTTCCCCCAGGGATGCAGACCCATCACAGGATGCTCAGACCTACAGACAAGCCTCATGCCTGAAAAGAGCTCCTTCCACTCCAGTTCCCCTGGAAAACAGTACAAACCGTAGCCTTTGGGGATCTGCATTTTAGAAAGGGGGTATCTCCAAGCACATCCATCCTCCCTGGATGGAAGGCCCATCATTTTCTGCATTGTAGCAGCATCCCTGCAGTAACCTGCAACTGTTCTGCGCATGCTGAGCAGCGTCACCATGAACAGTGTCACAGTTCCCTTTTCACAAATAGACAAGCCAAGGTAGTAAGGAGATTTGCCCACAGCAAAACAGCGGTCTGATGGTTTGTATCCACAAGAAATTATGCTTATACAACCATATTCTCTACGTAAGTATTTGAATTCCACTAAAAACTCAGGAATTCACAGCATTATGTCAACTACGTTTCACAGAGGAGGAAGTGCCTCTTTCAAGTTCCTAAAAATTTAGCAAGCACAGGCAGGCAGGTGAAAGGGAGAGATCCTACCAGTGCCAATGGTGGCAAAAAGGCAAGCAACCAGCACAACCGCCAGTGAGGCTGTGGTTAGATGACAGAGTCTGAGGCTTCAGGGCTCTCAGAACAACCATAGAAAAAACTCCATGAACCTGACGCAGAGCTCTGGTCTGGAGTAGACCTATGCTGCCAGTTCAGATCGTGTTAGAAATGTTGGTGTGTTAATTTTCTTCTGGCAGATTTTCATCCAGATAAGGTACTGTTCTCAGGCAGAAGAGTCATTCAGCATAAAAGCACCATGAGACAGGATGATCATAGGCACTTTCTACTTCTGCAGTCCCGTGGCCACACCTGATGCACAGACATTGCTGGTGGTCCTTGCCCAAATCCAAGCTGAGTAAGAAAGGAACTATACTCTGACTCGGATGTAAACAGGGTCACATCTGTAGGATACCAGCAAAAACTGCAGCCTGATGGTCACACTTGCAAGTTTACAGTAGTTAGCAGTGTCTTTCCCTCCAGGGAAAGGTAGTCCTCTGAGGTCACCTTTAGAGCTGCCACAAGATATCAAGTACACGCTATAGCATCCCAGATCTTCACCTACACATTAACGTTTTTCTCCTCTTTCAAAGGGACTCCAAAAAATGTTCTGTGGCTTCAGTTCTGGTGATGGCTCCCTCCACTCTCTGGCTTCAGGGATCTAGCAGGAAGCTCCTGTAATTTGATTTCTCCTAATTTCCTGCCTCTTGTGCTATTTGGGGCAGACAGGAGCTGCTGCTATGCAAATGCTCTTTCTAAGCCCTGGGGAGGGGAAGGGAAAGCTCAGGGAAGGGGCAGCTGCTGCTGTGTCCCCATCTGGTGGCTGCAAGACATTGCCTGATACCTCTCTGCAAAACCAAAGATGTGTAAGAGCTGGGAACCGATTAGCTTCCTCCTAACCAAAACCTCTGCACAGCTCTGGCGAAGCAACAGGGGTTGTGATAGTGACTTATCCACCCTGTGAAGCCTGACAGGTGTCCAAGCACTCACTGCAAGCTGAGGAAGGATGCTCAGCTGGTTTGTTGCAGTATCAAGACGAAGAAGTGACTAAGGCAAGGCCCTGGGACAAGGACTACCACTAAATAACAAGTGGGTACCAAGGGCCATCATATAATGTTAACTAAGGTGCAATGGAGATGGGAAGAATGGGTCTTCACACTAGTAGGAACAACTATTTTAGAGATATTGTTGGCATTTTTAAGACAGCTGCACAGCACAGAAAACTTTTCAAAATATGGTATTTCAGCAAGACAGATTGTTTTAGGAGACTCGTTTGTGCTGAAGTCAGGGGATAGTTGAAGTGTGTAACAAAATGTCCTTCTGGTAACGTGGAGTCTCAATATTGCTCCAGGTGAAAGTCAGGCTTCTTCAGTCTTCTTGAACACCAAGTGAGTAACATGAATATGCAAACACACAAACAAGTGAACATTAAAAAATGAACCTCTCAGAGACTCTCTCACTTCATACACATTCTCCACTAGTGAAGGAATAAGACAGCAAATGACAAATGATCTGGGTTAGTATGCTGTTAAGGCATTCAGGGGATGAGTGATGAGCACTCCAGAGGAATCCTTGCAGAGAATGATGAACCTTGCTTTTTTCATACTGGTGCTTAAGAAGGGGTAAGGAAACAGTATCTTCCATAAACTCAAAGGCTCCATTTCTGCTCTAGCCTTTCTCAACATTCTCATTATCAAAAGGGGTCCATGTATATGTATTATAACTGATCCTTATTCTTCTGCCCCTTATACAGGGCATTAAAAATTTTGCCACGGCCACAAACATTAAAAGTATTTTGCCCCAAAATTTCTCCTCCCCCCACCATCCAAAATGTATCTTCAGGCTGTGGCTGAACCTGACATACTTCCTCAGTGTAGGTATTTACTAGTGAAAATCTAAAGTGGAAAATGGTCTTGAGCCTGAAGTAGCTTCTCTGACAGAGGCTTACACTCCACAGCGATCACTCAGGGGAAGAAAGCAAGGAGAAGAAAGAAGACAACAGCATACACACGTCCCTCACTATTTGGAGGGAACAGTTACCTGAAACATAAAGGTACCTGATCATTTGCATCTCTAATCTGCAGCTCCTCTTCTGGGCTTTTGCCATCCACTGAAATTCTCTTGTCTAGTTCATCAACCGAAGACAAGACAAGATGACCGCTGGGTGGGCAGCTCTCCCAAATGGGCATGCAGATGGGTCTGAGTGCCTGCAGAGTGCAGGTAGTACAACGTGCCTTCTGCCTCACCTGACAATGCTATGGTGACAAACACCAAAAAGGCAGATGTGGCAGCTTCAGGAAAGCTTACCCCAGGCATGGCTTCTCGTGTTAGGGATTCCCCGATGCCTCATCATGAGACAGCAAATATTCACAAAGAGTTTCTCTCCCACAGAAAAGCCTTCACTGAAACAATCCTCATGTAATGATTTTCACATGTCCTTTGATGAACAAGATTACTTGAGCCAGGCACTACAGAAAGTTAGACACAAGTTCTTCATAGTCTAAGTTTCCATATTCCTAATAAAAGAACATGGAACTTACAGCACCCAATGTCACACAATTATAGAATCACACAATGGTTAGAGTTGGAAGGGACCTTAAAGATCATCTAGTTCCACCCCCCTGCCATGGGCAGGGACACCTCCCACTAGACCAGGTTGCTCAAAGCCCCATCCAGCCTGGCCTTGAACACTTCCACAGATGGGGCAACCACAACTTCCCCTGGGCAACCTGTTCCAGTGCCTCACCACCCGCAGAGTGAAAAATTCCTTCCTAATATCTCATTTAAATCTCCCCTCTCTCAGTTTAAAACTGCTACCCCTCGTCCTATTGCTACAAAGAGTCCCTTCCCATCTTTCCTATAGGCCCTCTTTAGGTACTGGAAGGCTGCTATAAGGTCCTCCCGGTATCTTCTCTTCTCCAGGCTGAACAACCCCAACTTTCTCAGCCTGTCCTCACAGGAGAGGTGCTCCAGCCCTCAGATCATCTTCGTGGCCCTCCTTTGGACTTGGTCCAGCAGGTCCATGTCTTTCCTATACTGAGGGCCCTAGAGCTGGATGCAGTACTCCAGGTGGGTCTTAGGAGAGCAGAGGGGCAGAATCATTCTGTTCAAATTAGCTATCAAGCAGCTCCAGCTGGTCTGTCCAGGAGGGATGGTGTACCACCCACACATTGTAGGAGAACACCATTGGCTTGCTACCCAGATGCTCAACACCTTGCCAAGTGCAGCAGGTACTGCAGCAAAACAACACAGGAAACGCTCAAATTTAAATACAGTTCCACAAATATTTTGGGATCCACAATCACTGGGTCATCCACGATGACTCTCCATTTAGCCATGCTCAGGCATTTTTTTGATCTTTCTTGGGTTTCTCATGCAGGAAACCAAATTTTTTGGGGAAAGGAGTTCACATCATAGGTTATTCCCTTCACATTTCCAGGAGTACCCTGGAGAAGGTCTTGTCCTGTGGGCACACAACACATAGTCGTTGTTCCACTGAAATTACTCTGTGTCTCGTTCCAGTCATCTGAGGTGGGTTAAAAGGCTGCTTTGAAGCATCCCAAACAGCTTTAAGGGACACTTGTTAGCAGTACAGAAGCTTATTACTAGCAACCACGTTGGTTTGTGCTGGGTGGCTGGCAAACACCAAGTTTAGTGCTACTGTCAGTTGTATGGAAGTTGTATGTCAGGGTGGCAAAAACAGCCTGTTTGCTATCTAAAGTAATTAGCAGTTATTTCACACATACACCCACATGAATTGTGTTAATCTTCTACACTTCAGTCAAAATAGCAGTTCAGTTCACTGCAGTCCTTTTGTTGTCATTTGTGTTTCTGCTATACACATAACAACAGTTCAAAGCAGTGAAATGGGTCGGGAGTAAAACAACCAGGGACCACCTAGAGCCCTAGTAAAGCTACTCTGCCTGGTCCACCACCAAAAAGCAACGTGATAGGTAGGCCATTGCTAATTAAGTTAATTACTACACCTCCTCAAAAGAGTTCTGTTGAGTTTACACTTCCCTATTTAGCAACAGATTTTTCAAATTTAGACTTGACCTCTAATCCCTTTCTGTTGAGGTATCCTGATGTTAAAAGAAGAATGCCAATTCTTTCTTTGGGAAAGACAATTTGGTGACCGAGATACCTCTCTTTTTTCTTCTTCCTCTTCTTCTTAGTACTACTATTATTATTTTTCTATGTGAAATTAGATATTCAGATTACAGTATCAGACATGTTCTACAGCATATTCCTTACTGTGCCTACCACAAACAGATTTTCTTTTCTGCTCTGTAATTCACCTCTGTAACTGGCCACAATGAAGGTTTACAGACAGATTTTGTTGCCTCTGCTGAATCACCTTTTGCCTCTGTTTTTGTAAATATTGAAAAGATGCTGTAAATATTAAAATAAAAGGACCATTGCTGCAATCTCCCAAGGAATTGCATGGTATCTTTTCTCCGTATTTTTAAGGATGTCTGCAAGCTTTAACTGCAACGCAGCTGGGTAAACGGACAGCAAGGATGAGATGAGCCGAGGCACCCTGCAACACTAAGGGTGCCGAGCTAACTTCTGCCAGCTGAGAGCTCTACTGAGCACATCCGCTGTTTAGAAAGCACTGAAAGTAGAAGATTTAAGAATGACTTTGGTAATGCTCTTTGTGGTTTTTTTGATCAATGACATCCTTACACATTGCCACATACTCATCTTTTCCTAGAAATTAATTCTTTGCCTTGTCACCAGCTGCAAATTGCAGTAGCTTGAGTCATCGGCTAATAGATAGCAATTTTCTTTCTTGAACATATGGCAGTTGGACATTTAAAGGAAACTGTCTGGAATGATTCATTATAAGCACAAGTTTATCATTCTCACTAGAATGTAATTTACAATGAACACTTTAACATCAGACACAAAGTAAATGCCTTGTTGTGTAGAGAAATAGGAATGAGAAGTACACTGTTTTCCCAGATGCTCCATTAAAATAAGCATTAGTGTCAGCAGCCCTTCCAGCATCACTTGTGAGTAAAAATCAACCATTACCAGCCTCACTTCGAGCACTTGCAGCTACAGATGATGCTGTTTTTGAAAGCGGTCACAACGAGTCCTCCTAGCTGAGGTCTACTGTGCCCTGTCTCTCACTTCTTGTCAGACATTGCCCAAAACACCTCAGTTTATGGAAACTCCCTATCAAAAATGCTGTTCTAGAGAAGTAATAACAATAACACTTCAAAGAAATTATCAACATCTGCTACATTTTTTTGGCAAGAAACACAATTGAAATCATCTTTGCTGAAGAAACAAAAAGGCGCATTAGCTATTTATGTGCTGCATAACACTCCAAGTTCACAACTTGACTGGGTAATGGACTAAATCCAGACCTTATTCAAGTTTGCCATGACTTTCAAAAGAAAAGGATCACCCTACACAATTTTTGGAAACATCACTGTCTCAGATTTACACCAGTGGAAATACAGACGGAATTTAAGTACTCTGGGTAAAACTAATACTTCTTCAGAACGATTGCTGTTAAAACTTCTAAGCACTTGCAAAGCATATGTAAGACTATACTCATAAAAATCACTACACAGAAATAAGCCTGGCATGTGTTTCTATTTTTTTTTTAGCTTTCTTTTTTATGTTATATTAAGAAGGCATGAGTGCTTGACTTTGTTTTTTGAAAAGGGGAAGGAGGAGAGTGATATGTCACAACTGCTGTGCATGGCACCACAAGGACCTAGAAGCTGATTAGTCAGAGGAGGACCTCTACTGAATCTATTAAGCATTTCATTTGTGACGCCTGTTTAGTTCAGTAGTAAATGACACCAGCTGAAATACATGGCAACTCACAGCTCTGGATATTTTTTTACCAGACAAACTTCATTAAGAAGAGCAAGAAACACCTGAAAACAGAAAGCAAAAGAGACACACGACATTTGATGCAAAACTCCAAAACCTCTGCCCTTCCTTAATGACATGCAAGAGAACAGAAAGCCTGTAAAAATGCTTTGTATGTTTGTCCTTCAAATAGCCACACAGCTTCAAAAAAACTGCCGCTGTCCTTCCTTGTGACGATCCTAAATGTCAGTGGGTGGTCTGAGCAGCACAGTGATAGACATGTCATGTTACCACGTGGCAAGGGATGAAAACAGTGCAGGGTTTCTTGATGATGATCAGCAGGGTATGTAAGTTACTTCTGCGCTACATTTGGGAAAAAACAAAAATGTCCTCAGGTGTGCTCACAGAGAGAAAGTTGGGTTGTCCCATGCCCTCCTCCTGCCTGCAGTTCCCAGGCAGACAAAGTCATGACAACCCTCCCACCCCCTGCAAAATCATGTACTCACTCAGAATGACATAAACCCAAATTTGACCTGACGAACAGTCACATTTCACTTCCACCCTGATGCTTTGGGCTCTTACCTGGTGCGGTCTTGTAAGACACAGTTCTGGTGGGCATGGGTGGTGCGCTCTTCGTAATAGGGCTTGATGCCACCTGCAGACCTTGGCGCTGCCTCTTCAGTTCCTCTTCTCGTTCCTGGGCAGCTCTGATCTCTTCTTCTATCATCGATAAAGTCCGCTGCTTCCTTGACCGTAACTTGAAAGGGCCCACGGTCACTTCAGGCTCCTGTGTGGCCAGGATGGAGGCGGTGCTCCTCAACTCAGCTGCCTCTGAATACTTGCTGAAATAGCTGACTTCATGCCTATTTTCCTCCACAAGGAATGGCTGGGTGGCTGAGTACATGGGTGACTGCTGCAAATTCTTCCCTTCCCTGAGTCCTGAGTCTTCCTCTTTTGAAGTCTTTGGTATGGTGTCCCTTTTTTCTTGAACAGGTGAAGACACCTGGGGTGGCTCGAACATTGGGTTCTGCTGCTCCTTGGAGGCTGCAGCGGGCCTGGTGGTGGCTGGCTGCTCTTTGACTGAGGTCTCCTTCTCCACTGGGATTTCTTCTTCCTTGCAGTTTTCTTTATCTGCCTGCTCGGCTATGGCTTGTTGGATGGCATTTTGAACCAGCAGCCCAGCGTGGTACTCCAGCTGGTCGTCAATCAGCATGGAGTCTGCCAAGGCTGAGGAGGGTGAGTCACAGCCCAGGTCGCTGAACGACTTGGAGATACCTTCGCCCCTGCACTCTGCTGGAGTGTCAGCCTGCGGGGTCTGCGGCAGGGAGAAATCAGCCAGCGAGCTTTCCTGCAGGGCGCTCATGGTCTCATTGGAGGCACCACTGTCGCTGATGTTATCCATGCTGAAGTCATTTGAAAGGGTCTCCAAGACAGTGGTATCCTGAGACCTGACAGACAGGTCATCCAAACCAGAGTCAAGCTCCTCCGGAGGGGAAGAGGTGCTGGCTGACTTTGGGAACTGGTCGAGCACACCCTGGCCATCATCCTTCACCACTGTGAAGACTGCTCTCGCGCTCATGAATTCTCCATCCTCTGCCCACAGTTTTGAGGCCTGTCCAGCTCTGGGGCTATCACTGCTCCGTAACTCTCTTACTGGGTCAGCAGTGGTAGTCTGAGTACTTATATCATCTTCTGAGGTACAGGAGACCTTCTGTGCTTTGACAACAGTGGCACTGTTACCCTCAAGCTGTCCTGTCTGCCCACATACTGAAATGGGTCTTGTCACGGAGGAGAGTGGCCTGTCCACATGCGGAGAATTGAGGCTTTTGTAGAAGGGTTTGATGGAGAACATTTTGGGTGTTCCTGACCGCCTTGGTGGCGCCTGACCCTGAGATGGACCTGAATGCTCCATCAGCTGGAACTGCTTTCTGGCAGCTGAGAAGTCAATTTGCTCTGTGACAATATCCTCTTTCTTGATATTGACTGGCTCTTGTGGTGCAAAGGAGTAGCTGATCTGTTTGGGGGATGTTGGTGTTGCACCTTGCTGCTGCTGTCTCTCCTTGCGCTCCTTGTACTTCTTGTGGGACTCCAGGTGCTCTTCATCCAGTTGATCCTCCAGGGTCTTCTCCTGGGGAGGGTTCCACCATTTGGCGGCAATGTTGGGGTTTTTCTTGACAGCCTGGCTTTTAATGAGTTCCCTTCTTTCCTTTTCAAGTTCCATCATTTCCTCTGATGGTCTCACTTTGCGGACCCTGTATTTTTCCTTCTCTTCCTCGTCTTCAAAGAGCTTTGAGGGCTTTTTGTCTTCATGGAAGGCTCGTAGTTCAAACTTAGCCTCTTTCTTAAGGGTTGTAAGAGTTGTTTCTCCATCCTTAGAGGATCTTCTAGAACTGTTTGAAGAAGTGGGACTTCCTGGCACCTTCAGACTTTCCCTAGTGTCTTCCTTCAGTCCACCCAAGGAATGGCCATTAGGTTTCAGGTTCTCATCTGTTACGCTAGCTTCACGTGGTTCAACTACTGCGGGTGCCTGCTTGTCAGATACATTTTCTTCCCTTTCGCTGAGTACTGAATCATTATTGACATTAACAGATGCTCCTGAGCCCTCCATAATGGAGACTGCACTTGGTTCAGGGGAGGATGTCCCATTAAAAGTATTATCTGCAGCAGAATCGCAGCAATTTGCCTCCAGCACTTCATCTAGGTATCTGATCTCTTTAGCAACTTCACTGTCTAGAGATTCGTGCCTGTCCTTAAGTCCATTGTGGCTGGCAGCAGGGGAAAAGAAGTGGGTTGGATTGTCTATGGGATGTGGTGAAGCCACTGTGGTGATGCTTTTATGTTCAGAAACTGGAACTTCAATTTCCATTTTCTCTTCCTTTGTAGCAAGCACAGTAGCTGGCTCCAAGAAATTGGCACAGTTTTGGTCTCTGTTTTTTCTCAACCTGATGTCATCCTCAGGGATTCTGGAAGATTTCTAAAATAAAAGAGAACAAAACTATGATGAAGTCCTAAAAAGCTACATTTCATTTTCTGCAGAGTAAACACCATCTGGAAAGCAAATCTTAGCACTTCTTAAACTTGAGATTAAAGCAGCCACTCAGTGTGGGAAGGCAAGGCAAATCATTAACACAAAATCCAGAAAGTTACCTTACCATAAGCTGGACAAAGCACTAAAACAACAAACTTTGATTTAAGTATCTCCCACCTGCTTACCATCCTCACTTTGCCATTATTTCATGTCTGTGTCCTGGTTTGCCACTAAAAATGAGCTTTGGATTTCCAAGTTATAAATGGCTTGGGAGTTTAGGTTCTTCAAAGGTTTGCACATGCAGCACACAACACCTGTCATCTTGGTATTTTAAAAATGCTTTCAGCACTTAAAGGAAATCTCATAATGCTTCTGCCCCCATTCTGCTGAAACTGATGCTAACATGCAGGAAGAGTAGGCAATTCATCCCAAGTTAGGAAAAAGGACGTGGCAACAGCAGGGAATGTTCATTTCTCAGTGGATCACTCCTGGTCATCAAACACAGGGTAGAATTCCACGATGCTGGAAAGACATGGAGCCTTTCTCTAGCCCACACGGAAACCCACACACAACTGGACCTGGGAGACAGGAAGAATTTGCAACTCCCACGGCACGAAGACCACCACAAGGAGCATGACAGGCACCAGAGTCATGGTCTCCTCCCTCCCACTGCTTTGATCTGCAGTGCAGATGCACTGGATTCATATTTCTCCGTTATGCGTTGCCTCTGCTCTCAAGCAGGGTATTGAAAGAAACGCTATTTATGTTCTGGGATGGTCACATTTTACCCATCAATCAAACAGCCTACTGAACTTCCTGTGAGTAAAGTCTGAAGGAACTTTTGGTTAAGCTGGTTAACATGATGAATTTCTCAATGTTATTATCAAATGATAATGAATTTCTCAGTAATTCTTTACTGCTGAAAGGCAAAAAAAAGGAAACAACAAAAGAAGAGGGCATTTTCTACATTATTCTTCAAAAAGATCTTGCTAACTCTTGTTAACTCTTCGTAACTCCTGAAAACCAGAAGTGACACATCTATTCACTTTGACTAGCATTTTAAAACAGAAACTTGGTATCTGAGGTCTCTGGCTCCCTTCCCACATGTATTTCTGTGTAGTACAACTGCTGAGGCATGGGCTTGGGAAGCACATGGCACGGATCAAAACCTGTGAATTCAGCGGCCACCTGACAAGGGCACCCTTGTCTGCTAGTCACCCCCGCCCTTGCTGTCCCTTATTCCACATGCTATTAATACACACTGCAGCAGAAGATCATCAGCCAGGAGCACAATGGCACTTACCAGTGACCTGAACAATCACGTTGCCTCTGGGTTTATACAGGCAGTGAAACACATGTGGCACACCTTAGGGAATTATAGCTAGCCAGCCAGAAGAGCTCTTTCTAAAAGCTCTTTGAAAGGGTTTTCTGTCTAATTATGTAGTTGTACAGAGTTGAAGACAATGCTGGCTTCTGCTATTAGATATTTTCTTCTTAATTGTGCTTAAACATTGGGAAAAAAACCTTTAAAAATAAACAATCTGCTTTTTTTCTGTAAGTAAACTTGACATACTTCACTGGTTCTACTTGTGTTTCACTTTCTGTTGAACCTAGAAATTCTCCAGCTGAAGTTTCGAGCAGTGCTTTTCTTAAAGCATATTACATTTTTCACCAATTAAATATCTAAATGCAGCCAGTTTATTCTTTAGTCCTATTAAGGATGTATTCAGGAAATCAGATGCTCTGCAAACAAATACAGAACAACCAGTATAAAAAGTCCTTACTTTTGAGTGGTCACAGCAGGAACAAAAGAATAAACTTTCTTTTAACATGAAAGGGGAAGAATTGCTCTTGATTTGCCTGCAGATCTCCAGGTACCATGACACAACAGGTACTCAGGTAACAGGACTAAGACTGCAATGCTTTTCTGATATTTGGGTTTAAATCTCTCCTGCCTGACTTGCTGGTGCAAACTAGGGGATGTTGCTACCTGGAGCAGTCTGTGCAAAGAGACACAGGCACGAGCGCAGGGCTGCTGGCTGTCTCCTTTCACACAAACCATGAGCAAGCCATCATGCTCCTGCCTAACATTTGCTTCTAATCAGACAGATCAAAGCCACTAGTGACATTGGTAGCTAACTACATGTCCTCTGCGGCCACAAGAAAACATCTTCAACAGACAGAGAAAATCAGGTAATGAAGCTATGTCTCCCAGCCACTGAAACCCACCTCCCTGCAGAGCCAAACCAGAGGCGAAGGGCCCCCCAGTCCTGTGTTTTGAGTACTCCCATGCCATGGAGCTGGGAATATGCCCCTGATTGCCTCAGAGACCCCATTCGCTAAAGCATGTCTACTTTCCATCATTGCTTTAATGTATGAAACATTTCAGATCAAACCATGTTTGTGTATTCAAGGTAGGGAATGGAACCACAGGCGCAGTATTTTACCAATTTCTTAATGAGTAAGAGCCCATCCTCTCATCATAGCTGCAACCCATTGCTCACAATTAAGGCATACACACGTAACTGTCTAATCAGGGCATGCATTTATGACAGTATGTAATTCTGAAAATGCATGTGTCTGTGCAATTAGTGTGGCACATGTAATTATGTAGTAAGACAGACAATTATGCAGTAAAAGCTATGAGGAAACATTGCTACTTATGGGAGGGAGTCTTTCTTTGCTGGGGATTAGTGACTGAGAAAGAAGGAGGGCTCCCAGCAGGGCAGAGAAGTCAGGGAGGAATGCTAGAGGAGGAAAAAAATACGATTAAAAAACCCACTCAGTTTTTCCATCAACACATTCTGGCAGAATCTGGAGACAATTTTGTGAGGTCATGGCAATGAGAGTATACTCCAGACACTTCTGTGAGGAGCAGAAGTCAATCTACCTATGAATTACCTGCACAAGATAACTGAGAAGATCATAAGGATGGAAGCAGCCAACAAAAGGAAGCTTTTCAAGACAGTTGAGACCACTGAGCCACAGAAGATAACTGGCTGGGTCTGGTAAAATGGCACACGTTGGGATGGTGACACCATGGGTGGGAGGAGGCTTGGAGGAGGAGGAGGAGGGCGGTGGGATGCACACAGACCCCCTGCCTCAGCTGTTTGGCAGAAGGAGGCAAGCTTGCCAGGGGGCTGCTTTTGCTCCTCGGGGATAAGTATGTACCAACAGCTTTGTATTTGCTGCCTACACGGAGGAGGCTTTTCAAAGCTTGCACCATTACAAAGGCCTGTAACCGGGAAAAGGGCTGCATTCAATCCTAATTGTAGCCAGCAATACAGCGTTCACAGTGATTCCCATACACTGCTCATCTAGACATAGATTTTCCAGAAGTTACTGTTACATTTACACAGTTCCTGAATGTGCATTCATTTCTGCTTAAGTCAAGATGTAACTGGGTAATTAGTGTCATTTCTACAATGCTGCTGCACTTTAGTAAACTGCAGTTATTAGCAGCTTAGAGAATTATTAGCATATTTCCTCCTTGGTTGAATTCTTTATCTACAAAAGTGTAAGTGTTTGGGCAATCAACTCTTTTAGAAGGAAAAAATGTGGGCGTGCTACTAGCAAGACACAGCAAATGTACTGCCAGTGCCTCCCTTTGTTTGATGCAACAGAAAATGCGTATGACAACAAGTGGGAGGCAATTCTTCTGAGCCACATCGACATTCTTCTGGAGCAACAGTGTTGGGGGGGAAGAGAGGAAAAGATTAAACAACCAAAAGCATTTCATAGTTTAAAAAAGTCTAAAACACAGTTTCCTCATTGTGGACTTCTACTAGTTACTCCAGCCAAGTTTAAGGACAGCTTTTGATGCTGTTAGTCTCCTGGCATCATTAGCATTGGTGACTTGCCATTTCTTCAAATTTCATTTTCCTTTGGAGATGTCCTGTACTGCACCTGCTTCTCCTTCCACTGCCTGATCCCTGAGCCCGTGCTTTGTTACACCCTCTCCCCTCTGCTCCTGGATCTGACTCTTGGGCCTACCATGCCGCTAGCAGTTTTAGTACAATAGCATAACTTAAAATCACATCTGCATACAGTTGACTCACTAATCCACAACTCCCTGCTGATGTCAATCAGCTTCTCCTTCTTCACTTACTGTCTTGGCCTGCCTCTCCAATGTCTCTTTGCAAAAGGGAAGGAACCAAATGATGGATTTACTAGGAGGCTGAGTCTGGCAAACCTTCAAGAGAGCGGCTGCTTTCATTCAGCTCATCCTTTTGAAGAATGCAGTCACCATCTGCATCACAGATGGAGGCAGTCCCAAGCACTGCAAAGATACAGAAGTCATCTGCACCTCTGTGCTTCCAGACGGCCACCCTAACCAGCAAGAAAACCCCTACCCAACACAAGGTATTCCTCCACTCTCGCTAGCAACAGCAAGTATTTCTTAGAGAAGTCATTTTCTGTAGAAGAATGGTATGACATGGAAGTGTTGCAGTTCCTAACGAGCACAAAAAGCAAAAGCAGACTTGTATGAGGTGCTAGCACCCATCCCTCACAGCTCATGCTCACTACTACACAACGGGTGCTCAGGAAGGTGCCGCCATCCCACCCCATCCCAGATGGGAAGGACAGCCCCAACCGTCTCACATGGGCTGGTGTGCTCCCTACCTCCCATTGCGGCTGCCACACCGTCCACCTCCAAAAATATGGTGACCCCCCTCCTTCACTGGACTGCTCCAGGTGGGAGCCTTTGGAGAAAGCAGGCTGAAGAAATGAGCCAAACACTTTGTGTTTTGAAAATTTCCTGTTCTGGTCAGGTAAGAGAAAGGAGCAGCAGAGAAAAACTCTTCAGAAAGCTCCTGGAACTGGAGAAGAAAAGGGATGCAGCTGATGGTGGAGGGCTCAAGGAAAGGAAGGGGATTTCTACTCGCACTACCTACAGCAACCATGTCTCTTCATGTAAAAAAAAAAAAAAAAGCCCCAAACCAAAGTTTTGTCTTCTTGCTCCTGTGTCAAAAGGTCCCATTTTTCCATAGAATATTTTTATACTGATTCCTAAGGGTTTTACAAATACCGTGTAAAATGTTGTCCAGAAAAGATTTCAATTTTTCACTTAAAGGAATCAGATAAAATTCAAGTTTCAGGAAAAAAAAAAATCCCCAAATCCTGCTGCCAAATTTTGTTGAATTTAAGACATGTCAGGCACATGCTGGCACTCCCTTGAATAGTCCCATTCATAGTCCTACTTGCACACAAAAAGCAAAACCTGGCCTGTTCCTCTCACAGTGCAGTACATGGTGTCTTCAATACGCAGACGGAAACCATTTCTGATTACTAAAATGCATTAGCATTGAATGTCACCTGCGACACTCTCCATGAGCAGCTCTTTATGCTCTTCAGTGACTTGTCTGAGGTAGCCAGACAGTACAATGGGAAAATTTTCTTTATGAAAAGATGGTTTATCTCCTTCTAAACACTTCAGAAATCATGAGAGTACAGTCTAAAAAACAATGCAACTTCATCCTACCTCCCTCTAAGAAGCAGTGGGGAGCTCTTTTGGTATATAGACAGTAATAAGGGGCATGGGGATACATTGCCCAAACAAGTGGCTACTTGGAGAGCTTGCTGACTGACAACTTCTGAGTGGTTTTCTGTATGTCCTTTTTTGGTTCGTTTTAGAGAAGGAGTTGTGATTGCATTTGCTCCAAAAGTGTGTGAAAGGCTTTGCAGTATTCCTTTTCATTCCAGCTGAGCTACAGGCTTCAGCTTCCCCATGTGATACACTATAAAGCTCTTTTATCAAATCAAAGTCCAATTTTCTTTTGCTGCTGTAGTAAATTAAAGATGGAGAAAAATGGTCCGAAAATTATGAATGCTTTAATGAGGAGCATTTACTGTATGGTATGATATTTTAATGATGAGCACACAATGAATGATGCCGTATTTTTCCAAACGTATCTCTATAGCTCCAGTATTTCCTGTGCCCTCAAAGACAGGCAGCTGAAGCTTCTCCTGGGCAAGCCAGGATCCACCTTTGCAATAACCTTTATTACTTCCCAGTAACTCCAAGGTATGTAAATTGGAAGCAGTGTTCTACAGGTAGGAAGCTACCCGATCCTTTATGCCAGTTATTTTCTCTTACTCCCTAAAAAAATAGACCTGGTCTCTCTGTGAAGAATTTGCAATCCTAATGACTGGATTTCAACTATTGCTACAGAGGCAACAAAACCAGCAATCTTCCTTCTTTAAATTAAATGCTTGTGCAGCTCTTGCAAAAAAAACCAACAACCCAAAAGGCTAACCACTTTTTACTAAATATTTTCATTCCTGCAAAGAACTGGTACAAGAACCCGCATTCAAAACACCGTTTTCTTGTTCTCTGCAGTGTTGGCTTCTTGTAACGTAGGTCAGTCTGAAAGCGCAACTGAATTAGAGCAGTAAATGCATGCGTAAGAAGGCATTTCATCCAGAAAAATGTGGTTTTCGACTGTCTTGTCACTCTCATCAGTTAAAATCCCACTCCTGATCCTCCTTCCACTTCCAAGTTGATTTCTATCTCAAAAGAAAACTGCACAATTAGGCATTATTTCTTCTATTACTTCACTCAGTTCCCCAGGACAGAATGACCAGGACAGTACAGTCTGTGTGAGGGCATGGGAAATAAACCAATGCTGCAGAGAGGCAGCACTAGACTCAAGGTCAACACAAACGTATTAGCATGTTAATCAACCACAACACCACAGATGGTTGGTACTTTTAAACTGTGTTACACATTTTTCCTAAGGCTTACTTTTCCATGACTTGTCTCTAAAATCTGTCTTTGCTGAAACAAGAACGAAAGCTTCCAACAGCTGGGATATTTGATTTACAGAGCATGCCGCGCTAAGTCACTCAAAAAGGTAAATATGATCTCCTGAAGTGGTCTCCAATGCTACCTAAGGAAGTGAAACGGTTTGCTGGAGGAAATGAAGAGCACCACATCCACCTAACACATAAGGAGCATTGCACAAGTAGAAAATTGTCCACTACCTGGCAGGGAATATAAGGGATGATAGAATCCCTAAGGAATAGAAGGAGAATTTCCTCCTCACAGCTGAAGGTCACAGATGGGGTCCTGTGCCATGAACCGTTGCACCTGCAGGGTCCACTTGGACAGGCTCCCCTCAGTCAGTGGTGGTGGATCTGAGCTCAGAGCTTATGGCTCTGTTGTTAGCAGCCCTCTCTCACATTCAGCCTCTGGTCTGATGTTAAGTAAAAGCAGAGAAATCCCAATTGAACAAGGACAGAAAAAATGTTCAGCTTAAAAGAGTGCCCGATATAGATACTGAGTTGAGCAGAACAGGGCTTCTGAATGTATGCATGAAAAATCACAGTTTTGCAAAATGCTGCCGTTGAAATCTGCCCAGCACACGTCGAGGATGGAACAATTGCTCTGGTAAAGCATGATCTAATCCCAGCGGGGAAGGGAAAGGACGCTAAACTAAGCCTTGCTTTTAATACTCTCTAACCCATCTAGATAATGTCAGCACAAGGAAAGGGTGACCTTTACGGTCACTTGCATGAAAAAACAATGAGACAAGGGGATTTCCAAAATTCCTTAGTCTTTTCATCGGGGGCGGGGGGTTCCTGTTCCATCTAAAGGACAGAGCTACAACCCTCCTCTGTAAATGTGAGTTCTAGAGAAAAACACTGGCATATTAATCATCTTGGTCCATGAGAAAGGGACCTCCTGAGGAAGGAATCTGGGTTAGGCAGGGGCAGGAGGAAGGCAGTAAATGCAGACAAAAGGCCATGCAGTTCACTCGTTCTCCAAGCAGATCTTAAAACTGCTAGGAAAACTGTTTTAATACATTGGAGGAACAGAGACAAACCTGCCATAAGCGCACAAGTAGGCCTTCTGAGATGTATTAGTATTAAAGTCTTCTGATGATACAGATTGTTTCACTGGCTGATACAGTTCTGTAAATCTTTCATAAATGGCCTAAACCGCATTTTCAGAACACAGACACATGATCTCTCTACAGCGGAGCTCTTTCACCACTTACTTTCAATGGCAATATAGTAGGAACTGAATGCTTTAATTGAAGCAAGCACCAACAAACCTTTGCAAACAAAGCCTAAGATAGGTTATTTTTCACTTTCTTTCACTTCTCGCTTCACAAACGCAAACTGCCAGAGATCATACTGCTTTTAACTATTTTCTAAAGCCTAATTAATACTTGCTGCACATCTAAAGGGCATGGCTGTTCAAGATCTACTGGAATTTGATAGTAGTGATGCCGCAGAGAGGGCTAAAGGAAAAAATGATGTTCAGAAATGTGAAAAAAAGGCTAAACACCTATTTCTCTTTGAGAGCTGATGAAGGTTAAGAATTATTATTGATGCTTTGCCTCTATCAGTAGGACTTGTTACAGCTGCTCTCATCCATTAGATTAAGACCCATCACAGCAAAATCTCCTTAAATGAAGGTATGCCTAGGTAATCGTGTATGGTGCAGCGTGTCTCACCCAATGGTACCCTGCTCTGCCCAAAGCACAGAGGAGGATAATGTTTATTTCACTGCAGGCAGTGAGCCCTGGGAGGGTTGCAGTACCAGGGCTGGACTGGCCAGCTGGCTTGAGCACTCTGTGGATTGCCTTCTTCCCAGTTTTACAAGGAAATGGGGTTATTTTAAAGCTAGAGGCCCCTAAAACTCTCTATAAAGAGAAAGCACGTAGTGGCTTAAAAAGGTCCCAATTTATATTTAGCTTTACCCAAAAGGTATTTTAGGCTGTAACCTCCAGACTCAGGCAAAAGCAGATGACTGGAAGATTATCAAAGGAAAACTGAGAAGACATTAAGAAAGACGAAATCTAGCCTAGTCCTAGTTCAAAAATCGCTTGGATTACATAAGTAGAGACGGGGGGAAAAACGATGGTGATCAAAGAGACTGAAGTCTCTGCCAATAGCTGCGCTACGCACACAAGTAGGGGAGAGAAGCCACTTCCAACAAGAGCCTGGCACACCACCCGCCCTGAGTCACACTCTCCGATGTGTCACCACACTCAGAGCCCATCAGGAAACCACCACACAAATATGCTTTCACTCCAGCCCCTTTTTCCAGAAACACGCCACAGTGAAATCAGCATTTGGACCACAAGCTGGAGGCTTTACACAAGATCCGAAACCTTGTAACTCTAGTGGGCTGCAGTTCGCAGGGCTCCTCCTCTAAGGGCATGCACGTAATTTAACTTTCTGCATGGTGTGTGTAGAAAAACACCCATTCAAAGCCACACACATCCACAAAACATAAACCACTATTGTTAAATGATGAGTCCAACGTAGCCAGGATCATCAGGGGACTCTGACATACCATTTCAACAACAGCCAGCAAGTAAGTAATATTTAATGGAAAAAGAAGTCAAGACTACAGGGTCTACAGAACGGTTTTGCTAGTAAGAGGCTAAATGTGTACAGTCTCCAAAAAGGAGGATGTTGCTAAATTCTCCACATGCCATTGCTGTACCCAGGCTATAAATATGACCTACCATGTGAGTCAGGCATTGTGAGCAGTTAGCAACTTCATCTAAGCTTTGCTCTTAACACAAACTAAGCGCTACAGTCATCTCACTATCTCCCGCAGGAGAATATTTCACTGAAAGTGAGACTTGGATAGCATTTTTTTCTCACTCCTTATTTGGGAAAAAAGGCAGTTGAGAAATCCCGGGGAATAAGACATTCCCTTTCAGCACCTACTACTTCCCGTCCCTCTGCCCCTGCTCTCCTCCGCTCTTCCAACCAAAGCCTCATTATTCCTTCTTTTCCTACTGAAAAGCCACTGATTAAATGACCTACAGCACATCTGGACCACATTAGGATATTATTTGATTAAGGCATTCATCACTTGCTCTTTCAGCAAGTGGAGAATTAAGATAATGGCGAGGGAAAATGGTGTTAACTGAACTGGCTGTTCCAGCTCAAACTGCTTTGCTTGAAAAGTCTGATTGCTCCAGTCCCTCAGTTGTGGATTCTTTTTTTCGTAATTACAGAAAAATTAAATAAACATTGGTTAATTCATTTAATGTTGACAAGATCATTAGTGTCAAGTAAGCTGCTACATTAAGGGTCGCTGCCATTTGTATTTCTCAAGACAAGTTGCTATCTGATAGGAAAAGCTTGCTTGGAGGAATTTCAAGCAGTCGTAAAAAGGCTCCCCATTAAGCTGCAAGCAGCACCTCACATTTCTGTACAAACAGAAGTTTGACACGTTCCAGGTTAAGTTGCTTTAGAGGAGAGGAGGAACAGACAAAAATGGCTTAACTAGATCTGCTCAAAAAGACTATTGTTTATTAGCCCATTACACAAGCAGTAACTGAATTTCCAGTATTTGAAGAGACTTCAGCTATGGAGTCTGGGTACATAAAAACCGAAGCACAGGCTAAAAGGAAAGATCATGTCATCTTGGCTTTCAGACACTTTACCCTAAAATATCCTTCCTCATTTCTCAGGAGCTAAAGAATGTGCTATCCTGGTGCACGCACAGAGGTATAAACCAAGTGTCACAGCGTGCATCAAATGCCACTGAAACCAGGAATGCTGCTGCTGCTAAATGTGACTGCTCACAGTACTATGCTTAATTTTCTTCAGTGCTAAACAGCTAAAAGACGAAGCTGAACAGACACCCTTAAAGCCTCTTTACCAACACAAGTTACAGGGTCAAGAAGAGCAACACACTTGCCTAGTGGGAAACATACCCCTCAGAACAATCACAGAATTCAGCTAAAAGCCTTTAGTGCTGCCTAAACAATGCAGACACTGAACACGTGGGTAGTTTATCACATGCACAGGATATACAACTGTATCTCTTCTCCCTAGAACCAGTATTCTACTGTATTACATGCAAGTAGAAAGTTGTAAATTTCAGAAAGCTCTACCTACTGTTTACAAGGAACAGACCAGACACAGAGCAATGAATTCCACAGCCTCACAGGGAGAAGTGGTATTTTAAATACTCCCCCCGCTATCAAATGATAAAGGCTCAATGAAGATAAAAGTCACAGGTCAGAAATCTTAGCTTACCCTCTCTCTCTCTCTGTTCTGTAAACTCTGAAGCAAACCCCAAAACTGTCGTTTTCCACAGGAGTCTTCACTTTTTTTGGCTCGTTAAATTCCTTCCCCAGCTCGTTACAGGACTGTGATGTCATAGACTGAGGGAGGACTGGTTTTAAAAAAAAAAAAAAAGGAAAAAAAAAGAGGCAGCCCACACCCTCAGACCATTCACACAAAGAGGCTGTTTTAAAAGGAAAATGCCAGTTCACGCTACTCAAAAAGAGCATGACTTCACTTAACCTGTAAGGGAGCCACCTCCTTAGAGATCCCTTCAAAAGCATCATGTTGGCAACAGACCCGAAGAGCTCTTTTCAGCCAGCGTAAGCCGGGGTTTACTGTTGTGGGGGTTTTTTGGGGGGGAGGGGGAAGCAGTCAGAAGGCACAACCCAACAACACAGCATGTGGCCGGCTTTGTACTAGAAAGGAGCAATTACACGATGGGATGCTGTGAAAGGCACAAGCTCCACGTGGTAATTTGCAGAGTTTTTTACCTACTAGGAAACAAAAAAAAAAAAGGATTTGCTATATTCTTTCCACGGGAGAAGCTTAGACATTAAGTGAAGTGCTTAGGGCACCTTTTGTAACCTTCGGCTTCAGGAGGCTCAGGTCAGGGCAGCAGTCTCCAGCTTGGAGGAAACGTGTCAGCCACATGGAAAACAGCTGAAGACAGGGAACGTTAAAAAAAAAATAAAATTAGAACGGAGGGTGACTGGGAAAAAAAAAAAAAAGCACAATGTTTTCTACAGCAGAGTACTCGTTCATTACTGCTGCCTGCGGGCCTGCGACATTTGAGTAGCGTGGATTAGGTTTCCTGGAGGCTTGATAGTTAAGGCTAAAAACGAGCTATGCTGACCAGGCATCCCCTGTGAAGGCCCTCTGGACTTTGGGTTAAAATGGCTTGAATTTAGTGTCACCTTATACGTGTTGCTAGAGACAACACCGTTTTAAGTGTTGGAATAGCATATTTTACTCACCTGAAGAATTACATAATATATTAATTTGCTTTGTTACTGCTTCTAGGGCACCAGCAAAGGGAAGGCACAGCTATCCTCTACCAGCAACGATGAAAAAGACCAGCAGTGGTATTTTTGATGCGAGAACCCTTGAAGGCAGTGGTACCTCACTTCATCCAATGCTCGACCACCTGCCTGAGCCATGTTAAATGAGGCAAGTCAGGCCTCTACAGTTTTAAAATGGGTAGGTAAGAAGCTCCTTGTCACCCGTTCAATGAATCTATGAATACAGATGGAAATAAGGTTCTCACAGGAAAAAAAAAAAGACAAGACACTTAACATCCCTGACCTAAAATAAAACTTAAGAGCGGCTTTGGGGAGCCTAAAGTGACAGGAAATACTGTGTGCTTTCATATACCACCTCTCATACTCTCTGGACATACATCTGGAAAAGCAGATATTATGATACACAGTTATAACTTTTCTCAGTTCTTTCCCCTGAATCATTCCATGATTTTATGCTATGATGAGGCATAAATGCCTCACAGAGAAATTAAATTCTGTATTAAACCGTGTGGATTTAAAATGCAATTTCTGTAGCTCCTTACTGATTAAATATGAAGTTCAAGTAACCCTGCTTCGCCTGTGGCCACTGAAGGAGCAGAAGGTCACAAGATATATATCTTACCTACTCTCCCTACCACCCACTGCCTGAAGCCCCACGTGCCCTGGAGGTCACTGGAGGACAGAGCTGTAACTGGAGCACTACCCAGGTGAGCAGGAGGTTGTGCTCAGGACACTCATTTGCTACAGACTCACAGGAGTTGCCCACTTGACGCGCAAATGCTCAGTTTTCACTGAAGCCTAAAAGAGTTACACTAGGAAATAGCTTTTTTAAAAAAAAAAACAAAACCCACATCTGTTTCTCATACCAATTAAGTTTTTGGAAAACAGGAATAACAACATTTCCTAGATGTATTGGTATGTTACAAGAATCAACTGGGCTACAGGTAATGAAGATCTTGTGTAGCTTAGTAGCAAAGGCAGCAGATACGCACTGTTCAACTGCTAGAGCTGGCCTCAAATAAGCAAACAACCAAACTACCTTTTTTCCCCTCAGGAATTCAGACACACCATTACCACCAACTTTATATAAGTTGGTTTTCAGGTTAGTTTTTTTTTGGTTTGGGTCCCCCCCCCATTACAGACTTAGTCCCTTTCAATAGAACCTCAAGGTTATTAAAAAAAATAATACTCTAGTACTCTTTGTTGGAATGAAAAGCTTGAACAGAAACTTGAAATGGCTGAAATGATCAAGAAACAAGTAAAAATGCCGGAAGTCAACCTCAAAGTGGTCCAAGAACGCTTTAAAGTGATTCCTCTCAACTTCTTGAAGTGCAAAGTTTCTTGACATGCCTGTGTTTTAAACCACCTCTCCTGCACGACTGTAAGCAGTAAGTCCCTGGGCCCTGGGTGTTCTACATCACACCATACTGAAAGGCAGAAAGTGTACAAAGACTGAAATGTGGTGAGAATGTGTATGAGTATCACAGATCCACTGAATCAGGAAGTATTATCTCCTGGAGACATCAAGGGCAGGATTACAAAAGACAGAGTGATGCTGGCATCAGAATCTGAGAAAAAAGGAGCATTTCAAAGTGATATACCTATTTCAGGCCTCTAATCTTCAAAACTTGCAGCACAAATGCACATTAAAGCCATGGATGCTGGATTTTGCGGCTAAATCTGTATATACGAAAAGTTAGTGTGAGGCAGACAACTCCTGTTTTTGGCTGCAGATCTCAAGAGCCTCAGGTCTGCAGCCAAATTTGTCACTCAGAATGGCAGGTCATATGCAGTTTTAGTGCTGCATTAAACTTATCAATGCGAAAGACTCTAACTGCTTCTGTCCATGACAAGGGGCCACCTGTAGAGGCAGATGAGATGTGTAAGCAAGAGCTCAACCAGTCACTAAGAAAAATATGTAGGTGGCACCATGTTCTCTGCAAGGACCTCGTGACTTTGGGAAACTTCTTTAATTCAAAGCAGCCCTCCTTTGTGAACCTCCAAGATACGTGATGACGCACTGGATGTGGGGAATGGTCTACACTGTGAGCATTTCTGGGAGAAGCCATCTCAGATTTTAGCTGCTGGTTGCAACTTCTGGTTATGGTTAAACAAAGCAGGGACCATGAATTCTTTAAAAATGTGGCAGAAACAGAGATTTGCAGTGTTACACCTCCTGATTAAGCTGTAACAAGACTACAGTGGTCACATAATCTCAAGCCCTTTCAGCTACCTCAGGACACAGATGTTTCCCTATCTGCCTAAAGACCGTACCATGACGGAGGTAACTGCACAACTTGAACCACAGGGCTATCACTACAACCAGTTGCAAAGGGCTAATCCTAATCTTGAAACATGTGCTTGGAGAGCAGAAAAAAAAAAAAAAAAAGAAAAGAGAATAAAAAGAGGTGCTCCTGTTTATGGAAAGTGCATGCAAGCTTAAGGTAAACCAACCAAATCCTCTTGTGCATACCCTTCCTGTTCAAGGAATAAACACCCTGCCTGACTTTCTGAGCCTGTCAGACTAGTACCCTTGTATGACCTAAATTCAAGATGTGCAATAGCAGAAGAAAAAACAAATACCAGAAGTATTCCCTTACCTCGTTCTGTACCAACAGCCTTTTCACAGCACATACCTCATTATAAAAGTGTTATCTCTCTCCCCTGTATCACAGCAAAGTTGCCTGCAGACGAAGGAAAGTCTTACGGGACCAGATTCACCATTTCAGCTCGTTATCTTCAAACTATGTTATCTCCACAGATCTCTCTGTCTGGGACTGTAAAATGAAAAGTGCCCCACAAGGCTGGCTGCTGGAAGCAAAACTGGTGCTTCAGCATACAACTGCTAAAGTTTACTAAACATTTTAGGGATCTCCTTCTCATTTCTAATACCTCCTATACAGATCTACCCTATCAAGCCAGCAGAGAAATAAATATGGGCAGTGAATGTTGGAGGGTGTCATGTGCAAGGGATCTAGATTAAAACAACAAAGATACAGGAGATATGGTAAGGCTTTCAATGCCAGCCCTGCCACTGGCTGGTCCGGTGGGGTTTTGGCTTTTCAGCGAACCACTCCATTCTTCAGCCTTCTCTCCAGGTAAAACATTTCTGACTTCTCTGCGTGGCCCCACATGGTGCGAGGAGATGCAGGGAGCAAAGGCCAGGTGAGGGGAGGCAGATTTCTGTGCCCAGCCACCTGTGATGCTGGTCAGGTCACACCTGCTCACAAGCCAATTTTCAATTTTTGGCGGAGAGGGCTCATAGCAGCCAGGGAAGCCAGTGTGACAGAATTCTTTCTTCCAACAAATACTCTCAAAAAATAAATAGTTTTCTTGGATATTTCCTCATGTTGAAGTGGCTATTTGATAAACAGCAATTACAAAGAATTTTATCTGGTGAGCAATCTTAATTGTTCTTCCTCCTCCTTTCGCGGAAATCACACGCTTTAAACCCAAAGGCCATTTCTATTTATTTTATGAGAACAAATTGGCTCTGTCAGTTTAATTTCCCCTGGTGCTGTAACCGGACCTGCTGTTCTTAAAAAGACAACCAGGATAAGACAGAAATAAAACCAATTTCTGAGGATAGGCTGCATGGACAGCTCGCTCACACCTCAAACCTCTCCCTTCCAGAGCAGACCCGCCCCCCACCCGACACCCGCGATCCAAAGTCCGGTCTGCCGCCCTAGCAGCAGGAGAATAACCGCTCAGCATGAATTACCCAAGGATGGCCACCGAAATAAATTTTCAAGAGGAAATCATCACATTAAACCTTGATGAGGGAGCAGAGGGCTCTTATTTTTCACTGGTGCTTTGCATTTTCTGAGCGACTCACAGTGAGGACATGCAGGGGAAGGGACCAGCGTCAGGCTCTGTCCCTGCTTGCTGTTGGGACTGTGTCTTCTCATGATGGAGAAAGACTACAGCTTCTTCAGAAAGAAAATGTCTCTGGTGCGTACTGGCAGCATGAACGTGTACTGGCAGCTCGATTGGGTAATGTAAGTAGGACTCACATCTCAGAAACCTTTAACCCTGGTGAAAATCAAGAGTTTGTGTTCAAGCCAACTTAAAGAATACCTCTCTTGATGCTACTTGGATTAAAATTCATTTCCAAGGCTAAAAATGGTCTTCATCCTTCTCATTTCCCATGCTGAACATGTAAAACTTCTTAAAAGATGTATTCACGCTTGACTGCTCTGTAAACTGAGGCTCAGGGGCATTCTCCATTCAGAGGGAAAACGGCACATGGTATGGTTACTACTCCCAGTACGGCAAACATAAAATAGCTTGTCAAAGTTACAAGGGCTGGAGCCATAAATACCAATCAGCTGACAGTGCAAGATTTCACGAAAAGATGATGTCTGGAAACAGAAAGGCCATACAGCATCCCACTTACTTGTTTTCCTCATATCCTGAGAGTTAATATTTGGCTGTTATCTCCTTATCTACACTATCAAGCAAACAAAGAAATGGAAATGACAAATTACTTATGTTTGTTGTGAGCCATATATAGGGGGAAAGACTTCCTCGCCCCTCTCGTCGTTTCTTTTTCAGTACCTTTCAAAAGCACAGGCTTCTGTTGGGGGTGAAAACTGCACTCCACAACCTGTGACAGCAGAAGCGACCGCTGCCACCCAGTGCGATTCCTGTGGCCGTGAACTGCAGTCACTTCGCAGTAAATTTTTCACCTCCGCTCTTCTGAGGTTTAAAAGTCTAAAGCTCGTTTCAGCATCCCTCGCTGGAGAGGTATGCAATCAGATGAGTTCTCCTTGATGTTAAAGGTGAGGTAACTCAAGCTGGCCTGACCTGCACTTGCAATAAGAGTAGGAAGCCACTTTGCCCTGCTGCAAGCCATCTTCAGGTGCTTGGTGCTCCCATGTGCTAGGTGTGCATGGACACCAAAGGGGTAACCGAGCAGTCCCATCAGCTGCCCAATGGGAACAGTCCTGTGCAGGCTCTTGCATCTCCATAAATGCAAGGTGATTTGAAGAAGCTTCCTCCGGACTGATTTTAAACATTGCTAGCACTTGAGATGACCTGTCATCCCTACATGCTGAGGCTGCTTCTCAGGCAAACACAAAAGATAAGGTAAAAAAACCCACCCCACCACCACCCACGTTAAAACAAGCCATTTATTGTGGTAGCGAGGAACGCGTGCACAGCGTTTGTTTTGATTTTTGTTTAGATAAGGTGGCTGGAAACAAAGATCCTTGGGATTTTTGAAAGAGCTAACAGAAAAATGTTTGTTTTAAAACAGAACAAAATGTTTAGGTAACTCCGAGCCTTGCAAATCGGGGTTATGCCTGTTAACTTCTATTCATTCAGCCTAAATCTGAGCATTTTAACTCTGGTGCCATCTTGAAGAGTTACATATCTTGCACAGGCAACACAGAGAGGACAGGTGCAGGGTTATGAGAATCAGGATTTCTTCAGTGGAGTCAAAGCTTTTCCCTTGTTTGTAGAAAATCTACTGAATTTTGAGGGAGCTAGAGGTCTGAAGTCAGAGTGAAAATCCTTCCAGCTGTCTGCATTTTACCTGGGGTTTCAGAAGAAAGTCAGGTATTATCAGGAGAGCCTCCCATTACACTCTGTTGAATGTGTTAAATAAAACAGCCTTACAGCAAGTTCCTCTAAGCATAACACGAGAATGTATGGGTTGTTGCAGACACAGGGTTGCCATAGCTTTGAACAGACACAGTACTTTACCTAAACATATACAGAGAAAATCAGAAAGGAGAAATCCCAGCAGTCTGGAAAGAAAAGAACATCTGTTTGCCATAACAGCACCCGCTGCTATCTGCCGCCTGCCTAAAGGAGACCAGTAAGAAGCACAGGGCAACGCATCAACATAAACTGGAGATGACCAGCCTATTGCAAACCAAGAACCAACACTACCAAAATGTCAAACAGCCCCAAGCTTAGTAAAGATGTGTGTTTTTTCTAGTTGCATTTAATGCTTCTTTTGCTGTAATTACTCAGCTGTCATTTCGTCTATACTTAATATTGGCAAATGTCAAAACACACTCAATTTTGCTCTATTACAATTGATTCGTTTTATTAGTAGGGTAGCTCTGTTTTAAATAAAGTATTATAAGTAAATAAAATTACTTTATGCAGGGAAAAGACCATTCAGACTACTTTTCCCTGACTTCCTCCCTTCCACCCCAAACCCTTAGCCCTCTGCGCCTCTCGATGGCCCAGCCCCAGCAGAGTTGGGTGTTCAGAGGGAATCCTGCACAGCGGTACCATGATGCTGACTGGCTGACTGACGTGACGTCTTCCCCGTGACAGGCAGCAACTTCTGAAGCTAAACTTCGCATGAGTCCAGGATTCAAAGAACTGCATTTTCCTCCAAAAACAGCCACACATAGCTTAGGAGGCGCAGGCAGGCTATTCCTGGTCTAAAAAGCCAGCTTAAGTTCATTTCTCTAAAACCTTTCAGAAATCCATAACCCTGCTTTCCAGTGACTCCAGAAAGGCGTGGGAAAAGCAAGCACAAGTAAGATGTCTGCTGGTCACAGCTTAAATCTCAGGCACATATCTAGCACCAATAGAGGATGAAGCCATCCAGCAAGGCTCCAGGCATACAGACAGTGATGAGCATTGTGCTGCTTATCAAATGAGCAAGGGCATATCATGAAATGTTAAGGTATCTTTAATTACAAAAGAAACACACATTCCCTAGTTGCAGTGTTTTTCTAGTATTTAGAGGCAATTATTTAAAATTTTCTGGTAGTGTTTTATCAATAGCTTGTGTCGAGGCACTGGCTTATTTTCCTCATCATTATAGATTTCTTATAATGCTCTCTGCTGTAAAATTATGCTTCACTGTATTGATGGCAGTGTGGAAAAAGGTATAGATATGATTGCAGAACAACATCCTACATAAATTCAGCATTAAAACTTAGTTCGTTCTTCAATGAATTCAACAGTGCAAGTAATGCATTTCTCTTTAAGCAGGTGAAACTGTGATACAACATGAATTCTAGGGCTACAGAATCCCCCTGAAGTTCCACTACCTTCTGAGACACAAGATTCAAATATAAAGCTGAACAGGAGAAAACAGGAATGAGCTTGACAACAGCAAATGCACTGAAACAAGCACCACGTTCCACTATAAGCATACTCCTCCCGATGCAATAATATTTTCTTATTTTAAAAAAACGCTGGGTTGGAAATATCTGAACTGCCTTTCGCACTTTGGAGAGGGAGGGGAAGGAGAATGCTGAAGCAGCTTTTCCATATTGGGGCAGAAAACCCAAAGATAAGAAATTTCTAAACGGTACAACTTGTCCTAGGACAAAGCAGATGCTCAAAGTTCACATGATCAGAAGAAAAGGCGAAGCACTCTGAAGCATACAGGTTTGCACATACTTAATCCTGAAGTGTGCCTGAGATTATGAAAGTCATGTGCATTTTAAAGGAAAAACCAATTTAAATAAAAGATGTATAATACCAAAATGTGGTTAAAAAGAGGGCTACAGATATATTTTATTTGTGTGCCAAGTGATTAATTCATGGAATACACAGGGGAGCCTATTCTTTATTGTATAAGAATATTACAAGATTTGCTGATGACATGACTTATTTTTTTTTAATTATTCTCTTGCAAATTTATTTATCCTCATTTAAGAACTGATGGCGAAGAGCTCTCCGTGCATCTGTACCCATGTGAAATGCAGAGAGCTTACAGGGCTGTTGCTGATACTCCACTGAACTGCGTTGCAATATTTGTCAGTTTCTTTTCACTAGAGATTCAAGATGGACAGCATGAATTAGGACCTAGATACAGAAATTACAAACTATTAGCTATTGACAGACCTCAAATCTTACTATACAAATACTGTGGTTTTGGTTGGAACAGTTTACTAAGGTAAGAATTATCTGGGGCAACTGTTTGTCTCCCTTTCCTTTTTTTTTTTCTTTTTTTTCTTTCTTTTTTTTTTTAACAGAATTGATTTTCCTTCACACTAAGACTTGTCTACATTTGACAAGATGAAAAGACATTGCAGGGGTTGTGAATGCACATTGTGAACACACAGGGTTCATTCTGAAGCTCTCCCTACATTGCTAATCCTTATTATCTCCATTTGCAAGATCTAGCAAATGCAGTTGCAGCAGTCTACAGAGGATGAGAAGAAACACAGTGGCTCCCCAGCTGCTGAAATCTACTGTTCCAGATGCTCTGCCACACCTCTGTGGGCCACGAGCACTGGATGCGCTGCTGTTAAGCAGTGGCATCTTCAAGCTACGTTTATTAATGAAGATGTTTACCACTGGCAGAAGACTTGTCAGCTGTGTGCCAGACCCTGAGACAACAGTTCATGACATGAGACCTCCCACCACTTCCGTCACTTGAAAGGAACTTTCTCTCAGGCAACCCTGAGCATCACAGCGGCTCTGTGGGGGAGGTCTGGCAGAGACCTCTTCTGCTCCGTCACTGCTGAGAGACAATGGGGGCTTCTGCCTCTTGGAGACTGCAGAACTGGCAATGATGATCACCCACATAAACACACATGTGCGCAATTTCTCCTGAGTTTTTTTTTTCCAGAATGTTTTCTCTTCCTTGTATTGCTCTTTGTTTTTCCTTAAGCTTTCTCTTCAGTGTCAACTGACCCTCTTTCGCCTCTGACTTCCCCAATCCACCACCTGCTCACATGTCAGTGAAAGAAGTCACGCTAAGGGCATCAAGCCACGTTCCTTCCCTGTAACATCTTGTAATAGCAAGTTCCTTGCGGTTTGAGCCTGTTCATCCTGCCTCTGCCCAAGCTGACCTCTGCTGAGGTTCTGTCTGTGGATCCCACTCTGAAGGCAATGCTGAAACGCAGCTCATCAACCGCCCAGCAGTCCTCCTGCCTGGCATCTTCAACTGTTCAGATGATACAATCTGGGGTAATGTATCAGTCTCTGAACCAATGTGCTGTCTCACACTCTAGGCAAACATCAGCGCCGAGACATTTGTTTTTAATTCCCTCCTCCTATTACAACAATAGCAACAATAAAATCAACGCATAATGATTTCTTGGGCTTACACCAGCTGCCGAGCAAATTAGGGCTCTAACAATGGCAAGGACGCAGGGTTCTGGAAAACAATTGAAAATATTGTACTAGGCTGTGTCCACTGTCTGCAGCTGTCTTTAGGCGCAGTGAAAAGCTCTCCCTGGCAGCAGTATGCCTGGGAGTCACAGCCTTCATACCTGCACGAGGAAGGAGCCCACCTCTTCCTCTTCCTGGCATTTTTATATAGATAGAGGGAAACAGAGGGAGCAGCCCCCACTGTGGTAACTCGCCGTGGGGCCAGGGGATGTCTTTACGCTGAGCTTTATCTCATGCATCTATGCATATGCCAATATATGCTAACTCGTGGCAAATTCCAGGTCTGGGAAAGGCTGCCCAGCTTGGAGTGTCTTCCCAACCTGTATTCCTGTGTGATTAATGTAACAGTCTGCACAGAGGCAGCTGGAGAAACATGGGATGGCACTGAAATTTCATGTATTAAAGGATGCAATCTGGAAAGAGTAGGCACAAGAAGAAACCCATAATGCCCATCTGTATTTCTTTTGCTGTTACAGGGATGATGGACAGAACAATAACTTCCGTATCTCTAGTCCCACTACAAAGACCTCAAACCACACTGTAGGCACCCAGGTGCTTCACAACATGCCAGGAAATTACAAAATTATCTAAATAAGTATCTTTTAAAATGACTCCCGTCCTTAGGAGACCACCCTCCTAGTGCATTTTACCAAGAGTGTGGAGGTTCAGCCCCCAATTCTCTCCAGGAAGGCAGCCACCAAACTGGGACAAGCTAAAACTGGGGAATGCTTGAAAAAATAACAAGCATTAAGCAACATGTCAGATGCCTGACTTATGGCAAGGAACCAAACTCATGGATTACATGCCCAGGCATTAATGCCTTGGATATGAGACTGCACCCGAGATGCTGTAGAGGCTCTGAGGTGTCTCCATTCCATTTTAAGCTGGGAGCTGCTGGTGAAGGGCTTTGTGCCAACACCTCCTTCTCCCTCCAGTGCAAGGAAGTCCCTTCCTGCAATAGGGTAAGCTGGGCCAAAATTTCACCACAATATTGTAACACGGTCCTGTGGGAGAGGCAGAGCAGCTTCAAATTCAGGTAGGACGGGCTGAATTACCATCCTGTGAATTACTTGTGGAGCACCATCAGGTGAAAGATAGTGATAAAAGGGGGAAAGCACATGACTCATGCCTCTGTTCTGAGGCTGTTACTCTAGCATGAAACTCAGACAAAATTTGCCCATTGTGAAGCCTCCTCCCACTTTCCTATACACAGACAACCATAGGGAGGGCAAGGATGGTTGACAATAAAATGCAGTGAGGGGCTTATGAGAAATTTCTCAGAACAGCCGTCCTCTGTCCACTAGCGGAAAAGTAAATGCCTTTTTAGGGTTTTATACTGATCCTTCTTAGGGTTTTATACTGATCCTTATTCTTTCTGTAGCTGAAGAGATATCCACAGAAAAGGGCAACAGCATACCTCTGGAGGACTCCATATAGAGTCTCTGGCACCATCTGCCTTTCTAGAGCCACAGCTTTAGACCAAGTATTAGCTTCACTTTTATTTCTCATTGCCACTTTTTTGACTGACTGGTTAGTAAACAGGGTTTAGCGTGCAGGAAAGGGTTAATGCCAGGATTCCTTTTGCATTATTAGCAGTTACTGTAAAAGTAATGGAATTGTAATCACTTCTAGGCTGAAAGCCTGAGGTTTGGAGTACAAACTGTCTATTTTTTTGCTGTTTGCTGAGCTCTTGTCTGAACAGGACTCTTCAGTCACAGAGCAGATTTGGGACAAACCATAGCTGTTTACTTTCTTATGAGCAGCAGCACAGCCAGGGCAGGGGCCGGGGCAGTGGCAGCTGACAGCTGAAGCAGCCACATGTGCCTGTGGCATCCCGTTTAAAGCTCCTTCCCCTGGCCCAAAACTCCTTCTCATTGCCATAGGCTCCCAAAACATGCTGAAGCACCTGTCTAACTTTATTGCCCTCAGGTGGCTTCTCTGGTTTTGATGCAGGAGCTTAGGAACTCAGGATGCTGGGAAAAATCTCAAGCTGATTTTCACACAACAAAAACAATGCAGCACTTTCCCCCCCCCTCAGCTGACATGTTAGTTTTGGTGGTTTCTCTTTCTGACTGACAGGTTAACAAGAACTTGCTCGTTCCAAAAGAACTTTTATGAGGAGGATAAAAACACATTTTAGTTTTCTTTTTATGTGCTTTGCAACTCACAACATGACAGACAGCAGCCGTGTGTACTCTATGAACTGAATATTGTTTATCAAAATTGACACATTCAAAATAAATTCAAGAGCTAATCTCAGAACTCAATTTGTATTCTTTATGATGACTTAAAGCAGGCAGTTCTCATCATGTGAGATCTGTGAGCTATAAATAAACTTAGCTTAGAACAAACAAATATTTTTTACATGCAGGACTTAATGCATTGCAGTTTTCTGGCAGAACAAAATATAAAAACAGACCAAAAATGTTTTAATGAAAAAACAAGCCAGTAAAGCAAACTTCAAAAAACGGAAATTTCTAATCTGCAAATGCAAGTATCCAAGCATGTCTCCAACTCCTCTCATTCAGTTTAATAAGAGAGGAAATCAGGCCACCAGAAGTTTACAGACTAATGCAATTACAGGGTGGCTCAATAAGCACTGATTTGTCTGTAATCTTTGACATGTAAGATAAAGCTATGCTAACAGGTCTGATTTTCCTTTCACAAAGCTGAATGCCCACTGATCAATGATCAGAATGGATGTTTTTAATGAGGGAAAGTAGCAGTCAGTTGCTGACAAATAAATGAATGACCATTTCTTACAGCTATTTTTAAGATCCATTAACTAACTGAATAATTGGATTTACCTATAAATAACAAATGCATTTTCGTCAGGTAGTGTTTAACATTTCTTACATCACAGGTGAAAAAAAAAATCCTCTTAATAGCTCTCGTATTGAAAGGCAAATAAAATTAAACCCATAATCATAGCATCACTTCAAAATCACCATGAACTTTCAATAATTCTGTGAATACAAGGGTACAAATGTACCATTAAAAAGTCACTCACTGTAAAAAAGCCACTTGAAGAAAACCAAGTTGTTTTGCTGTTTGCAAGTGGGATGAACGTGGGAAACAGCCTCTCTTCTGGAATGGTGAGCGGCAGCTCGCACATGGCCAACAGCAGGGAGCTGGACCAGCTCCAGATGTATTGAAAGCAGAGATCATTGTTTTTTGGAACCACAAACACAGCAGACCAGGCCCTTAAAACAAAAATCCTGGAACCCTGCTGCTTAAAGTTAAACTCCCGCATTCAGTTCCTGACACCTTAAAAAGTGGTTTCTGGGGCTGATACATCTAGACGTGACTGATGCATATACATTCAGATTTTAACACTGAATTTCAGGTGTTCAACTTTGCTAGTTTGGGATTTGTCAAGGTCCCATCAAGAGGAAAAATAAAATATATGACAGAAGGCTAGTCTGATCACTAACATAACTTCTAACGCTTGAAAATCTCACATTCTGAAAGGAAAGGCGTGCAGTGCTACTTAATTTTCACTACAACCTTTAAAATACCCACAACGCAGTCCAAGGGCTGACATTCCTCCAAACCAAGGATGATCATTATTCACATTATTGACTAGGAAAGGAAGTACCCAGCTTGCAAAGGATAATTCAGCTTGACCTAGGTGGGACCTGGGTGGGACCTCTGGGTTGTTTTGTCAGGGCATGGAAAAAGCATGTTGTTCTTCCACCCAGAAATGGTTTTCATAGCACCCTGGTACTCTGCTCAGTGGGCACCATCTTGGTTGGTTATACCTTCCAGTTTTGGACTCTCTACAGACATGCATAAAGAGGTATTTAATATTATGTCAGCTGCTAACTTCCAAAAACACATCTGGACAGAGCTCTGCTGAGTAAGTCAGCTAAGCAGAATTTACCCAAAGGTAATATATGCCTTCAACTAGGGAACTGTCAACATCTCAGGAACGGACTAAGTAACAACCTGGCTAATGTGTTTATCAGTGTGTTAGCACTGACATCTCTTCTTGCCAATTAGTGTGGTCTCAAAAAGGATAAAGAAAAGATCATAGCTTTGTGCGGTGATGCAACAGCCAGCTATTACAGAAGCACTGACGAAACCTGCAGCGTAATTAAGGGTATGTGTTCAAAGTCAAGCACAACCAGACTCACACCTGCATGTCACATCCCGTCACCACTGTGGTTCGTACACAGAAACCAGGTTCCTGGGTTTGGCAGAAGTACCATTCTGGGCTAGTAACACAGGCTGGAGTCCATGTGGCTGCTGGGTTCGCCTCTAAACCTGCCTGTTCTGCAGAAAGAGATGAATATGACTGCCAGTGGTCCTCATCCGACCCAAAGGATGAGGATGCATGCCGCTGATGTCAACACACACTGAAGTTTTGTAGCAGAAATGGTAATGTAACTACAGCCCCAAACTATGGCAAAACTGCAAAAAGAACTCTAACCGAGACAATTCACCGTGACCATTTCATGAGGAAGTCTGAATAATGCTCAGAAGCTCTAGGCACAGCCCAGATGCAGACCTCAATGTACTAGACACTATGCTAGTTTTAACACAGCAATAATAACCTGGTCACAGCCTCCAACCAGAGCTAGGCAAAGAGGTGGACATATGAAGGTAGGGTGCAGTATCAGGTGACAACAAGTTGAAAGTACTGCGGATGAAAAGCGGAGGCCTTGCACACAATGTTATTGTTCCCGCCACAGGAGTGCGTTGGCATTACAATGGTGAGACCTGAAGGAAGACACTGAGAAGGTTTTTTAAATGGCTAGACAGGCTGTAATTAAAGCCACAAATAAGAACTTCTTCCAAGCCCACAGGTCATGCAAGGAAAAAAAAGCTATCAGTCAACAATCTTCAGACAAAGCCAACTCTGCAGAGGAGAAAGGAGCACAAGACATTTCTGTCTGCACTGGGGAGTGTTCACGGAGACCAAGAGGAAAATAATGCATATCTTCTAAGGGGAAGCTGTTAGCTGTGAGTATAATTAATGAAGGGAACAATTAATACAGGCTGTGATGAATGCTCCCTTGCAGACATGTGGAATCAAAACTGGATGTTTTTCTAAAAGATAAGCTCTAATCCAAACAGAAGTCAGTTTAGGGAAATCCAGTGGTCTATGTCACAATGCCAGTCATAACGTGATCACAGCTGACTCTTTAAACCTTATAACCCATGAATATAATGAGTCATGAATACCAACAGTACTGTTCCTTCCTCCGATGAAGTGTCTGGTGATATGGTGCCTGGATGTGGGTGGGTTATGATTAATGATGTATTTCACTGTGACTTTGCTCAAGAACTTTTTTCCCGGATGATTGCCATGGCTTGGACAAGTTCTTCCAGGAATTATGATAAAAAATTGATTTCAGCAAAACCTCCATTTTATGTCCTTAAGTCCAGGTACTATTTTGCTTTCCCAGCACAAAACAAGCAAGGATCTTCTAATGGGAATTGGAGAAAAGTTTTAATTATTTAGAATTTATACCAACGTGGGCCCAGAATCAATTGTGAACACATCACCAGAACCTGGTTCTTATTACTGCCAGAAAATGGCAGTGAAGGTACAGAGCAGCATGCTTAAACATATAGTCATAACCATCTCGAGGAGGAGCCTTGAAGGTCATTCTCACTGAATGAGGAGAGTGAACATGGTGGCCAGCTCAAAACAGATTAAGACACTTCTGCTAGCCAGGTTCTGGGAACCTGCTGATACCATCACTCCTTCTTTTCCCCAGTTGATCATTACTACCTTTCTTCTGTCTTCTCCAGTCTCTTAACACCGAGGGCACTGGGACCTCATTTCATATAAGGCCTTCCTATACCTTCTGATCCTGGATGGATCAGTCTGTTTATCCCTCATTTTCTCATCCCTTTGTCCCATTCTTCCATCACTTCTGCTGCCACCATGATTTCCTTTCTGCCCCACTGGTGGACAAGTGATTTGGATTCCTTCATGCAGGGTGTGAAGTTTTAAATCCTAAACCCAGGCTGAGCTTTACTGAGATGAATGCATGATATTCTGCAACCCGTTAACAATTTTTTGGTGTTTGTAGCAAGTTCTGCGGATGTCTGGAGCTCCCATTTCTTGGCTTCTGGTTTCCTGATTTTCACTAGTATCAGTAAAATTCATGCTTTGGTGCCTAGACTACTCCCTGGGTTGGCTCTGATGTTGCATTCAAAAATCACCTAGCGATCTCCAAGCTGACCAATGCCAGTGTACTGAGGACAATATTTCTCATTTGGCCAACAATGACGCTGAGTACCAAAGCAGATATATTTTACAGTGAAGGAAATAATCAGAGAAGTCAAAGGGCATTAAGGCCTTGAGAGAAATACAGGTTTAGGTTCTGAAGCACACAGTTAAAATTATGTTGCTAAAAATTAGCAGGGAGTATTATTACAACCTAGAGAGTAAGGAACTATACAAGGAGTCAGGCATTCTTGTTAGAAGATGCTTCTGTAAATTAGATATTGGGGTCCCAGATCTATTAATTCAAATTAATGTGTTTTGCTCATTTGCATTTCTTTAATTTTGGAACAAGGTTTCTTGGTTTGAAATTGCTGGGCTACTCAAGGGCAACCAGATAAATATCCTGAGACTTCAGTATGGGACCTTACCTCTTCCACTCAGTTAATTATCTTTCATTTAAAGTATGCTTGCTTATATTTTTGCTCTCCAACCCTTTTAAAAATGTTACAAACTTTATTTTAAAATTCTAATTCTTATGAGGTTTAAGTTCCAAGATATGGAAGGTACAAAAACACAGTAATTGTTGAAAAAGGGTTTTTTTCCCTCCAAAAATGGAAACCCTTAACAAATAACAATTAATAATAAATTAACAAATAATAATAAATAGCAAATAATATTAACAAATAATTCAAGAGAAAACTGAAAATGTCTTCTGCTGAACATATAGCCTGGAAGCATCACCCCCACATCCTTGAAAGACAACTATTCAAACCCCATTCCCACAACCCTCCTCTTCAATCTATTAAAAATGTAATTTTTCTGCTCATTGGTCACATGAAAAAACAAAGGGCGATGAGTGCTTCTCTACGCATGGGGTCAATGTTAAAACATGAAGAGGGAAAATGGAAGTTGAAAAGTACTGGGAGCGCTTTTGAAAGGCAGAATTATGGGCATCATGTAGCAAGAGAAACAAGAAGCTAAGTGCAGTTTGTAGCACAGTGATTACTAACAGCAGAGATAAAATGACCCATGTTACTATAATAATGTGCACAAACAGGTATTGCTGGCACTTGATGGTACTAAACCTCCGTAATCATACAGCAATAAAACTAATTCCATTTGCTCAGGAGTTATTACTAAAGTCCCAGAAAGCCAAGAAATGCCATTTAAAAGCACAAAATTCTAGCTATATAGTCCTTTTCATTTTCATCATGCTTTTTAAGCCCTCAGAGGTCAGTTTGACTTTTTTTCCAAGCTTTTATCTGCAACCAGAAAAAGCTAGAAACTTTTATTTAATTATTTTTAAAGCAAGCTGAAATTCTTCTATGCTCCTGCAATTGCATGAACTGACAGTTTCAGAGAAACGCGAACTCTTCCAACACTCCGAACAGAACCAGAAAACCTGGCATCTTCTGATACCACATAACATCAAGCATTAGTCCGCTCATCCTCGGATGTTTTTGTGTTCACCTGTTACCAAGACAAATTACTGGTCTGAAAACACCACCTCAGTTGCAAGACAAGATGATTATTTTTCACTGTGCGGTGATATTTATTTGCCTGGGAACACGGGTTCTTACAAGGGCTGGAGAGTTATGTTAAATGTCACTCTCAAGAGCCTCCTTCCTGAAAAATGCCAGGAAATTGTATCAGCTGTGTACTCTGAAGAGAACAAGCCATGAGTTAATTCATCTGAATCACTGAAGACATAATGAGAACAGCTTTGGTTAGGTATGAAAACTTACTTCCTTCCAGTGCAGGAGTTAATATGTGGTAGTTAGAGCCTGGCAACCATCATCTAGGTACAGGTTACTTGGATGTAATCGTAATTCGAGTATTTCTTCCAAATCTTGCCTTTACCATATCACCTAATAATGTACTAAAATCTAGAAATGCTAGAACAAACAGCTGTATGTATAAAGGAAAAACACCACCCAGCCAAGCAAAATGCACCCCAACAAAATACAGGGATCACATCTACCTTTACCAGTAAGACCTTTTCAGTCTTATCTGATCTTAAATTCAAAATGATTTAGTGCAAACACACAGCACTCAACAGTTCAGTGAAATTCAGAATGCCAAACGTGACAGAGCAACTGCAGAACTGTAATGATTTGCAGTCTTTACTTGTTTCTGGTAAGGTGTATGATGTCCTTTAGTCACACACCTGGAAAGGCTGTGCCTCTGCTTTAGGGAATTTATGTTCCTGCAGTTCCTCCTTACTTCCTAAGGGCTGAGCACAAATTACAGCTTCTTAAATGAGCAGCATTCATTAAATCAAATTGCTAGTAATGCTGCACTGCCTGAATGTGCCCCTAATTAGTCTTAGAACAGTTTTGCTATCTACCAAGAGACAAGAGGTGGCCCTGCCTTTTCATTAATCGCATCTGTACTAACTCCAAAGCCCCTAGCAATAATGTTTCGGCAAAACTTCTGGTATTGCTATAAATAGTACCTTTAAATGACTGTCACATTATCTTCATACACCCAGCCCTGCACCAGCAAAAACCAAGGAGCGTTTTGCTCTTGGCTTCAGCAGGAGCAGGCTGTACGCCGGAACGTCGACCACAGCTTTCACGCAAGTCACAGGTGAGCTGGATAGTCTTCCAAGTATTAAATGCTAACTGGCGATTTTGGCTGGAACCACAAGCTTACCCAAGAGTAGAGATGAAATACTGCAGCCTTCCTCCAGAAAGGTCAACGGTGTACTCTCATCAGCTGTCTAATTAATATGATTTAATAAATATTAATGTACAACCATGCCTGCATAGGCAAAAAGGTAATGTGAAATTTATCACTGTCTTGAGTAAATTAGCTCATTGCAATAGAGAAGTGCAAATAACTTACAGAAACAAATATTGATATTAAACTGTATTGCTTGTTTTCAGCACGTACAAGGCAGAATTGTAAACTGAGGGCTACAGACAGCTTCCACGTCGCTGCCATACTTGAGGTTTCAAAGTGTCCTAGCACTACCCAGAGAAAATCCCGTGGAATTCGCACCTTCCGAGCACAGACGTAGGTAACACTTCCTAGCTTGATCCTAGACAGTTGTCCGTGCACAAGTGTAATGAACGCATGGTATGTGGGCAGCAGGCCGTGACTTCATAGCCTGGCACAGCCACAGCAGGCATGACCTCATTCGTATGGGGGTGCAGTATCACTTATTAGGGGGAAACCACCTCTGCCTGTTGCTGAGTATACAATGAAGGAACGAAAGCTGTAGGCACCACTTACTTCACTGAAGGGGCTACCTGCCTGACGGATTTCCATTAGAACAGAAGTACACACATTGCTGTTTGAGCTGGTATCACAACCACAACATTACACTGCAAGGACAGTAAAGGTATTGAATCTTTTAACCTTTTTCATGGAAAGTGGGCACTTGATTTCATTTGATATGAGTGTTCCCCAGGCACGCTATTTAATTTTTGGCTCAGGTAATATCCTGAATTGAAGCCCAGAGACTGAACTGCAGCCAAGGCTGGCATTCTGCTTTCTGACACCTTATTGCATTTGGATCCAAACATCCAAAATTTATTATCATTGCTCCAGTACTTCAACAGCTCTGCACTGCATACAATTCAATGAAGAATGCCATGCCTTCAGGGATCCACTGGACACACGGCCAAATTTTCTTTTCATGTACACCTTCTGGTAATATACAGGGTGTCTCAGATATGCTGTAATTTATGACTGCAGAGCTGTCTATGTTAAAATAGAACCAGGACAAAAAAGAACTTTCTGAATTTTTTTTTTTTTCAGTAAAGCTTGATTAACATACCAGGGGAAAAAAGACGGGACAAGCTTCTGCAAAAACACAGTGTTTAGAGACTGGCTAATTGTGAAAGTCAGTACCACATATATTGCAGATTTATTTTTATCCAGAATGAAGCTTTTCTAATATAGTAAGGCACAGTCAAAAAACTGAAACCTCTGCTGAGCGAGATCCCATAACCACCCCAGAAAGATCATTCCAGGGGCTGGACTTTGCACAAATACCAGCACTTTGGAAGTCCTGGTGCCACCCTTGTGACAGCACGAAATCCCACCTCCATCCCAAAGAAGATTACATAATGACTGATAAGTGATCTATACAATCTGTACAGTTTGGATCCCTTAAGATAAAAGGATTAGAAAGGGAATAGTCAAAATGTACTTAGCAACAACAAATGCAAGCTGTCCTTGTACAGAAAAACAGCTGTGTACGTAGACCTCGATCATTCTGTTTCCAAGGATGTCCTTTCTAGAGAGACTGATAAAAAACATCAATCTTCAAAAATCATAAAAGCCAGCGAGACGCAAGTTTTGCAAGCTGTAAAAACAAGATGATACAAATAGCATTTTAATTTTGATTTCCCTCTTTCGGGTGCAGAGGGAAACCAGAGAGGCAAATCAGGGGGTACTATTTAGAAGCCGTATTTTTTCAGTATTTCTTTGCAAATTTTGAGACTGGAAACCTGTTTTCAAAAATTAAAGGTATTTCTGGCATTCGGCGTTTTTGGAAAGAAAAACCATACCAAATATTTCAAGAGTTGTGATAAAATCAGGAGAGTTAGGGAAGCATAATAGGTATTTTTGAATTGCAAACTAACTCTTTCATATTAAATGCCATCAGAGACTAGTAGACTGCTTTCATGGAAAAGAATACAGGAACGTACTGCAAGAATAAATGTACTAATAATGACAGGAGAAGTTGATTTGAATTTACACTTTTCAGATGTCAATCTTGCCCGTAGTTGTTCTACTGCTACAGTTAATTGTTGTACCTTCATGAGCCCTCAAGGCTAACGGTCTTGAAGAAAATCCAATTTAGAAGACAACTAACAGGTATTAAGCAACTAAAGGGACTCAGAATTGGAAGATCTGGATTTCATCCTCTGATCTGCTGCTGACTTGCTGACCTTCAATAAAATACTGAACTTATCCAGTCTGCAACCCTGCCTTAACATGCATCTCCTAAGACTGCTATGAGGTTTACTTAATTAATTCATGCCTATAAACCTTTCAAAAGCCTAGGGACAGAAGAGGCTATGAAAATGAAAATTAACAGTATTTTCCTACATGCAGAGGCACAGAGTGAAATATGTTTGCTGTATGAATATAAATGCAGAGACACATAAACAAACACAACATGTTTTCACAGAACTCCTTCAGACTCGTTCCCTCAAGTAACAGCAATATGGAAATACACAATGAAGGAATAAACACTACACATCCCCACAGATCCTTCATTTCCTGTGTAGGCAGCTCTGATGCTGCCTCCCCTTTACAGCACCTTCTTAAGATTACAAACTATGCTTTTTAAACAATATTATGAAAATAAATTGTTCTTACCCTCAGTCCCTGCTCCATGGACAAGCAGAGGACCTGCCAGGGTGCTGTGTACCTGAACATGTTTGGCCCCTTCTGTAGACAGACTGAATAGCAAAAGGCACGCAAGTCTCTCAAGTCTCCTGGTTGCTTTTCATCTGAGGGACACTTAAATTGAGAGAAATCCTTTAGCTGAACTCTTCAAGGGCCTCCCAAGCAGACTCTAAGACAGCGTTACAGCCATTCCACTTGCACCCTGAGGAACTGAATAACTAATTCAATAAGAGGCTTTTTTCCTTGGGAAGAGCTTAGCTCAAACTCAATTAGCATAAATAGGGTGATAACCTTTGAACCTCCCACTCCTCCTCTCAGAGAGAACGACGGTGGACAGCAGGTGGACAGCACGTCGCGGCAGGGGTGCTCCCTCCCCTGCAAATCTTGAGTTTGTATTTCCACAGCTGGCATTCGACTCTGCTTCACAAGTCCCGAAGCAGCTATCAGAGCCTGTCTGTAGCTTTGCATTTTTTGCTTTGGCTATTATCTTGTAGCCTGGCTCAAAGGAAATCCCTTTTCCTCCTGTCAGGAGGGTTTCCCCTTCCCTGTCTCCGACATCCTGACCTCTACTTGGCAATCGGCACAATTTTGCTGAATAAATTCACAAAGAAGCTGCTATAAACACTCTCACGATAAAACCACTATAGTAAATGAAGTTACCACCCTAGATGAGACTGAAATGTTTTCTCCAAAATATACAGAAGTGAGCTCTTTGCAGCACTGGAAATACGATACGCTGCAGCCTTGCTTGTGGTGGAGTTTTCCGTAATGGATTGTCAGTTTTTCAGTCAGAGACCAAAGCCTAGCCTCCAAGAGATTAAACTGGTAAAAGAGTAAAGCTCTATTGTTCTCTATATTTACGTTATTTCAGTGATGAACTGAAATGGTACTTCTGTACCCTACTGCTGCTCAGAAAACGGTGGGATGCCGTATGCACACCATGCAAATCCAGCCATGCAGGTAACTAACTCATCTTGGCTTTTTCTTTTTTTTTTTTTAACTTCAGTAGAGGAAGAAGCAGTAATTTTAGATTGATATTGACTCAAACCTGACTCAGTGATCCTCAATACTTTACCTCCAGGTACTTGTGTTGCTGCAATCCCACACAAATAATTTACAGGGATGCAGGAAGAACTGTGCAAGACTCGTCTCTGCAGCTACTTCTAGCAGAGAACTGAGGCTGCTCCCCCATCAGCTCAACGAACTGAAAATAGTCATAATCCAGTTCTGCAAGTCCCACTGCGGATGAACTGAGTGCTCTTGGATAGCTCAGAAACTGCTAGCCGAAAATACCGTGATAGATCACCCATATTTAGGATAGATAATTAACTGTGAACAAGACATCAAAGCCGCTTTTACGTCTTTTGCATTAAGAAATATTATACAGGTGAACAGGTAAAAAGACACAATCTGAACTTTTGTGACCTTGCGCCCATATAAACATAACCTGCTTATTTTCTGCAAAAGTTAGCCTTCTTTTCCCCTTTCATTTCAGGCTTCCCCCCCTCTCTTTTTAATTAAAAAAACAGGACTACTGAAACAGCTTCCTTCCATAGCTGATTTTAAAAGAGAGTTCACAGAGTCGCAGATGTCAGGAAATTAATACAAACATTACCATACCAAAATCAGAAAGTTAATGCAATTGTTGACTTGTCTTCAGGGGGAAACAGCAAACAAACAGATACACTAAAGGGAAGCCACGAAGAGATATGACTGTACCGCCCAAGCAGGGGTCTGTTGACGCTGACGGTACATGCAATGAATGCCCACTGCATCTGAAAGCCCATGCTCCTTCCCTCTTACCAGAAATCATTAGCGCCAGGGGAAAGCTTTCCAGGACTCACTCAGAAGTCAAAATCCTAACCCTCACAGTGTTTCTCTCCAGTGGGTCGTTTTCAGAAGAGTTACTATTGAAATCTTCTTGGAAAAGGTTGTCAGGATTTACAGTAGCGATGCAAAATGCGATTGGTCCTCGCAGAAGAATGCAAAGCACATACCAATAAATATCACACCCACATTTTGTGGTTTGTGTTTCTCAAGCAAGGGTCATTCGACTTCCTCTGAGTCTCTGGCAGCACAGGATTTACCAGTGCTGCCTTTCTACACCTCCTTTTATTTCCCAATAAATGCAAAGCTTTTGGATAAGGTTAAGAACCTATTCAAGCTGATGAAGCCATAAAAGTTGTTTGTCTTCCAGTTGTCCATGAGTAAAGATGATGATCATCAAAGCGATTAAACCTCCTGCTGTGAAAAATGCATGGCTAAAATATTAGACTGGAATTTATGAGATCAAGTCCAATCCCAGGCTCTGACGTCTCGGGAAAAATCACTTAATCTCGCTGTGCCTTTTATCAGAAAGGCGTTCATAACATATTTTGTGAGTTGTGTGCAAAAAGTATGCTTATGAGGACATTTGCTAATCTATTTCCTTCTTTGAAGAATGCAGGAAAAACAACCTTTCACATAAAATCAGGTGAGAGAAGTACCCATATTGTATCTTCTTAAATTTTGGTATTCAAAGAACCCAAGAGGAAGAGACATGCAAGATTTTAAATTTTCATTTTTCATTTTACTCCCTGTTAAAATGGTTCGCTGCAGTTTTCCTGGTCTCCCAGTGCTCCACAGAAATGCCATGTCTCATGCAGCACAGTGCGTTGCAGAGAGGTGTGAGGAAGACCTCAGCTCCCCTCCTCTGCTTACCAGTTCTGACATTTGACAGCCAGACATTTGAAATTTCCTGAGAGGCCTTTGGTTTTGTCCCCGCTGTGTGCAATGTACAAACACAAAACTGGTGTGAGAAAGCATGCACCGCTGTGCTCTGTTTTTCCCTTATAAAAGGTAGAAAACTGCATTCATACCTGTTGTACAGAACGTAGCCTGGCTGGCACAGGACGCTGCTATATAGGAGGCAGAGGCTCTCCCAGTCCTGGAAATGAGCACTCAAAGACTTTAAGTAATTGCAAAGTTTGGCGACAGCAAAATACATGATTTGATGATCTGAAATTTGGGCAAAAGTACTTAGGAGTCTAATGCTGCGTAGACTCAATCTGTAATTTCTGAATTTCATGAGCACAATATTACAATAACAAGAACTGCAGGACTAAATAAGAAAGACCAAGAATTCAGCCTGGTGAGCTCTTCAGGGAAGAGTGACAGGTATTTCTAATATATGTTGCTTTTTTATTATTTTTTTTTCCTACTACTATTATGGTTCTACCGTACTGCTCCTCCCTCCCTATGGCAAGAGTTCTTCTACAGAAACAAAGACCTGTTTTTCCATTCCTACGTCCTGGTTGGAAAATGAGTAAGCTAGAAATTTTCAAGCGGCTTTAAATTTATCACTTTGTTCATCTCAGCTCTTCTCTTCTGTTGCACATTGTTTCATTATACCCTTATTTTATATGTGGCACAAAAGATCAGATTCAAAGTTATCTCTGTCACCAGACAATCTCTGCATGATCCCAGACAGTACACCAAAAATATGCAATATCATCAATATGAGGAGCCTGTCTTTTCCAATCACATATCCCAAAGGCTAAGCGTATTTCCATACACAAATGAAAAAGCTTGGAAAAAACAGCAAAGTTTTATCTGAGGCTGAATGGCAAGCCTGGAGCGTGCAAACCTGGAAAGCATCCTGTGGCTTCATGGAAGAAAGTCAAGTTATCATGCATGTGAGCCGATGATTGTGTGCTGAGCCCCAAACATTCTTTCTTGCTTCTCTTGGTCAGTCTAATAAAAGATATTGCTTCTTTCTACAAAACCTTATTGCCTGATAAACCTCTGTGGATACAACACTGCTACTATTATTAAATGTCCATCCTCCTAACAAATAAGTGCTATCTCTGGGAAAACACAGCATGGTTTGATTGCAACATCAGCTGATACTTGGTGCTCCAAGAATAATACTATGAGGAGTATTTCAAGAAAAGCGTAGGCAAGAAGTTGCTCAGTACCAAATAATTTTCTCAATACTTACATACTTTTACTTAAATACTCAATACTTTTCCTATCAGGGGAAAAAGCCTTTATTCTGAAAAAGAAAGGTTAAAAAAATTTAAAAAAGGCTAACTAGGTGACTATGGGCTGGACTAACATCGTCTGGAAAGATGAATTCACATAAACAGCAGAAAGTTGAGGAGCACAGTTTTCTACCTTCTGTTTGAAAGGAAAAGCAGTAAGAAAGGGTGTCAGAAAAAGGAAGTCTGCCCAAATGGTCTGCACCACAGCTATACATGAGCGTGGCTCTTTTGACGACATTTCTCAAAAGGAATACATGAGATCATGAAAACTAAGATCTTATCAGGCACTGGATGCAAAACTTCCCTTGAATACATCACTCTGTGCATCGCACACTACTAGTGGTGACAGAGGCACAAATCATTTTCATATCATACAGAAAATGACGTGGCTTGGTGGAGATCTGCAAGACCTCACCAGCACGTCGTCAAGCAAATCCTGCCACCAAAAATGCAGGAAGAAGACATTTTGCAAGACACCGCTCCGGTATCTCAGCAACCTGTGCTTTTAAGGCATGTCTCAAAACACACGGAATTAAATGGGTATCTAAGTATACAGTGCAATGAGCTTTGCACTGGACTCATTCACTGGTATTCACATGGCTCTCCCTAGGCAGGAAATCCTGAATTCTCACTCATAGTCTTTTTAAACCAGACCCAACTGCTGCTTGCCCACCTTTTAACCTCTGAAACACCAAAAGCCAAACACTTTTACAAGTGGGAAAGATGACAAAAATCCTGAAACAATTAGTAGAAGAGGAAACTCCCTTAAATTCTTCACTGTAACCAGGATTTTATAGATATATATATATATATAGCTTCCTAATTCAGTACCTTTGAGACGCCCAGTATGAAAAGAATAAGACGAACACATCCGCATCAGAAGGTAGTGTGAGATGGATGTAAATTGGCTGTACTGGAGGATACTGAATCATTCTAATGATTCTCCTTGTCAGCATTTCTAAGGTGTCCCTCCCTAAGTAATATGCCAAATTTGTCCCTGGGCTGCCTGCACAAGAGATTACGCACTGATCACGAAAGTGCCACCTCTTGTGGTTTGGCAGAAAATATCACAAGCTCTTACATAACCCCAGTCGGGACCATGGGTAGCATCACCATGGAAAAACAGCCTTTTCATTAGCCCTGCAGCACTGACAATGGTGCTGGCATTGTGGTTTGATACTGACGCAGGGAGAACAGGCAGCCGCGGTCACATGGTGGTGCAAGCCAGTCCTAAAGGAGCTGCTGCAATCCTGCTCACCTCCTCCCTGGGCATGCTGGGTTTGGTTGTCTGTCTGGTGATAGGGCTGAAACGTAGTCTCAGTGAAAAGGAAAAAAAAAAAAGTGGCCTATGTCTGGCTGGATTCAGCTTCCAACTGAACAAACCCAAACGCCACCCAGCATGAATCGGCACTGCAGTTTCCTAAGCACTGCATTTACCTTGGGTGGTCAGCTACCAGGCCACCGCCAGGCATCCCCCTCCTGATCCCGTGAAACTTGTTCAGCTCATAGTTTGTAGTCGTGTTGGTGTACAGTTCAAACCCACAAATGTGTTTTTTGCATTTCCAGTATCTCAGGCTCCACTGCAAAACTGCTGCAGGAACTCAAATAAAAGCATGTTGTGAATAGACTGATAAAAGAAGGAAACAAGATTTCCTGTGTCATCCTGTCCCATCACCTGTTACGGCAGGAAAGCAAGTCAGCTCATCCTCTTCATGAACTTACTTGAGCTCTGTCCTAAAAACAGCTATGAAAATTTTCCCCCCACTGTTGCCATGGAAGTGTCAGTCTGATCCTTACAGGCTGACTTCTAGTTTCTAGTCTGCATCTACTAATGGCTAGTTCATCCCTGTCTGTTCTTTCTCCAGTACTGACCATTTGGTTTAGTAACCTACAGCCCTTCTTGGTGTTTCCTTCCCTGATGCGTATATAAACTTCTGATATACCCCAGTCTGCGTTTTTCTAGACTAAACAAGCAAAGCTCCTTTAATCTCAAATTGCGCATCAAGCTTTCGTCTCCTTGCTGTCTGTGCAGACCTCCCCGCAGTCCACTGTGGTGTCAAGTCATATTTTTGGAGCATGGGTACGGTCTTACCAGCGGTGTCTACAACAGTGTTCATGTGTCCCCGTCCCTTTTGGAAATGCCCTGACTGGTAAGCAATCATAGCTGGAGAAGGGAGAAATCCTCTTTGCATGGCCGCATAAGTGAAGACAGCCCTCGGGGGACTCCCTGAGTACATAAGGAAGGTATTAATGCAGAAAGCGTACACACAAAGGGAGTGCGTGACACAGGAGGTGCTGGCAGCCGGGTGATGGTGCAGGAGACGCTCACAGTTGTGCTACTCTCATCCAATAGGATCACGCCAATTAAAAGATGACAACAGCTGCAAGCAGATGGGCACTTCAAATACAGACGTTTTCTCCCAAAAGTGGCAGCAGGAGCAGCAGCAACAGCTGTGCTGGAAAGGCAATGAGCTAGTGCACCAAGAAGCACAGAAAGTATGTCGTCCTTCCCGAACCATCTTATACCCGCTCCTCTCAGACGGACTGACACCATTTCTTACCCTCTATTTGTCTTCCAAGCTCAAACGACACTGAGCTAATGAGTGAATGATTAAGCACCAGCCCATGCTACTCTATGCCCTGGATACAATTACCAAAGTTACGGTGCCAAGCTAAACACTTGCAGCTCATTTCCTTTGCTGCAAGGAGGAGGGAGGGAAAAACGAAACAGAGGATGCTCACGCAACTGCTTTGGAGAGAGAGTTTCAACAACCCGCTGAGGAACTCGGGGGGGAAAATCCCTTCTCCCTTCGCATCGTGCTCTTGCCGATGCCTCGTGTCGGAGCAGTCTGTACCACCACGGCCACAAAATCAATCACCTGTCAGACAACCAGTTCCCTGGCATTGCCGTATCAAGCTTTATTCCAGAAAGCAATAAATAACAAATAACTGTCATAAATATGGATCCAAGCCTGCCTGGATCCTGCAGCAGCCCCTGCCACCTCCCGACCCCCCCGCCAGCCCCATTCCCTCCTCGCAGCCCACTCCCCACTGCAGCCTGGCCCCTCTGCCCGGCTTGGGCACTGCTGACATGGCATCAGGCGTGGGCGAGCGGTGCCCATGCTATCTTCAGGCATTCAGAGGCTCTCCAACATGTTGGTTTCAGGGCTCTGAGGCAGAGATACCCACCCTGACCTTGCGAAGGTTTAACAGAGGCTGCTCGTGCATGGCCAGGCCGGTCTCGGCACTCGCAGAACACCACCCATGCTTTCTGCTGGGGCTGGGAAGCTGGGTACGGAGGAAAATTTCTGCTCACTCGGGTCTCCCCCTCCCTCTTAAAACTTCTCATAAAACCTACATCTGGGTCTCATGTGCATTGACTTTTCCACTACAAGAGCTCCAGGAATGGAAAGAGGGGAAAGTCCCAACTGGAAAGTCCCAGACAGCCCTGGCCATGTGAAGATGTTCCTGTTCACCGTCCGCGGGAAGAAGTTCACCAGCTCTATAGTATGGTTTTATTATGGTTTCTATGCCACACTTTCTCTTTTTTTCTAAGGGACAGAAGTAATACCATACATATTTGTGCCAAAGAATGCATTGGATCACACAGTTCATGGGAGAAAAAGCTGGCAGTATGAAACGTTAGCCTGAAACTCATCTGTTTTCCCTTGCAGGAGGTAGGTTTTGCATCCAGATACAAAGAGTACAAAGTAAACAGTCTCTAAATATAACTTGGGTAAGTCTGGGGAGCTGGGACCAGCTCCGCTCAATCCAAAATCTTAGAAGCTTGCAGTGTCAGTGTGTTACCCTCATCCCTCCTAACTCCTTCATGGCTTCTTCCTGCCTTGTTTTGATCTCTCATGTTATTGCCACACTGTGTCTTTTCTTGCATAGGTCCTGTCCTTCCCACAGTGAGCTGCCACAGCTAATGGCCTGTGCCCTGCTCAGGGCTTTAGAAGACAAGGTCTGGCTCAAAACGATGTATTCAGGAGCTGTATTCTCCGATAAACACCATTATCGAACCACTGGTGGCTAAAGAACAAGGATCTGTGAATTCACCCCATGTAGAAATATGTCTCAAGAACAATAGATACAACGACAATACAACAGTCTTGTCAGCTTGGTTTTCAGAGAGGTAAAAATCAGCTGGACAGACATCAATAAAACTCCAGCCATGTCAAATTCTTCCCTGTCATTTCAATTAATAAGTATTCTGTTTATTCAGCTCTGGTCAAGTGTTGCTCAAGGGTGTGCCAGGTATTTTATGTAGTTTTGATGAATGCTCAGCACTGCCCCAGCCCGCCCAGGTCATTTCTTCATTTTCTATCAATACACAAAGTCTCATCCTATTTTAAATCTCAACAGCAACAACAGCCTCCCATCATGTGCAAAGCACTCAACTGCCTTAGGGCATGCTCTTTTCCTCTAATTCTCCAGTACAATGATTCTTTTCTTCTGCCTTTTAGCCCAATCCCTTTAAAAACGGAGAAATTCCGTAACAAGATTTGTACAAATCTCCTCATTTTCTGTTCATTAATTAGTGATAATGAAGTACTGTTTATATACAAGCTATGAAAAGTTACTGCACTGCCTTTTGAACCCCTAGAGAAATTCTTACACTGAAGACTTTCTACTAAAAGACCTTCTCTGAGAGTAACTACAGACACCCGTGCACACACCTCCTGCTCCCATCTGCTGAGAGCGGCTGTGAGACAGTACCCTCTGTTTAGCACTAAGTAGCTTCACCCATTTAACAGTGTTTCCAACGTGCAGCACAATCCGAGTTTTCCTTATGGCAAGTGAAGTTTTCTCCTAGTGGCATTAATTGTGCTTAACGAGTGTCTGCCCAGAGCAGACAGAGGCCGGGATAGCCAGAGCTTTCCCTTATCCCAGATGTCACGGCTGTAGGGCACAATTATGAGAAATAACCTTTGCAGGGGGAGAGGAGGAGGCAGGAGGCTGCTTTGGCACACACACTCAGAAACATACAGATGTCTCTGCACGCTCACACACACGTGTGTATGTCCGTCTTGGTGCACAAGGAGATATAGTCCTGCCATGTGTGCCCAAAAGTGGCTTCCTGGTGTGTCAGTATACACTTATGGTTAACAGTAACTTCATGTTGCTTGCACAAAATTTCACTTTGTCACTGGCAAGACAGATGAAAATTGCTATTGCACAAGAGTCTCACTTAAGATATGGAGTGTATTCAAGGATGAAAGCACTGTGGGGATTACCAGCTGCCTGGAAACCCAGCAGTGGGACTAATCCCCTGCCTTTGCAGCATCATTTGTTACACATTGCTTTTTTGCCCGCACTGAGCAGCCACAATGCATTAAGACAAAATATCTGCTACTGGTATTTAACTGGTAGCCATATGGCTATTGCACCGGCTCCTGCATCCGTCTGGCTGGGTGTGCTGTATGGATACTAGGAGCGGCTATTCATTACACAGCCACAAAGGCTCCTTTGGCTCAAGATACTGAGACCAGCTGTGCCTTCCATAGATGACTGTTATGGCTGGAACACTGTCATGTGAGTACATGTGAAGAGAGATGTTGATAGATTAGTCTAAAATCCCAGATTCATTCAGTTCAAGAGGTTGCTTCTGCGCGTGCAACCATTTTGGGCTGAGGTAGGATGTTGTTTGCAGGCCTTTTCTATCATGGCTTGCAGCTGCCATTCGCAGTGATGGGCATAACACAGAAAGAAGGAAGATCTGCTAGATTAGAGCAATTCAGATAGAGAGACTGATCTTATCTATCATTCACAGACAACCACCAACATTCAGCTAGGATCCAAACTTCCCAGAACTGGGTGGTGCTGTATATGGAGAGATACCCTTGTCCTACACTTCAAGGTGTTTTCTAAGGTGCAAGACTAAACAAGTGCTACAGAAGCAACACATTAAAGTCAAGATTCCTGCAGCTGCTAGCAGTGTGCAGCTAGCAGTACACACTCATTCAAAACCAAACACATACATTTTAAAATTGGGTAGCTAATGCAATAATCATAAAGCATAAATAAAGTATGAGGTATGTGATCTGGTTTCCAATTGAAAGGTTACAAACGAGAAAAAGGTCCACTCACTGATTTCTCTTCCTTAATCTTAAATGCAGGACTGCAGTTTTGTCAGTTGCCCATACATCCCCTTGGCCTGTGTCAGAGACGCTCCTGCCCTCCAGCACTTGCGTGCTCCTATTACTGTTGCTGTTGGCGAGGAAATCACAACACAAACAGTGGTCTTTGTAACTTGTGTAATTTGCAAACAAAAGCAAAGGACAGGTGAGGGTCGAAGCTGCATGGACACAGATGCTTTGACTGACTGGAACACCTTCGGATGTAAGGAGCCAGGGTGCTGGCTGCGAGTAGCAGCCCACCTCTTAGAGAGTCAGAAGCAACATTTAAAAGGAAACCGTGACACTGTTTGATTAGTATTGTTTGAGAGTGCCTTGCTGAGCCAGAAAGGAAGCAGTCATTTGGTTTCTAAGGAGCACCACCAAAAAAATACCACCAAAACAAGATAAACGTTGCAGCCTGAACAAGTTTCTCAGCACGCAACTCCACCTAGGAATTTCTCTTACGAAATCGGGCTCTCCTGTGCTTCCAGGTCCACCCACTGGGAGAGACCGAGCTTGAGGAGAGCACTTCCACTGCTGCGCCACTTGTGTTAATGGGCTTTGTGGAGGTATTTGTGGCTTGATATTTATTATAAAGCCTGTACACTGGGCTCTGATGCCCAGACAGGGCCCAAGCCAGCTCTTGCAAGCTCGGACTGGGCAGAATGACCTTAGAGGCAGAAAGCCTGTCCCTCCATGAGGTTCATCTGAAGACCCCTCCTCGCCCCCCAGTGCTCCATGGGCACTGTTCCAGAGGACTGGGCATGAAGAAGGCATGGACAGCCTGGGGCTGAGCTGTGCCAAGCCCACCCAAAGGCTATCCCAAAGGCATAGCAATACTTTCACACCCTCTCCTGCCCATGGAGGGCTGTTCCCTGCCTGGGGGTCACAGGCTTCCCACCATGCTTGCTCTACACTGCTTCCAGCAAGGTATTCTCCATGAAGCACATCTCATTAGCGATGCTGCATACAGCCCGGGAGAAATGCAACCTTTGGTTAGCTGATCTCAGGTGGAAGCAGATCCACAGAATTGCAATGCATAGCACAGGTTACCAACACCAGCCTGCGAACAAGACAGCGAACAGCAAGCAGCAGGGCACCACCTGCATCTTTAGAGACAGTAAAATTACCTTACTGCCACCATCTTCCCTCTCTGACATGGAATTTCCCAGCTTTTGCTGTTTCTCCAATGGTTTCTCCCTTGATTTGAGAAATAAGCCCATTCCTGAAAGGCCATCCAACCCCATATTATGTACCCTAAAAGCCTCAGGGAGACACCATGCCCAAACAGTTTTTGTGGTTCCCTTTTCAATTCATATTTATTCTTTACATCGTTGTGGCTTTGTTTTAATGGTGCTTTTACTCCTGCGCCTTCTGTATCAAGTGTGGCAAAGGAAAATTAAGCTCAGTGCAAGGCTTCTTTGTACAGTTAAATGAAACACTTTTCTATTACAGTCAAGCAATAAGGTGTCTCCCTTCAAATGGTGCTGGTTAGAAAAAGCAAGAAATGGAGGCCCATGAAACAAATTCATTGTTTGTACTTCTCCTGGAGCACGTCTCTGTGGTTGCCATTGAACCTCTATATTTCCCTATTTCTAATAGGTTAAGCATGGAAATCTTCCTGGGAAGGAAGGCTGCAAGAACGGCTCCTTGAGAGCTTCCTCTTAGGTTTACACCTTACTCCAGGGGAGAACAATTTCAAGGGTCTGGGATGGTGTGGGTGTGCTGGTGACACCTTTCCCTGCTTCCCTCTGGAGATCCCAATTAACTGGTGGAGGCAGGTGGAGGGAGCTGAAACTGGAGCAAGCATTACGGATGTGGAAGAGCCAAAAGAGAGCAGACAACAGTAACTTTCCTTCAGAGATGAAGGCTGATGTTGAGACTGTGGAGGTGTACAAACAGGGAAAAAGGGTGCAATGGGACTAATTAAAAGATGGCGTTCATAACATTCAGTTTTGTCACAGTATGTAATCTTCACTAAGATATTAAAGAACTCCAGATAGTTGGAAAGAAGATTTGCCATTGTGCAATTCAAGTTAAAACCAAACAGAAAGTGGGGAATGTATCCCACTTAATGATTCTTGGCTGAGCCTTATCTATTTGTGGGTTTTCTAAATTTTTCTGTTAGTCCTGCTGCGGTTTTCCCTGATAACTGCTGGGGCCGAGGAGACAATTGTTTATGTCCAGAAGGAAGAGAAATGGAGGACACATCAGCACAACTGCTTACTCTGAAGGATACTAATGAAGGATACCTATTGTGCCTGGCCTTCATAGATGTTATTAGGGAAGAAGACCTCACAAAATATCTTCTTGCTTATAACAGACGCTTGAATTTCCCCCTGAAGTACCAGATTGGATTATTAGCATAATTAGATTATACATCCTATTGTTGTGCAGTTGGAACAGCTTGGCATCCTTTCCTCTCATTAAAGAGCATTGCTCACAACTCGGCATGGCACTACTTTCAGCAAGGCCACCATTTTGGGGTATCCCAGTTCTCTGCAGATGCCTGAGTGCTGGAAAGGGCTCAGGGAAGATTTAACCGAGCTGGTGCAAATGCTGAGCACATCCGTGCTGTAGGCAGCCTGGGCACTGCCCAAGTCACTGGAACAAGGGGGATGTGGTGTTCCCAGGCAGAGCAGGCACTCAGCAGACAAAGGCAAAGCCTTTAAGAAGGTGCATGCTTTTGGGGAGAGTTGGGGCAGGATGCTGCGGCCCCATGTTTCGCTTATATCCTCTGCTGCATGGTGCTGTTCATCTGTGCATAAAGAATGGCAGTCTCTTGTGCAGCTGCTCTGTGGTTAAGGATGGCCTGGGGGCATCCTGCTACAAAGGGCAGGGACTGGTGAAATGCTTTACAAGCAGCTCAGCCACCTGCTTTGGAGAGGCAGTAGATACTTGAAATTGTAACCTACTGGCCACATAAGGTAAGTCCTGCTCCTTCCGACACTTTACTTATCACACCATTGTTATCTCTTCACAACTGGCTTATCAGGATGAAGGGCTTGGACAGCGCTTCGTCACCCTTGATAATGACTACTATCACCCCATGTTCAGCACAACCAGGTCTGTTTGCTGAGTCAAAAGGAAAGCTATTCGCTTTTACTCTAAAGGACAATTATTGAAGAAATGTTCGTGCAAAGGCAAGACTGGTTGTTTGCACTGCAGGAAGGTGCAGGACTCCCTCCTGTGTTTACAGGCAGCAGCTGGAGGTGGTGTTACTCGTCTTGGCAGGCAAGCTAAATTGTGAGGAAGCACAGGGATTTGCCCCAATTTAAGCAGGAATGGCTGGGTGCATCTGGTGTGACAGTGACCCGTTCTAGGGAAAAACACAAAATGCTGGGCCAGAGGATTCCCAGCCAAGCCCACTGAGAACCTGTCGGCCCATCCCCATTTTTCTCATTCTTTTCTGCTCTCCCTACCAGGCCTGTTAATCCCCCCGATTTCACTGGTCTTTTCTCACTGCTCAGGCAGAGATCTCTCTGCCAGAGGTAAGAGATGCTGTCTGGTATATCTTAGAAGCACGATGGGGAGAATCCCTTTCAAAAGCACAAACCATCGGCCAATTTTGCCTAATCCATTAATCCCAGTTTATCTCATCGAAACTGGGTGCAGAACTTCACCTGACTCCAGTGGGAACAAAGCAAAGGCACTGCTGAGACGTTAAGCGCCTTTGCTAAACCCACACCCCATTTTACACAGGCGAAACAGGCAAAGGCAATATGAATTCCACAGCGCCGGTGGCACTCCTGGGGCAGATCCACCCTGTGTTTTCTCCATATGAAATAAATGCCCGAAGCGAGATCCTAAAAGCTGTGCCTGAAGATCTACCAGATAAAGCAAGAGAGGATCCAAGCAGCAGCCCAACCTCCCCTCACCTGCCCCCTTTCAGAGGTCAAGTCGTGGGGGATGCTGGTTTGTTGATCTCGCAAAAGGACAGGATGAAGGGCCATCCGTGTTAAATAACAGCATGCACACATGGTTTGCTGTTGTCTAGGTTTGTCCTTCCTCCCCACACCACCTCCTTATGCGACACACAGTTGCGTGTACTGAATTCTCCCCCCAGAGGGTGCACAGGGTAGAAGTGCTACCCCTTCCCTCAATCCACAGGCATGTGACCGACCTGTGTGACTGCCTCCAAGGTCGAAAGAAACTAGGGAAGCATTTTTAAAGTGTTATTAAGACATTTTAATAGGTTAATTACAAAGTGTTCTTGGTGACAACTGCTCTACTATTCACTGTTCTCATGCTGCATTTCACCTTCAGCATCCTCTGTGATTCCTTGAGCTCCATTAAAAGAGTTTAATATGCATATATTGCAGTTATATTAGTCAAAAAGGACATTTTTCGTGTGCCCTTAAGGAAAAAGAAAAAAGCATATATTGCAAGAGGGTAACTGGTATGAAAGTAGAAGGGGACATTCTTGAAAAATTATGTCAAGTAATGTATGAGACAAAAGTTCTTACTTAAAAGACTAACTGTGTGCATAAAAAAAATGAATTGTGACTTTACTTGTATCAAGCTCACTCATGGATACTTAGTGCAAAAAATAAACTAGGAAAAGGATGGGTCCTCTTGAGGCCATTACTGCTTTGATGACACAGAGCAGTATGACTAAAATGAAGTGTTTCTGCAGATAAACATTTGTGCATATTTCCAGACATGGTTAGGATCTTGAACGAGTTAAATTAAGAAGCCTAAATGACAAGGTTCAGTGCTTCTCACAAACTTGCCAGTTGTGCTAGGAAAATACTTTCTAATTTGTTATTATTTTCTCTCTTGTTCTCTTGGGTTGTTTCAATATAACACTTAAATCTAAGAAAACTCCCATCTCATTTTCTCTGCCCCACTTGCAATCTCTATCTTAGCAACACTGCCTTAGGAGAAGCAAGTAAAGTGTAAGTCCAAAAAAGACAAGCTAAATCTTCTGCCCGTCCTTGAAGTGCAGTGCTGATCCTTCCTGTCTGCCCAAGTGTTTTCATCCACTCTTTCTGAAGCTGAAGCTGGCAGTGGTACGAAACAACTGACTGACTTTTTTCCTATCTCCTTATTTTCCTCCTTGCTCATTTTACGATTTCCGTCTGCCTCAGACTAAACATTTTGATGATGGTGTATCTGCTTCAAAGCAAACACTACTTGGAACTGCAAGGGAAGCAAAAGTGAGTGAGTGAAGCACAGCACCAGCTCCCAGGGAATGGGGTGGGAGACAGGAACAGTCTAAACCTTTGTGTCTCAGAAGAAAATCCACAAGGACAGACTCTGATCCATATTCCTCAAAATGTCTCCCTTGCTTTGAACGTTCTTTCAACAAGGCACAGGTAGTAAAGGAGCCTCTGAAACTTCCATGCTTCAGTGCTGGTATGTAAGGAGCTTTTGTAAAGGATTTTATTATTTCTTCTGGCACACTTATATTCAAATCCTTTACCTGGAAGGAGCTGAGCCATCTTTTAATACACTTTTAAATCTTGTGTAACAAGGGGCACACACACCTCTCCTGGCCGGGAGGAAGCAGGGAGCTCAGCTCCAACTTGTACCAGCTGATATGCAGACGCTTGTGACTATCTCCTTCCTCTAGGATAATGAGACATTTGCTCCCTCATTTTCTGTGCAATGATTTTTCAGTGGAAAAGTGCTTTTGCAAATCTGTAAATGAACTTCAATCTTGAAATGCAAAAAGGCGCGCTCTGTGCTGAGAACAAAGGGTGAAATGAAAGCTGTGATACAGCTGCCTTGCCTGAAAGCTACCCGGAGAGGACCATCCCGTATGAATTAAAAGTCTGGTAATTTGGTTTGATAGCTCAGCATGGTTGCTTTGTGCTCTAACTTAGCTTCTTCCAGAGTCAGATACACCATAGTAAAAAAATAATAAATAATTATATGGACAATGACACAAAAGCTAGAGAAGTTAATGGAAGAGATTCCAGAGGATTAAAAGGTTGCATCAAGCCATCCGGACAACCTTACACCTCTCCTTTGCTTGAGCCCTCTGACAGCAACTGAAATTATTTCTAAGGTTTCTAATATTTCAGTGTCTGATTGGCAACATTGTTCTTGCCTGTTTGATGTTCACAAGACACAGGAAGGTGAGCCACACTAGAAGTGATACTCTGAATATGGTAAAATGATGTTTAACTCCAGTGTTACCCAAATTCATCAAACTACTTCTTGTTGGATGAAGCACTGCCAGCAAGTTGGCCTCCTCTCAGAGCTCTCTGGAACCCCACCTTCCTCATGTCTTTATGGAAAAGGTAGCCAAAAGAGGCCCATCCCTGATCTGCAAAAAGCACTGTTCCCACCATCCCATCAGGTCTCAGATCAAATTTGCTTGACAGAGGTCTCTTAAGTATATATACTTTGATGTCTCTTGCACTGCTTAAACTATTATCTTATTATGGATCTTAGTCCTGGCAGTTCCTTTCATCTTCTCTAGACCCTGTTATCACTGTAACTTATTTTATGCTGCCTCTCACACATTGAATCATCCTCCAGGGATGTATAATAGCTACACCACTCGTCACTTCAAAAACTCCTGGAAATTTCTAATTATTCTTGCCACAATAGACCCTCATTCCACCAAAGCAATGAGCATCCAAAAACCATTTCTGCAATGTCTGCATTTGAAATAAAGAGATATTTCACTGATGTTGCTGCCTGTTCTATGTGAACCTTTAGTGCTGATAAGCACCATGGCATAGTGATAACACATATTTTCCAATGTTCTGTCTGGGAAGCAGCTGCAATGTACCTATGCACCATGGAAACATGCAAAATACAACCTTTAGCCTCAGTTGGCCCTGAACCTTCCTCACTTCCAAGCCCAGAACAGTAGGCATCATTACATAATGTGCACTCTGCCATGCAAAGGGGATGCATATTCACTCATACAACAAAGGACATCTACATTTTGGTGATGTGATGGACAGAATTCCAGTTATGCAGCAGGATATGAACCTTTTCTGATCAACACTAAGCACAACACTTGTGGGTATGTGAAGGACCACGTGAGCATCTCCTGTCACCTAACTCAAAAGATTGAAGGGGCAGGCATGCACACAGAACAGAGGGATGGGACCCTGCACTTTGTTGTATGACCAGTGTGCTTTGTGATGTCTGACAGGGAAAGAGTCTGTGATTCTCCTGGTTGGCAGGGTGCAAATTGCCAGAGCCATACACGCATTTGAAGGGGAGATGTTGGCCATACAGTGCCTCCCATGAGCGCCTCCAAAGGCGCTTCCATCACACCCCACTCCTGCTTGGACCATGTGGGCTTGGGGGCCAATTGTGACCATTCGCCCTGGTGAATCAGAAACGTTCAAGCTCTCCCTATTCAATCCACTTGTCGTGAACCCCGTCTTTTGCAGAAAGGGTCAGCTGTGGGTTAACTAGACTATACTAGCAACTGCTCTGTTGATGGCATTTAGTCAACCCTGAATTCGTAAGAGATTTAAGGGCCCTTCCAGAACTGCTCCACTCCCCTGGACGCAGGCACCAAGAAAGCACTGCTCTTGGTCTGCCAAGAGCAGGTGTTGTATTTGTTGAAAATAAAGGTAAAAGATCCATTAACATTCTCAAACAAATCCAACAGTTTGCTCCAACAGACTTATAAAACCCTTCTGAAAACAAATTTAACAAAAAGCAACTCAACCCCACAGGCAATTAAGTCCTGACTAAGGAGACATTTACGTTGCTGTATTTTTTGGTAGATGTAAGAATAAGAGAACATTGAACAATTTAATGGACTTTACAATTCATAGGTGTAAATCTAGTGTAAGAATCAGGCAATAAATCCTGGGGGTGCATGAAGAGCAACTAAGAAAACATATCCCACATGAAGAGTCCTAACTTACCTGCTACAACAAAGTACATGAGGTTTTATTTTTAAGGTCACCTCAATGCCAAGCTACTGTGTTCTCTTTGAAGATACCCTGTTTGTTCCTAACCAGAAATAAAATCTTCTGCAAGACATATGCTTTTAGCATGCCTTAAATTAGAGGAAAATCTTCATGTGCATCAGGAGGACTTCATGAACACCTAGAAATCAACAGTGTCAGTGGTTTCTCTATGGCCAAGTTTAGCCCTCCAAAACCAAAGTGTGCAGCTCTCAAGTATGCTAATAAAAACTGAGAATTCTGTATGGAAAGGCAGAACATGACACAGAAGCTGTAAAGGTAATACTATGGAATATAATCAGGTTTTTAATATTAAACATATGCAACCAAATGATTAGTGGAAAACCCAAAGGCAAAACATTTTGTCTTGACCTATTTTTGTTCTCAAATGTATTTCAAGAACTCCTTCTGGCTGTATCTTTAAGTAAATTTAGCGATCTTAGCCATATGCCATAGCTCTGAGTCTCCTATTTCGAAGAACAACAAAAAATGTGCATGACAGGACTTGTGCTGAAAAGTACCCCAACAGCAATGCCCACCTCTGAATGGTGCATAATACTGTATTTTAACAAAGCTTTCCCCCTGCACTGAATAAGACAGAGGTAATGAGCAGGAATTATCTGGGAGCTCTGTCTCATTGCCTAACATAATGATAATGTTTTGCTGCTAAATTCTGCTCCATAAGTGCACCGAAAATCTCCAGTGCATGTTCACCATTTGCCCTATGTGACAAGTTGCCCTCAGTTCATATAGCCTTGAATCAGGAGCACAGTGCAATTTTATCTGTTTGAGGGACACTTGTAACAACAAGAAGACAAACTAGTATTTCACTAGAAGAATGCAAAGAAGGTTAAAAATACTTTGCACACACCAGCTGAATTTTGAATCCTTCATTAAAAGTTCTAGGTTTTCCTTCATTTCAGACTGTGGTCACTGGCTTTGTAGCATTTTTCCCTATTCCAGATAATACAGTTCTGACTCCCCCCAAGAGGCTCCCCATGTGCTGAAGGCTCTTCAGCTGCTGAAAGACATATATAGCTTAGTTATCTCAGGGACCTCAGGTGTATTAGATGCCAAACTTTTCTCTTCTAAACCTCCCGTGCAAAGCCTGTGCGTCACTTTTCTTGGGGTCTCCCGTTGCACTGGGGGCTGTTTGGGGGTGGTGTGGGAATTACCATGCTGTGTCCCACTTTCTGCAAGCACTGAGAAACATCAGCAAGCTCATATATGGTCTGCCCGCAATTAAAAGATTGGCCATCATGGTCAGTGACTTTTCCTGCTCAGGTCAGATTCTGCAATAGATGATGTTGGATTAATTACAGCAATACATAATTACAGCAGCATGCCAAGTTGGCCAAATGTAAACTCTTGCTGCTGCAGCATCTCTTCTGTATCTGTGTGTTCTGTGAACTCCAACCAAGCCTTTAACCATAGAAGAGGCAGGCTGATAAAAAAACCCACAGTAACTCACATGGGGTTTCCATCATAAAATATGCAGTGCCATGCAAATACCTAAACGCGCTGAGATGAGAGCCTCTATCGCTTGATTAGTAAGAACAGGTTCACAGCTGGGACTGCAGGAAAACGAGGAATGACTCAGCAATTACTTATTTTCTCCCCCCATCAAGTCTGTGTTCATTTAACTTTTTTTTTTAAAGACTGCCTGGCATTTGGGTGAAGAAGGAGGTATAGGGAATTTAGATTACTAAGAGCACTAACGGCACATGGAAAAGTCACAGTAGTGATAGCTAAAAAGAAAACACAATCTTACTATTCTCCAAGCCACAAAGGGCACCTCGTTAACAGACTTTTTCATTTAGTTCTTGCTACAGAAATAAAAGTGGGATAGACAAAAAAAGATTTTTTTGCAGATTTTGGGTTTTAAAAACCAAAACTGAAGTATCTCTCATCTTGCTCCCTCCCTAACCAAGCTCCAGTTGATGAGGTTCAGACAGAGATCACTTATTTTTACTTACTTTGCTATCAAAGTAACTTACAAATTATTTGAGACTTGCAAAGACTAAGTGATTGGGATGCTGCTATACAAGTAAACCAGATTGTGAATCACTGTATTTCTTAATTTTGCCAGAGTCCCTGAGAAAAAGGGCATCTGAGATAAGTATTTCTAGATTTATTTAATCTGTGACTAGTAAAATAAAAATGTTCCAGAAAATATGCTTTTTCTAAGTCCTAACCTTTATTAAAAAAAAGAAAGAAAAAAGATGGCAAGCTGTGCAGGAAGAGAGCAAACTGTTTTGTGTTTGCACAATACAAAACACATTTCTTTGAGCCTAACAAAAACATAATATAATTTCCTCTGACAGGTTTTATCTTGCATTTTCCCATATATGTAAGTTGATTTTTTTCCCCTTTTATCTAATCAAACAAAATTATTATTATTATTTTTTAAGCTTAGAATAGGCCGCCTTCTGGGAATTGGAGCTGAACAATGTAAGTGGTACACAGCACCATAAAGGCACAGGGTAATAACAACAACATACCCAGAGAAATGCAACAGGTGACATTCTGGTCACAGTGGAGTTGACGAGGTGTCTGCTGTTAATTGAATTAAGGTGAGGGCTTCATGCAGCATATCTGCTGGTCTCCAGGGTTGTGCAGCAGGTCCCAGACACAAGAACTGACAAGCAGGGAAGCTGGGCAGGTTCCCCTGGCCCTGGGCTCACCCGTTTCTTCCCTCTCTTCTTCTTCAAAATGAAGTGAAGGTATTTTTAGGGGGAGCAGAAAAAAAAACCAATACAGTATTTTGCTTTTAAAACCTCCTTTCCAAGCACGTAATCCTAAAGTTCCCACTCTCAACTTCATACAAACAGACACTTAAGTCCAAGGGACAAGAATGAGAGGCTCAGGCTTGGCACAAGTTTGCATTTAGTTTGGGACTCAAAAGATACCCTAGCACTTAAGTTCTCGAAAATAACAGAGATCATCAGCTTTCATTTTATTTTCTTCCCTCATCAACGGCTACAGCGACTGTCCTCGCTATATTTAGTTGCCTTTATCTTCTCTCATAAAAGGCACATCAAGATGGAGAAGGGCCTCTCTCAATCTCAGACATTTTCAGAGCAGGACTGCGCTATCATCGTGCCTCGCTTATAATCCTCAAATCTATTTCTTGTTAATGGAACAGCATCCTATTTGTAAGAGGGCAGTTTTCAACAAAAGCAGGATCTACCCTCTGGGATTCATGTGCTCTCGCTTTAATTAAAAAGAAATCCCATTAAAACTTGCCACTGCCACAAGTGAATCAAATTAATTAAAAAAAAATAAATAAATTAGAAGATGGGAACAAAACTGTTTTCAGGACGCAACAATTGCAGCTTAAATCTGTACACTTTTCGTAGTACAAATTAAAACTTACAACTTGGAATTATTTTCCTCAGGTCTGAGGAAATCCACTGAAGTGGTGTAAGAGTGAGTAACACTGTGCCCGCTAAATCTACCCTAGGGAAAGGAATGCTTATTTTTAGGTTCAATTCACCCAAAACTGCACACATGCTAATGGTGGTCATAAAAATTTTACTTCAGATGCAGCAACTGTTTAAATATTTACTTCCTTAAAATAAAATAAAAAAGAACAAACCCAAAAGCAGAATAAAATTGCTCCACTTAAAATGAAATCACATTTGGGACATCTTTGTTTTAAAGCTTTCAATAACTGAGGCAGGATGTGTTTGCTTTCAGTTTCCTACTATTAAGGAATATGGGTTTGACCTGCTGTGGCAGATGAACTTTGGGAGGGTGTGCAAATGAATGAGGTGAATGATGGCAGAAGATTAGCCAAAAATTAAGTTCCCGCTGGCTCTGCTGATTGCTGGGTCTTTCACCTGTGGCTGAAGAGCCGAAGGGATTGCAGAGAGAGGGAGAACAACAGGATAGATGGCCAGGCTCTGCTTCAGCGGCTCCATGCAACTGCACGGCTGGTGGTTGCCAGAGACTGGGGAAGGAAAGCATTGCCCTAGCAATAAAACAGCAGTTTTAAAAGAGCATCTGATGGTCGGGTTGGGGTCTAAACCTCTGCTCGTGCTGGGGCAGGCGTGTGAGCCATTCGGGTAAGCGAGAGCAAGGCGAAATGGAGAACCCAGGGCCGTCCCTGGGGAGGAAGGCTCACTTCCCACTCGGCTCACCCCTCCCCAGGCCCGGCGGCCGTCAAGGATGTGGGAGAAGGTTTGCAGGGTTCCCACCAGAGCACAGCCCAGCATGAGGTCACCACAGGCTGGGAAGAGGCCCTCTCTCGGGGCTGAGGGCTGAGGTGGGCATATCTGCAGAGGGCTTTGACCCCTCCACCACTGGTTCCTTGCTCGTTCCTCCAGTTGAGATGCTGGCTGTGCCATGACAGCTGCAGCCTTGGTGCAGGACAAGATATTAACTTAATTAAACAATGCCATGACAGCCATATCTCCAGTGCATAACACGATATTAACTTAATTAAGCAATAAATTACTAAACCAGATGAAAGCCCTGACAGTGGTCCAAGCTCTATTGCATTACCAAGCAGCTGAATTAGCTCCCCCCTAGCTTTTGTTGTGGAGGCGAGAGGACGTAGCAGGGGTGGGGGCTGTGGGAGCAGCCTCTTCCTTTGCATTACTGTAAGTGGATGTTTGCAGCAGGAGGATGCTGTTTGCACTGTGGTAGAGATGAAAACCTCTGGTTATGGTTCCTGAACTGGCTCCAGATTTTGCCAGGCTCCCATGTAAACCCTCACGTACGCTTCCACATCCCTTTTGAAACTCTTACACACCAAGACCCTGGCTTCATCTCTCCCTGCTCTGCTCAGGTAGCCAAAGTATTGCCAACCAGCCCTATTTCCAAACTTTGTTGGCCTCTTCCAGTGAGGAAAAAGCCACCATGGGAGCAGTCACATTGCCACAACCCAACCATCACTTCTCCAGCTGTTAAGCTTCCTCCCAGACACTCCTCCCTGGATGGTGGTCTCCGTTCAGTTATCTGTCATGGCCATTTCCACGCTCAGGTATGTTTCCCATGCATGCTCTTTGTGCTAGACTTCCCTGCAGGCAGAGCAGATGACTTCCAGGGTGAACCTGAGAATCACAGATACCATCCATAAAAAGATAAGTACACACAAGGGGATTAAAAAAACCCACACCATTCAGTATATATGTGTGGGGTGGTTCGGTAACGTGGTGGAAGAGAAATGTCAAGTAGGACAGGGTGCTACTTCCAATTTTTGGCTTGGCTAAATATGAAATGCTCTTCAGTTTAGCCAGAGGTATTAAGGACTCCAGACTTTATGACACTGTCATCTGAAAGTTTGCCCAGCTATCCTTCTCTTCAGATGTAAATCTTCTTCTCACCTCTCTCTTCCAAAACCTATGCAAACTGCTGCACCTTAACACCCCACTGAAAATAAGCAAATGCTGGGGCTAAGCCTCAGTGCCGACCCACTGTGGGAAGCAGGAGGCTGCAGATCCCTCACTCTGCCTCTCCCACCACTGCCCATGCACTCTGAAACCTCCCACATTTTAGGAAAGCTCCCACCTACTAGGAAAAAAATACATCATGGACTGCCTGCTCTCACGTTCCTTGGCATGTCTTTGCATCCTTATTCCTGACCATCACACCAACACATACAGCACTTGTTAGAATCCCTCTAGAGCTCTGCTCTCAAGATGAAACGGACTTGCGCTTGCCTCTCTTTATGGGGTAAACAGCATGAAAACCAGAGTCCTGGCAGGACAGTGGTTTTCCACGTGAACTATCACTGTTGTAGCAGCACTCATGACAAAATAGGACGGTTATGTTAGATCTGCTCTTGTCAGTGCCTCCCTGACAGGGCTGCTCATCAAGTTTGGGTGGTGAGGCTGGATGCTGGCCAGGGTCACGGCGGCACAACCAGCAGCAAAATTCAACCTGACAAATCCTCGTTATAAATTACAAAGGACCCTGTCTGCTCCGCAAGACCCAGAGACTGCTTGAAGGGAGAAGAGGCATGCTTGTAAACCCACAAAAGTTTGACAGAGCAACAGAAAGGATTCCTGGTGTCTTTCAGAGCACTGTCTCCCCTTATGGCTCTTTCCTTTCTGACCTTGCATAAAGGCAGCATTAGAGAGGAAAGCAGAGGGAGTCTGCTCGTGCTTGCCAGAAGGCACAATCAGAGTCCTATGAACAGCAAAAGAAACATGTTATTACCACTCATTAATGGATTAGGAGACGTACACGATCGTTGGTGTAGAGAATGCGGATTATGGACCATCTGTTGATCTGTTTCACCCTGGGTAGCACATGTGAGCATTTCTGATGGGCATAAGGCTGGGCAGCATGCTCAGGCTGCATTCCTTGACTGCCTTGCTCCCCAAGGAGATGCAGCTCATCTGGGGTGTGTGACATTCCCTCCCATCCTGTGCAAGCTATTTTTCATTGCCGTCAGCTATCCCTTGACTGACTGCTTGAGATGACAAAAGGTGCTTGGGGAAGGAGGTGTGAGCTTCAATCCCAAGGATTAAAACTTGGCAATGCTGGACATGAGGGATAAGTTTAAATGTGCACAGAAGCATAAGGAAGCACAACCTCAGTCAAGATCTTATTTTCTGCCTTCTGCAGATGAAGAACCAAAAACTGCAAAGCACGTTTTGAGAAAAGCTGGCTATTAACAACCCATTGCTCTCTTTTAAAAACACTGACTTAAGCACAAAAGCATTTCTGTCCTGCTAATGCTTTTCTCTTAGACCTTCTCCTTCCGTCACCCAGTTCAAGTCTACCCCTACATTGATATTTCAGTGATGTTCTAGTTTTAAACAGTGTGCACAGGTGAGTTAATTCAGACCCAAAGACCTCAGGCAGCTTGCCAAAGACATGCTAATTAGCTGGCTGAGAAAGGACTATGTTAGCTTTATAGCAGCACTTACAAACTTAAGTCATATCAACAACAAAAATGCTGCCACGTGAAGCTCGAGGGTGTGCACAATAAGAAATCAGTGTGTAAAAGCAAGCAACAGAAGATAATTCACTGATCAGAAAGACTCCAAGTTAATGGTAGCCAGACCAAATCAAGGTTTTATTACAAATAGATTCTGACCAAGATACTTTTTACCATCTGAACTAGGGAGAATAATTTGAAATTCAAGTGAACACCAACTCAGATCTGATTTCAAGGAGAATTTCCATATGGAAAAAATGTGAAGAACTGCTGGCAAGTAATGGATGTATCGAGGGCTAGTAAGATTCCGAGCTGGAAAATGTATGCATGACATTGGGGAATTTTCCAAACCGAAGAGGATTAAATCTAATTGGATTTGAAGTTGCTGATAAAAAGCCTTAAGTTTCAAGGCAAATGAAACTGTATTTGAATAGAATCCTTTCCATCACTGCATTATTTCCCTAACTGAGATAACCACTGAAGCTACAACATGTTTATGAGCCCTTCCTGATTTAAACTTATGTCATTCACTGATGTACCCCTGGGATTTCCAATCACTTTTGTGCAGTACTGTCCCACATATTTTCCATTTAGCTTCTGTTGACAGATGTCAACCTTTAAGATTTTTTTTCCCCTGCACGTTCAATACTGTCCCAGTTATGCATCACTAGGGAAACTTCAAAATTTTTCCAGCGAGTTGTCTTAATTGACCAAAAAATAGTAAAGGTCACATGACACAACATTTTCTCCTGGCTTTAGATTCTTCCTATAAATTTGATCAGCCTTATTTTCTGACCTAGAGCACCGAGGTATTGATCAAAAGCAGCAGCGGAGTAGCCCTAATCAGATTTTAGACCAGGCTGCCACTCTCAATCTCTCTCCCCCCACCGCTAATTTCAGCTTCTTATCCTAAATCAGTCATGCCATCTGTAGGGGAATGGCAATTAAATCCAAATCTACCTGAAATTGACAGAAAACTTTTTGCTGGCTTCATTGCTCCTGCACAGCCTCCACTGCCTGGCAAAACTGCTGGAAACCCTTCCAGAGTAGAACATACCATGGGCACAGTTTGTTAGGCAACCCTTTCTTTAGTATGAAAGAGGCTTTCATACATTGAAATGGGTATTAAATCAAGGAAGCTATAAATGCTGCTAACCAAATGTTGGCATACAGATCCCTTTCCAATTACATGAGTGTTTCGAAGACCCATCAAAATGGTTCACTGCTCACACATGCTTTCAAATCCAAATGCTCATCTGCACCTCTCCAATTAAAAAAGCCAGTCAGTACTCAACAGCACGCACACGACTAAAAACAGCTGTATGAAAAGAGATGCATTGACATTGGGGACCCCTTTAGAAATCTGCTTCATGTGGTCAGCTTTATGAAGATGACGTGTTGACGCACAAGTCAAATGTTTGGGAAGGAGCCAGAAGCCAGTCAAATTTTGGGACAGTTAGCCTCTAACTAGGGAACTTAGTTCGAAATTAAGTAACACAGTACCCTCCTCCTGCAGAACCCCTTGCAAATGGCGCTGGCTAAATCTTCTCTGAGTCTGATTCAATCTCAAAATCCCCATGCTTCAGTACTTAGCCTATTTTAGTCGACCTATTGGTACATGTAAATAAAGTAAGTAAAATACACTGATTTGAGAATATAACATATCTAAAAGGCAAAGTTTTGGTTGTTTTTACTTGCATACATTAATATTTTTGCAGGATATAGGTGATGTTCTGCAACGCCTATACTAAAACCAATGCGTTGAACTTAATGTGCCATATTCATTTAAACTCCTCTTCAACAGATCAAAGCATCTGGTAGACAACAGACATGCTTTAGGAAAGCTGTAAGAACTAAGTACAAGGTCTTGTTAAGTCATTGTCATCTGATGTGCCTCTAGAGAGGCTACTGCAGATTTGAAAGCCTGCCCTACCACAGCTCCACTGAAATGGGACAGAGCCATGAACTACCACTCTGCTTCGATTATCACCATATATGGCGACTGAGCTACAGTCCAAACTAACAAATCAAAGGGGCTTTGGATCAGCCCGTGCTACCCACTTATATCATCCTTCCACCTTCAATGGTAAGCCAAAAATCAGTGAGCAGGCAGGTGACTACTGCCCCATGAGTCAGTGCAGCTGTGGCACACTGCATTCTCACTACCTCCCCACCCATGTCAATTGGGGTTGCATGATTCAAGCTAGCAATTAAGAGTACAAAACAATTATTCTTCCTGACATCATCCCAGCCTCAGACCGTGAGAGCTTCCTTTCACCCTGCCTCTGCCTCGCCGTTTCCTCCAGCCACTTCCCAGGCTTCATCTTATGACAGTTTCAGGGTGGAGTAACACAAGTCCAGAACCACCAAAAATGCTACACGTTTTCAACTGTTAATATTTGTGCCACCTATGACCAATGCATACCCAGTTCTAGCAATGCAGAAGTCTGGATAAGCAATAAGCAATATGCCTGATCCTGCCCTGCTGCAACGAAAAAGAAGCTGGTGACCTTTGAAGGCTCCTTCTATCTTCTCTGACCGGCTGGTCCTGCAGCGGGGATACAGTTATGACTTCTATGTCGTAGAAGTATGTCCAGAAACAGTGAAAGTTAACCTAGGAGGCTGAAATTAAGAACCTACCCCACAGTTTACATCCTTTTCCTCTTCATCCGTGGTAGAGGAGCTGACTCATTACCTAGAGTCAAAGTGACTTGTAGAAACTTCAGCCTGTCAATCACAGCCATTAGAAAATGTTTTAGGCTTCAATTTTACTGGAACTAGTATGCAAAGGGACAAGATGATTTTGTTCTTTGCTGGGACTTGGCAGCCCTGTGGAGTCTATCGGTTGCAATGCTGTCTAGTGAGCAATGAGCTGTATCTGCTTTCTTTAATGTCTGTTTTGTCTAGTTAAGATTTTGGGACAGAAACCGTATCTTATAACTAGTTTATATAATTACTTAAATCCAATTTCCAATCTTAATTAGGGATGCAATGATGAACTATTAATAATATTCAGAGCAGCATTAATCCATCCCTGCTATTTGACTTGAGTGGTAACAGGAACTAGACCATCAGGGAAATAAATTAAAGACAATAATGAGAGAAATGTCAGAACAAGAGCTTGGGATCTGCATTCCTGCAACAGCTTGTGGCTGTGGGAAATCCCTTGGGTACCAAGCAAAACAGGAAAAGGTGGGATGGTGGGCCTACTCACAGTCTGATAAAGTAAAATAAATGCACAGGACATCACAGGATTCAGGCCCTGCTGCTAAGCATGTCCTTCAATACAAGTAACTTCAACACAAGCTGAAAAAGTCTGGTGTCAAACCTGAGTTTAGGCATCTTGCCTGATAAATACAGAATGGAATACACCCCACCCCGCTACCACCTTTAAAGAGCATTTTCGCATTCCCTCGATGGGAGTCAGGCTGGACCAGGAATGAACTTCTGGGCACACATGCCAACGATGCTTTACTTGGTTAAGAAGCCTCTAATAAAAAGCCAAAATGCTAAATACATAATTGCTACTGACTGACAAAATCAAGCTGTAGTCATACTTCTGAGAAAAAACCACAAGACTGTACTCTGTGTGGCTTCAGTGTTTTGCCGGAGCAAACTCGGTTACCTGCTGGAATAATTATCAAACTGCTTCATAAAGAGAACCATAAAAAAGATTTAATTCCCACTGAACTATAAAATTAGCCAGAGGAATCTCTGAGTCTTCAGAAGGTTATATCTTTTGTGGAAATAAACTGAATTGACTACGCTTTACATTAAAAACAAGCAAAGAATTAATTTTTCAATTCTGAATGGAATTGCTGAAACCTTCAGAGTGACAGCTGTGTCTTTAAAAGTTTTCACTAAAATCACACAATAATATCCTGAGGAAAACTAATGCCTTGCTACTTTTTTCCCTCTCAACAATATCAGTTTACTGTTCAACAACACAAGGGTGGAGGAGGAAATTCCTTTCTTCTCACCTTCAAAAAAAAAAAAAGTTCCTTTTCAACAAGCTTTAGTACAATGAGTTTGTCATCAATTGTTTGCAGGAAACGTCTCACATTTTTTCCTTCTATGCAATGAGTTTGATCCCAGCAGGTTGACTTAATTTTACAAAGAAAAAAAAAAGCCACATATATATGAAAGGCAAAGGAGAGGCAAAAGCCACGGTCACATAAGAAATCAGAAATGCCACCAACCTCAGTAAAAGTACCCACACAATACTCACAGAAGATCTAAGCAATGTATAAACACAAGACCAGAGCAATTTGGACTTAAAATTGAGAAAAGGCATATGTGACTTCACCAAATAACATTAACCAAAGTAGTGAGTAGCAAGACCTTACTCCATTCTAGCAGAGTGCCAAATTTACCACCACAAGGAAGAAGAAAATAACAGCACATGGGGCAGCATTCCTACTATAAGCCTGGACTAACAGGGATTCCTAAATATCTTTTTAATTTTGATTGTTAAAAGGTGCTGTGAATAAATTGTTTGGCTTGCAGCAACAATACCGCAACATCCAATAGCAAGAATTTAAGAACAAAAATTAAATCTTTACTCATACTAATTTCCTTTATGTGGTTTTCTCTAGTGAAAAGCTATTTCTGATGCAGCTTTCTGATGCTGCTTCTCTTGGTAACTTCCACTGATGGTGAAAAAGCCAACTGCTGCCTCTTGCTTGGAAAGCTCTGCTCTGTCTTTGAAATAATCAACAGTAATGCAGTAACTCACAGCTGTTTCAGAGAAAGTAGCACTCTAGAAAGAAACAGAAAGGCATGGACGAATTGTGCTTTTTTGGATGTTTGCATTAAGCCCTGCAGAAGCTTGTGTCAGGCGAGATCCTGAGGCTTTCCTCCCCAAAACCAGGGCACTGCTCCTGGCCTACCCTTTGTAAGGGGAAGCAGCACTGTGGGAAGAGACCAGCAGTAAGGTCAAGGCTTCAAGGTCTCCTCCTGGCTTCATGTTCTGCATGAGTATTGTGCATTCCATGTATACCTACCTGATGTTGAAAATGCAGATACAGGGTGTATCAGCAAAGTGAAAAGACGTGCCTGGTAACTGCATTCCAGGGAGGCTTTTGTAAATGTAGGCAATACCTCAGGAGCAAAAATATAATTCGGTCAAGCTGGTCTAAGGTACAACACAAATAATTCTGTGGTGAATCAGACTGAAGGCCTGTCACCGTGAAAAGGGTGAAAATCTTTTCCTCTGCCACACCAGCAGATCTGTATTAACTCTCCGGCAGCTGGGGCAGTTACTGACATTTGGTGGTGCACAGCTGGCAGCAGAATTTGGTTCAGCTGACAACCTTCTCCTGGATTCTCCTCCTGCTCCTGTCACATACCATGTTACTTTTTAAACATGCAGTTTATGCGAGCAAGAAACGTCCAGTATCGACTGAACACTCAGAGCACTCCCCTGAGCAAACTGAATCAACATCCCTCTCAGCCTCACATAAATCAGACGGTGACCAGAGCTGGGGAGGGTTTAGGGTATGTACACTTTACTCTTGTTCATGCCTTTGGCACCCAGTGCCAGCAAACACTTCAAAGAGAAACTCTAAAACACTGAAAGAAGAGAAGTTTTGAGGTGGCCGCAAGACAATAAATAGGTTACAGGTGGAGGGAAGGGACAGCTTGCCCTGCAGAAGAAGACACTGGGGACACTGGTGTTAGGGAAGGAAAGGGGAGACGAGTGCAAAGGCGACGCAGACTAGAAAATATGCTGGTGCAGGAGCTGCTTGCTCCCAGTGATGGAGGATGTGAGCCAACAGCATTGCCCTGCCCAAGCTGACTCCCCTGGTCAGTCACCTGCTCCAGGGGAATGATGTTACCCCCCATCTCTGCACCTCCTTCCCACCACAGACTTCAGGAGAAGTAGGACCCTGCCCTGCAACTCCAAGGACAATTATTTTTTTTGTTGTTATCTCTGTAACAGCCAAACCAAAGAAGTTCTAGCAACTCTGTCACAGACTGCAGGAAATACTGAGAGAGACTAATAACATATTTCTCTGTTGATCTGTTTGTTAGCAGAGAGGAAAATCATAGGGTCTTCTCTTGCCAAACCATACCCATTGGCATCACTGGAAGCTTGGGCCTTGGGTTTGAATGATTTGGTGCTTTGGTGGAGGGGTGGCTTGGAGGAGGGGTGGCTTTTATCAGGGCTTTTCAGAGAAGAGTATAAACCTCAGCATTTGAACAACAAGAACAACAATGACTCCAGAGAAGTCATTCTTTCAGACTCTTCTGATCTTTACAATCCACTGTAAATGCAAAAGTTTTTGTTAGTTTTTAACTCTTCAGCCCAGGAAATGATCTGAAACTTTAAAGATTTAAAAAAAAAATAAATAAAATTACAGTTAACAAGCCAAAACTTGTTATCGGTGAAGCTGCTCTTTAGTTAAGTGAGAGAGACTTTACTCATTCCTTAGGGCTTCTTGTAAGATGAAGAAGATACTTTTTTTCTGTGGAGAAATTTACTTCATCTCTAGCAAGCTCCACGTCAAGCCCACATAATCCAATTAAATCTGAATTTACTAGCAAAAGCAAACTTCAAATACTGTTCTACAGCATGAATTATTACTGTTTGCTGGTTTGCAGCTCACTGATGTCCAGCAGAAGAATAATACACACAAAATCTACTTCACCAACAAAAGCTAACCATATTACCCAGCATCTAGTCCCAAACCTGAAAAGCAACAAAGCAGTAGAGGCCTGTTTCCATGCTGCCCAGTCACTTAAAATGCTCAAGCTCCTCACTAGGAGAAGCCTGAGAAATTTTGTCAGCATGCCCCTCCACAATGGGTTTCCTCTGCTGCTGAAGCACACCACGACGTTCTTGAGGAATGAAACCATCGTGTCACGACAAAATCCTGGCATCATGCCTAGCAAAGTGAAGTCCTCTTGCCGTGAAAGTGGGTCACTTTGTCTTCTTTAAAAAATTAACGTATCCTATCTCAAACTCACATTTGCCACAATAAGAACTGCAAGCCCTGCAGTGTCTCCTTTTTTACTTCTCCCCCTCCCTTCTGTCTCCCAAGGAAATTAAAGTATTCATTAGATCCACCAGCCAGAAAGAAGATTTAAATGGCATGATGCATTTCCCAATGCAGCTGCACTCTGACAGACGGCTGATGCCAGTGGGATGTTGAGCAAAGCGCACATGTACGTGCAGCCCTTTTAACTACAGAGTCAGTCCCCATCCATAAAATACAGCTGTCCCACTGTGCATTGCTGCTACACTCCTACTAAACTCACAGGTCCTCACCATCTAGGAACGCGCAGCTAAAAGGGCTGCCAGAGCACCTGCAGAGGTAGCTTGGCACTTCGGTGTTCAGATGTTCACTGCTCACTCCCCCAGTCTGGACCAGCAGCTACGCTCTATGAAAAGGTGTGAGCGGAGACCTCTGGTCTGACGTTTCATGCTTTGTCTGTGGAAGGGTAAGCATCTGCAAGGAGTAGGGCACTGAAGAATCAATCCCTCCCACGAAACTGAGAGGGGGGCACAACCTGAGACTGACCCTGTTGTCCTCCAGAGATCACGCACGGTAGCGTTGAGGGTTGTCCATGTGACACAAGGCTAACGTGAAGGCAAAGGTGGCACAAGTTACATTGGTAGAAGTGCTTCAGTCTTTAATTATCTCGGATTCTCTGCATCTGCAGATAAATACTTCTGCCCGACGCAACTTGGCCACTTCTGTAAATGACATCTGGCTCTTGACTTAATGAACACTGGCATAAGTAACGTCCTCTCCCTCTCCTTCTTCCACACGCACCACTATTTTTAAAAGTAACTGAGTTGCTGATATCACAAGACTTTACATATTTTTTTGGCTTTTTGCCTCTGGGTTGCTTACCAGTGCCTAACATGATGACAGACATTCCCACTGTAACATCTGCACCTGCAGATCCCAGTTTTCCATTCTGCAGCAACATGTCCCACAGGCATGGGAAAAGGAATGCTTAAAAAATATCATGCACATGCTCCTCTGCCCCCACAGATGTACATTCCAGGCAGTTGGTGATCCGTTGGCAATATCCTCTCAGTCTGTCTTGGAAAGTCCCTTTTTTGACAGTTCACACTGTAGAGAACATAGGGTGTTGGCTTGATTTCCCTTAAAAAGCTTGCGATAATCCAGAGTCTTGGAGCACGCAAGAGAACAGTCCTATCATCCCTTTCTTCCAGAAATAAAACAGGTTTCCAGCAGCAGATGGTTTAATACAAACCCTATCCAGATCGTCACAGAGAAGTCACGTCCTTTGCCCAGGCCAGCAGGATACATTGACTTGCCAGAGTCAACAAGAACAGTAGGCAAGACATGCCCGAGAGTTGAACTTCTGAGTTTCCCACATAGCCCACAAGAAGCAGAGAACAAAGAAATTTTGCTGTCAAATAGTTGCTGCTATACAGATGAAAGCCCTGAATTATGAAGAGGCCTGGGGAATGAATGAGAGGCAGAATAGCCTAAAAACATTTTATTCAGAGCAGAAGGCATCTGATGACATCTGACAAAAAGACATGAGCAAGAAACCCCCCTACAAGAAACAGTAATTTATTGCAGGCTCTTCTTTTCAGCACAGCTAATTCTGAAAGACTGGTTTATGTACCAGTCAACCCCAGTTTGGCTCAATTGCAAAACACTACTTGGGATCCAACCATGACATTGGCCACCATCATACCTTCACCCAGCTCCAAGAAAGCAGCAAAACTTCTGTGGAATAAACTGCCACTCAAAGCTAAATTCTGGAAAGTCCTGCTTATGTGCTAATAGTTTCACAAACTGGCTCCAGAACTCTCTAAATACGCCAGTAACTGTTGTCAGCTTTCTAACAACAACTCCAAGTATGAATTTTTTTCCCCAAGGCTGACCCTCCTAGAAATTTCAAGATTACCTGAGCTCCCCGTTGCTGACGCTAAATTAATTAGATGGAAAAAGATTTTCAGGAAGTTTACGGGCTTAAAATATATCCTGGTCAAAAATGCCAACTAATTAAAAGGTATTTTTAATTTAAAGTGAGAACTATTCCCTAGAAATCTTTGTCAATATACATTCTGATCCACTGTACTATGCCAATTCTGTTCTCATTAACCAAGCTGATAAACACATTTTATACACCACGATGAGCATAAATCTAGGCCTTACTGATATATCACCCCAGAAGGCCAAAGAGACAACAGGATAGGGGTGTTGAGAGCGCCCATCAAAAACGCTGCTGAAAGGCCTCATTTTCAGAAAGTGAATGGTCACTTCTTCAGTCTATGCTGGCTCCTCTTTTAAAGCATTTCAGGTGGAGCAACCCAAATTCCAAAAAACTCCCCCAAAGTCTGGCTGCTGCTCTGCTTCCTCAGAGCTGCTGTTCACCAGGGATTCAGGGGGGACTCGCACAGACTCGAGAATCAGAGAGGAAGAACAAGCTTCCATTGGCAAGAAAATATGTGAAGGAAGCTAATATGTCTTTGTTTGACACTTCTAAATTAAGCAAAGCCAGGAATTGAACTAGAAGTGTATAAACAAAAATACAAACTACAGGCAGCCCAAAGATAGTGATGGGAAGCATCACGGAAACTGAGAGCATCAAATGGATGCAGGACAGACTCACACTCCTGTCAGGTGAAACAACAGCATCTGAAGCCAGCACAGGTTCATTTATGCTACTCTTTAGATCTGACTAAATGACCAAAACAGTTGGTTTGATGTTGTAGTTTTGGCCGGATTGGCCAATCAGAACGACAGATGCCCCCCCCCGCNAGCGTGATGCAGATGGGCTGGAATACCCTGTTGGTCAGTTTTGGGTCACCTGTCCCGTCCGCTCCTCCCTGCAGGTGGGACCCTTCTACCCTTCTCCGTTTCCAACCCTCTAATGGGCAAAAAGCGAAGTTAGCTGACCTTGGTTGTTATAGCAATAAGTATAAGCAAGAGCCTCTGTGCATACCATTCCTTGGTATAATCAGGTCTTATCACTCTGAGAGCGAACAGTTTCTGAACAACATGCTGTTAATTTCAGACTTTAGTCAGCTAGAAGAGGCCCAGCTAAAAAGTAAAATTACAAATCAGAAAATTGGTTGTTTTACCTCAAACCAGGACATTTGATTAAGCCAATTTCAATATATTCAGTATATCCACTGCTTTCACCACAGAAAAATATAGAATTGCTAAATAATTTTATGGTTGGACTTGATGATCTTAAGGGTCTTTTCCAACCTAAATGATTCTAAGAAAATGATGAAAATATGCAGAGAAAGGGAAAAGATTTAAAGGAATCAGACCACAACTTCGGCTGAATTTTTCTTTTTGATGATTGCAACCAGCAGCAGGAGCAAGGAGCAACGAAGGACTGGACTGGTCTCATGACTTTGCTGAGCTCAGTCAGACTGCGTCAGAACACCACCACTGGGAACTTGTCCCAGTGTGTCCCTGTCCCAGCCAGGGGCTGTGAACAGTCGAAGCAATATGGTGTTGAGACCTGAGCGCGTCTGAACTCTTGTGGTTGCGTTTCCCTCACACACACCTGGTCCTCCAGCCCTTCCTTGGGACTTTGGCTGGCCACAGTCCTCCTCATCTCGGTGAGAAGAAGCTGTGCCAGTAAAACGCGTCTTGAAAACAGGGACCGCTGGACCATCAAACCATGACACAAACCACAACAGCCTCTTCACCTTGCATGTACTTTAGCGGTTTTAAAATGAGGTTAAGTGACTCTGTGGGTTTATTGACAGTAGTTCCCATACCAATACATGGGTTCTCAAGAGCATCACCAGCAAAAACCTTTTCTTGCATTCGCTCTTGGGTCAGGGTAGCAGCTAATGGGGAACTCTAAAATTGGAAATAAAATGACCTATTTTTGAGGGAAGATGATAGAATAATATTTAAAGATTTGAGATTGGCTTCACATTGTCTTTCTTACAAAGCTACAAGAGCACTGTGATAAATCCCTAATAGAACAAAACTACAGAAGCAAAAGGTTTGTACAAAAACTGCTGGTTACACCTCACCTGCTTTAACAAAAACAATCTTTTATCCTTTACTTGTGGCAAAACTGCAACCTTTATTAATAGATTTATACTGATTTAATTAGTTTGACAGTGGGGTTTGGTACAGAATGCTAATACAGGTGTACATTTCAGATGGTTCCTATTTCTGGTCTAATGTCTTCCTGAAGCCTGCCCAAGAAGAGTTATTAAAAAAAAAAAGGGAACTTCTTAAAAGTGAAGTTTTTTTCAAAGCTGGGTGGATCTGGGTTGTGTATTAGCAATCCTATTAGGGAATTATTCTCAACTGGCACTACTAAACTTGCCCCACATTTAACAAGACAGAAGAAATAGGGCACTCCAAGCATGTATACAGATGGAGCTGTATTTTTCCCTGGAGTATGGGGGAAAAAATGACTGTTATTAAGCTCAGCTCAAACAATGCTGGTGCCACTGCCCCAAATAATGAGGCACAATATGTCCACTTGAATTCTTGGATTTACTGGATAAAAAATAACAGCTGTGATGTCAAATATCAGGCCCCGAGAAGAACTGCAAGGAAGGAAGCTACTTACATCCTCTTATGTATTTGTATTTGCATTTGCATCCAGGCCTAGTCACCAGAATTGTCACACTCACTAAGTTACTCAGTGGTTGAGGCAGCGGTGTTTGTGGTTTCAGTGTTTGGGGGTTTTTTGTTCTATTTAAGTCTGTACAACCCTAATGTGTCGCTAGTTTAAAGGTATTTTGCAATTATCAAGGCAGGAGATAACTTTTTCTCACTACTTCAGTAAACTGGTAAATGTTAGCTGCGGGAAAGGGAATAAATGGCACAGATCTAAGCTACCTTTTACCAGTAGTACTACACCCACTACACCCTTAAAAAGTTTTCCTGATTCCTTCATACATTATACAAACAGATGTTATATAAAGCAATACAAAGACATGTAGAAAAAAGCTGATAAAACCTGGAGAATCCTTCCCTTCCAAAGTACATACAGTGATGTGTATTCAGCAATTTACACACAGAAAGTTTTCTGCTCTTTTTCCACTGAGAAAATGGGAGAAGAGGGAAATTATGACGCCCAGAGCCTCAAAAGACATCAGTGGAATCAACGGATTCGGTAAAAAAAATCCAGATATTTGAAAGGATCTTTTTCCCCTGGATCATGATTCATCTCTTTGGTCAGTTATATAAAACTGGAAAGAAAATCCTAAAATGAACAGGACACGATTTTGTGATTCAGTAGCACATACGAAAGTTTTCCCAAGTGCTTTTGCAGGCCTTTTAAACTAATATTCCTAACCCTTCTGAAGATTTATATATGTTTTGAAGGGAATTTCCTCTATTTTAAATGCATTATTGGTTTTCTCTGTTATTACTATGGGATTCAAGAAATCACTCTCTCTGCTAAACAATACATAGGGAAAATTCGCACTTTTGCAGTATATTGCATGTAAGTATCGTATCAAGCAATATAACACTTGAGTCTAGTTACATGTAAGTATTTTTACCACATTTCTGAAGAATTACTCAAAAGGCACAGTTCTACTTTCCCCTGTAAACCCAGTATCTTACTGTCATCAAAAAAACCAAGAAGTGAAACTCTGAACTCTTAGTAATTATAAACTTAAGTCAAAGGATCATTTTTTAAAATTAAGGATGGCATGATTTGCAGTTGTAATGGATTACTGAAGATTGGTCATCACCAAAAATAAGCCCATAATTTGTATTGCTAACCTGGAATTTTAATATGAAAAATGTATCCTCTTTTTTGTTCATTTTGTCATAATACCAGAACAAGTGTTGTGAATATGAAACAACAGTTCCATTTTACAGACGGGAAAGTTCTGCACTGAGGATTGAGACTTGTTTTTCAGGAAGGAGTGAGATATGTTTGTGGCTCCTGAAGTTACTGTGTGCAATGCATCTTTTTTAAAGCTTTGTACACGTTTCAGGACTGATTTACCATGATTCTCACTTGATCACAGCAAACAGTATCGGAAGGGCCCTGAGATGCCATCTTAGTCAACATCTAGATTCCTGCAGTCAACCAGGATGGCTACTATGACAGTTTACCATTAGGCTATTTTAAAAAATCTTCCCAATCTGAGCTACATTAGATGACTGACTCTCTGGAAGCACCTTCCAGATTTCTTGGGATGACAGAGGTAGTTTACATTATCAACTCAAACTGGACATCTCATTTTCAGACAGCTGAGAGAAAAACCAACTCTAATTGTCCTACCCCAGGACAAAGGAAGACTGCAAGGTTTGCTTCCTCATTGAAGACTAAACCACAGGATCATTCTCCAGGTTCCCCTCCATCAAGCTGTACTGTCAAGTATATTCTGAGCAGCAGAAGAATCACAGATAGGGGAGTTCATACTCAGCTGCATTTCTCTTGCCACGAGTAATTAGTATTTATCCTTCACAAGGGTGAAACAGACTGATGTGGAATGCTAATTTACCAGAGCAATGCAACCCAAAGTCTTTCCATTATTTAAGCAGAAATAACTTAAAACTTTGGAGATGCGGAAGAAAAAGAGTACCATTTTGGCATATGGCTCAAAAAGAATTACATAAATTATAGATATAACTGCATTTGCTGGCATTCGTTCAGTGATGCTGTTATATGTCATAATTAAACTTAATTTTATAGAGCTGTACTCTAGTGGTCTTGGTCAGCAGTCAAATAAAGAACATCCCTCTACAGGACAAATGCAATACTCAGGTAAATGAGCATCATCATAAATAAGCAGGCCAACTTTTTTTTTTTCTCACGTAATCTGAATGCCAAGACTATCCATATCAACTTCAATGGACCCACCTAGTGGGTGGGAGTGTTGGAAAGGACTTTTCCTCAATGAATTGTGGGTCCAGAATTTTGCTAGGGTACCTTCGCTATGGTTTGGGATAGAAATAAATGCAAAGAATCAGCCTAGAAATGGGAAGCAAACAATGAAAAGTTGTATCAGATTAAGACAGAATTTAAGATGAACTTTAGGCAGCCAAACAACAGGGCACACATGAGAATCACAATGTGCCCCTTCAGCACAGACTGCTAGGAGAGACGGCTGCGAAAGCTTTTATTTTTTTAAAGAGGGGGGGAAAAAGAGAAAGAGGGGGAATTTTGGCAGCTTGAACAAACCTGTATAGCCCACAACCACAAACGAATTAACTGCCAGTCAGTTGAAGTCAGAACCGCCAGAGAATCAGTACTGCAGCACGTCGACAAGAGAAAAATCACGCTGCGAACGGTAATAATAGGGACAGTTCTAGATGTTGCATTATGTAGCTCTTCATGTCTTGCTATAAATGCAATATCAATAGCGCTTGCTAAATCAGCAGGTGTTTCCAGTAGCAAAAGTGAGTTTTGCAGTTTAGACAAGTCAGGCATGAATTAACTTACTCCGTGATCAAAGTATACACTAAACTGCCCAGGATTCTGCTGGGTATACTTTTCATGCTGTAAACCATATGATCCTGTATTCTTCGCTTAGCCAAAACTCTGGCTGAAGTCCACAGCAGTTCTGAGTAATGTAAAAAGACTGGGAAGATACACACGCATCCCTTAGTATGGGAGCTGCACATCCACAGGGAAGGAAAATAACCATCAGCTGCCATAAAAGCTACTTCTTATCGGCACTATTGTAAGACATTTATAAATATGGCTTAATTTACTTAAGAGCTTACCTGGGACCTGTACTCTTTGGGCAAGTGCTTGAAAACTAATGCAAAAAACAACGTATCAGTTATCCACAGCCAATATCTGTATGTAACATTTTAGATTCGTGCAAACTTACTTTGGCAGAGGCTATCAAAGGGCAGCAAATAGACTAGCATTCAGATACAAAATGAAGATAAACTGAGTAAAAGCCACTCAGTACTGACCGGCCAGAAATATTGACAATGAATACACTTCAACAAACACAATTTCAGCTATAACTTCCTCCTCTGCTGTGTGCAGGGACATAAAAGCTATGATCTAAAAATATAACAAATAACTTGCACTTCTTAGGAAAAAGAAGTCATGTACTACCACAGATGCTGATGTATATATACATTCCTTGGGCTCCTGAGGCTGGTGAGACCAGAAAATGTAATTGTGAAAGTGAAATAAATCCCTGTCAGATTCGCAAAACCTCTGCAAAACACTTACACAGCATGAATACAAATTGACATACCAGAGCTATGAGACAATGCTAGAATCAGAGGATATCATTACAACGTTCAGCTGTTAATCACAGGTCAAAATAAAACAACATGTTTATTTCACTGGTAAAATCACAACTTGGGGGGGGATCTGCTCTCTCTCTCCTAACATTAGGCCAGTACTTATTGCCCTAATGGACATCTTCTGGGAGCTGATAGGCAATTTCCCTTAAGATAAAAAAAAAACCACTTCAATATGATGACTGCTCTTTATGGCTAATGATTTATGTTATCAAGAACTCAAACATTAATATACACAGTAGCTGCCTGCCTGCCCACCTCAATAGTAATTTCAATAACTTTTTTAGGAAGAGACACCAATGTTTGAGAACTTTACACTGCAGTGGTTCTAAGTGGAAGCCAAATAAAAAGAAATAAAATATTTAAAACTCACGCTTCACTATTACTGAGGGATCTAAAAATAGAAAGACTTGGAACAAAGATACGGGAGATTTTCAGTTCAAAAAGGGGAGTCCAGGAAAAACTGAGAGGGCCATGAAAAAAACATGCTGATTAAAAAATAATTACGTCACGGGTTGGATCTCACCAAACCCCCTCCACGCCGCCATCCCGGCTCTCTCCCCTCCCCACTCCCTCCATCCCGCCCGGCTCCCGCGCACGGCGGCCGCCCCCCAAGGAGGGCTTCTGAGACACCCCGCCGCCCCCCCAAACGGCAGCCGAGGCGGGGGAAGAGCCGCCCCTCCACCTGCGGACATCGGGGGGATGCGGGCACAGACCCGGCTTGCTGACCCGGTCCCCCCCGGCCCCGTCCGGCACCCCCCGCCGTGAGACAGTCCCGCCCCAAGGGGATACACATGCGTGGGGGGTCCCGCTGGGGCGCACACCTCGAGGGGTGAGCGAGGGGCAAGGGCAGGTGTCCCCCCATTCCAGCATCCCCCCCTTTCCCTCCTTGCCTCTTCCCTTCCCCTCCCCG